>PISX010001651.1:0-187231 GCA_004024625.1 Mellivora capensis | reverse complement strand
AACTTGGGGCCCTACCTCACTTTACATACTCCCCTTTAGGGTTCTTTTTTCATTTTACACTTTAGAGGGACTCGTGTCTGCCTTCCAAAGTATAACCTCAGTGAGGTTGGGGATACCATGACCCACTGTGGCCTCTTCAGAGCCAGGCAAGTGAATAAATGTTGGAGGGCCCTCCTGGATAAGCAGAACGTAAAACTTCCATTACAGATGCCCAGATGTGGGGCGCCTGGGTGGCTCAGTTGGTTAAGCCTCTGCCTTCAGCTCAGATTATCCTGGGATCCAGCACCGCATTGGGCTTTTTGCTTAGCAGGCTGCCTGCCACTCCTCCTGCTTGTGCTCTCTCTCTATTAAATAAATAAAAGCTTTAAAAAAATGCATGGATGTGCCTATGACCTATTTCTGAGTGCAGTGCTGGGTACAAAAGCACAGAAAGGAGATCCTGCTGGATATGCAGAAGCTTCCAAAGTTGAAGAAAGAACAGAATAGGCTGGGCGCCTGGGTGACTCAGTGGGTTAAAGCCTCTGCCTTCAGCTCGGGTCATGATCCCAGAGTCCTGGGACCCAGCCCCACATCGGGCTCTCTGCTCAGCAGGGAGCCTGCCTCCCCCTCTCTCTCTGCCTGCCTCTCTGCCTACTTGTGATCTCTCTCTGTCAAATAAATAAATAAAATCTTTAAAAAAAAAAAAAAACAGAACAGGCTTCAAGAAGTGCCCCTGATGGGACACAGAAACCTGCCAGTTTGACCTCAAGACAAATCCACTCTTGTTCCAAGCAGAAGGATTCTCTTTCCAGTCATTCAGTGAGAGATTAGCATGGTTCATCTCCACACCGACACCTACACCCTGGGTTTACAAGTTAGGGCTTTGCACCCAACAGATATTCAACACGTGATTCTTGAATAGAATTTCATGAACACCTGTCTTGTCTCATGACAGAGCTGCACCTGGTCCGCCAACAACAAGGGCCTCAAGGACCCTGCAGGAAACCGGCTACGATCTGGCTCCAGCCAGTAAGAGCGGCATTGGTGAAGAACACCAGCTCTGAGCCAGGCTGACCGAGTTCAAGCTCCGAGACCAACACTAGCCTGGTGACGCCGTGCGTGTCACTTAGACTTTCTGTTCATCAGTGTCCTCATTTGTAAAGCAGGATGATGAGGGAGAACAAGCTTCTTGTGAGGATTAACGGGAACAACACACGTGAAGAGCTCAGCACAGGTCTTGCTTATACTAAGCACTCAGCAAGGGTGTTCATTATTAACAATCCTCAGAGAAGGGCGAGCCTTCCAAGAAAAGCCCCTGGTTGCAGGAAGTAGGTAAAAAGTAGCCAGTCCAGGGGCGCCTGGGTGGCTCAGGTCATGATCCCGGGGTCCTGGGATCAAGCCCCGCATCGTGCTCTCTGCTCAGCGGGGAGCCTGCTTTCCCTCTCTCTTTGCCTGCCTCTGCCTACTTGTGATCTCTCTCTGTCAAATAAATTAAAAAAAAAAAAGTAGCCAGTCCATTCCAGGACTAGCCACAGCCTGGAGGAGACGTGGCCGCACCAGGGAAGAGTCCACGAGAGAGGGAGCCTCGGAGAATCTGAGGGGAGGGAGAAGAACAGCTCAAAGGAGGCGGGAAGAAAAGCTTGGAATGGGGGGGGGGGCAGTGGGGATTGAAGACGAGGTACAGGGAAATCCTGACGAGAGGATGGAAACTGGAAATGAATGACTTGTCCCAGAAATGGAAGGAGGTCAGTTCAGCCTTCAAACCTCAGACATCCGATTTCTTCCCCATTTTTTAAATTAGGCTACGAGCCCACACTAGGTATGTGCTGAATATTGGCGTGTGTACAAATATAGCACAGGTCTGTCACGAAGAAATGATTGTGGCAATAAACATAGGCCCTTGAAAATATAAATGAGGGGAAAAGAAGATGTGACACGTTTCTGTGGGAGCAGTCTCTGCTGAAATGTGATTGTCGGCTCTATAAATGAGTTAATACCACAACGCAACTGCAAGTCAGTAAGGCCTGTGAGGGCTTTGCTCTGGAAAGCAGACCTGAGATTCGCTCATCCCTCAAGGAGAGCAATGCAGGGAGGGGAAGGTACAAATCGGATGCAGAGCGGCTTCCCAGTGATTTTTTTCCTGTTCCAGGCTACTCTCCCAGCATCACAGTGATTAATTATCCATCTCTGTAGTCCCTATTAGAAGTACCCTCCCAGGGAGAAAGCAACTGACCTTTAAAAAATGTAGCCCCTTCAGGGGTACCCAGGTGTCTCAGTTAAGCGGCTGCCTTGGGATCAGGTCATGATCCCAGGGTCCTGGGATCAAGCTCTTCATGGGGCTCCTGGCTGAGCGAGGAGCCTGCTTCTCCCCTGCATCCTTTGAAGGTTTAGACCTAGGACTGTCCCCTTGGTGATGTTCTAAAAATGCTTCCCTGGGCAGTTCGGCCATGACTCATCTGGCATAGAATAGCATTTCAGGGAAATTATTTTCTGTCTCTGAAACCAGGCTTATGGTCTAGTCGCTTTGTAGGTTTCTCTTGCTGGGCTGATGGGACTTCAAGTGGCCATCTTGGTGATGGAATCGGAGTTACGTCTGTGCACAGAACCTCTCGACTCTGTCGCCTGTCTCCATGTGGTATGGCAGGAGAAGCTAAGGCAGAGGTTTCCCACCTGGTGCTGTGGAGGCTTGGGACATCCTCTCTGGGCCCGGAAATTTCTGGTTCTCTTTCCTGCCGGAATGGGCAGCTGTCCTCGATAAACGAGGGCTGTCGCTGGCACCTGTGGGAGCAGGTGGCCCTGCGTCCTCCCTGGCACGCTCAGTCTTTGATTTAACACAGAAACAATTTGACTTGAAAAGTGAAGAAGGGATTCCTTCCCAGGGGATTTGTTCACCTGGCAGCAGGTCTGGTTAGAAATTTACCTGCTGGCACAGAAAGAAAAGGAGAGAGGAATTCTGTGGAAGCCATACAGTCAAACTGGGCAGCCCTCTCTGAGTGAAGGCCTGATGTTGGAGTCCATGCCCCATGAACAGGAACAAATAGGCCTATTATTGGATAAAAACAATTACCAGCATGCCAGGAGGCAGCAGGGTGCTGGGGAATGGCCAGGCTTTTCTTGTGTCCCAGCCTTGTCCCTTCCCTGATAAGTGATCTTGAGCAAGTCACATCAACTCTCCAGACTTCAGTTTTCTTACCTGTAGAAGAGAATAAACACAAAAATGGTGTGTGGGGGAACAACTAAATTAGATCAGTCATGGAAAGTGCTCTGCAAAGTGTTTGACACATAGGAGGCCCCCCATTCTTGTGAGTTTCCTAAACTATTTCTCCTTTCCCTCTCCTGCTGGCTCTTAGAAAAGCATGGAGAATGGGAAAATAAAGAAAAAGCATGAAGAAAAAAAGGATAGTCCAGGCAGGAAGAAACACGGAACTGGAAGGAAAAGTCTCAAAAGGAAAGTTTAGGACGTTCAGAAACGAAAACAATGATGGTATATTTTTTAAATTTTTTTTAAATTTATTTATTTGTCAGAGAGAGAGGGAGAGAGAGAGCAAGTGAGCACAGGCAGACAGAGTGGCAAGCAGGCTCCCTGCCGAGCGAGCAAGGAGCGCAATGTGGGACTGGATCCCAGGACCCTGGGATCACGACCTGAGCCGAAGGCAGCCGCTTAACCAACTGAGCCACCCAGGCATCCCACAATGATGGTATTTTGTGTCCTAGTACGTTCTATGGTGGATAGCTATCTGTTTTTCCTATCTGCTCAGGGCCATTCCTTCTTGTGCTGGTTTTCTATTGCTTTGTAACAAATTACCCCCAAACCCAGCAGCCTAAAGCAATGCATATTCATTATCTCTCAGTGTCTATGGGTGGGGAATGTGAGTGTGGCTTCACTAGACCATCCAGCTCAGAATCTCTCACAACTACAATCAAGCAGTTGGCCTGGGCTGCCCTCTACTTGAGTCTCAGGTGGGAAAGCATCCATTCCCAAGTCCACTTGGTGATTGCCAGCAGGACTCAGTCCCTTGTAGACTCTTTGCCAGAAGGAACCCTCAGTTCCTTGCCATGTGAGTCCTTCCGCAGGGCAACTTACCTCATGGGAGCTGGCTTCACCAGAGTGAGTAAGAAAAAAGGAAGGGGCAGGGGTCCCAGACTTTGGTTATGCAATATCAGAAGGGATAGCCCATCACTTTTGCCATATTCTGTTCATTCTAGGTCAAGCTCACAGTCCAGGGAAGGGGATTATAGGCCTGGATACAGAAGGTGGTTGGGATCATCTAGGACTGTCTTAGATGGCTTATTACCTCACTGCTCTTCTGATAAGAGCAACCCTCCTTCCTCTATAAAACCACAGATGATTCTGGTGGGGCTGCTCTCCATAATACCTGCCATCCCCTCCCCACCCCCACATGGGGATAGCATGAGACCCAGGTCTGGTCAATCACCTAACACATCCAGATGGCCACAGTGCTTGGGCCAAGAAGTATCCACGTGACCCAAGTTCGGCCAATCAGTATTTCTCTGGGATTGATGTACACTGAAACAAGGAGACAGACGTTCTCTTTTATCTAAAATCACTAGCATGAAATGATATAGCCTGGGGTTTCCTGTGGCCATATCTTCTACTAGCCATATAAAGGATTTCTGACTATAATAAGAACAACTGAAGCCATGACATTTTGAAGTAGAGACAAAAGATATGAGGTTAAAAAGAGAGCTCAAATCAACCAGTGACATTTAAAAAAAAAAAATTCCCTGAAGCCAGCCCCACCCCTGAAAGCTAATATATTTCTCTTTTGCTTGAAATAGCTTAAATTGTTTTGTTTCTTGAAGCAAAAAGAATCGTTAACTCAACCTCAGTTTTTGCATCTGTAAATCAAGAAGCTGAACTAAATGATCTCCACATTTTTCCCCCTGTATTTTGAGTTCTAAGATTCAAACTTAAATGACCTTATCCTTTACTAAGAAATAGATGGTTTAAAAGTGGAGAAGGAGCAGGAGGAACAGCCTGGAGGAAGAGGAGCACATGAGAAGGGACCAGGGACACTCCTGTGACCAATGGGAGCCACAGACCAAGTCTGCCTTCTTCATAATGTGGGCAAGGCTCCAAGTTTTAACTCAGAGCTTTAAGAATGCCACCGAAAAGGACTCCTGCCTCTAGTGATCCAGGGTGAGACCCAGACATATGCCTCTTTCACATGCTTCTGGAGCCGTGATAACATGGTATAAGGGGCATGGGCTTTATTAACTAATTTACAGAGTGCTTACTATGTAATGTCTCACATCCCAGCTCCTTGATTTACTAGGTTTGTAACCTTAGGCAAGTGACTTAAGTTTCCATAAGCCTCTGCTTCCTCATCTGTAAAATGGGCATAATTTAAACAAGAAAGAAATTTAAACAATTTCTTTCTCACAGGGATGTTGTGAGCATTCCATATCCATCAATGCCAGTAAAGCACCAGCACAGTATTTGGCATGGCTGTTCTTCAAAAACTTCTGCCTTGCCTTTGACATCCAGCTCAAATGTCAACCCTTCCACAAACCTTCCCCAACTGCCCTCTACCTCCTTAGTACTCCCACAGTACTTCACCACTCCCTGTCTTTCTAGCCCTAAACCCCACATTACGTTTCCCTGCTCACACACTGATCACTCCTGGCAGACCATACCTTAGTTATCTTTGGGTTCCTGAGGGCTAGATCAATGCCAAACACATAGTGGGAACTCAACAAATCCAAGTGGGTTGATAGACATCCACTCAATCCAGGATTGAGTCTCTCAAGAAGAGGAACAGACGGGCTGATTAGTACATGACCACACCTTTTGGTTTCACCGCCTCATTGGGCATGAAGGGTTTTTGTCAAGCGAAACTCTGATGTGTGTTTGTAAAAGCGCTTCTCAAATGAAACCACCAATTGCTCAAGTTAAAAGTAACAATTCCTTACAACTAAGAGGCCAGCCCATCAGTCCCTGGTATGGAGCCCAGTGTTAACGGGTGCGGTGCTGCTGGTTTGGAAGCTGACCAAAGAGACAGTGAGTAAACAAGACGGTTGCCTGGGTGCATAAGCAAAAAACCAGTGTCTCAGTGCCTCATCCCGGAGACATTCCAGCCACCGCATAGGTGACACCCACAAGTGGTTACTTGTCAGCTCCTGTCAAGTGCAGCAGCAAGGGCCAGCTATCCCCAAGATGCAGATATTAAGGACAAAACCAGAGTAATAGCAATTTTTATCATGTGTGTGTTTGGGAGTGTTCAGAAAAAGAGACTTTTTTAAAGATTTTATTTATTTATTTGACAGAGACACAAGCGGGGGAGTGGGAGAGGGAGAAGCAGGCTTCCCGCCAAATGGGGAGCCCAATGTGGGGCTTGATGCCAAGACCCTGGGATCATGACCAGAGCTGAAGGCAGACACTTAACAACTGAGCCACCCAGGCACCCCAGAAAAAGAGATTTTTCTGAGAGTAGAGGACAAGGGTCGGTGTTGAAGGGAGAAGGATTGCTCTACTTTTAACACCATATTCTTTTGTCCACCTAGAGGCTGGGGGGACTAGAAGGGACATTTTGTTGGAAGCACCCACCCACCCGAGCACAGAAAGGCTCTCTGGAGAACAGTCTGCTATGCTACATGGGCCTGACTATGTGGCAACTGATTTCTCATTAGCGCAAATCCCAGGGAAGCAGTCCAAAGTGCTTTTGGAACTGTAAGGAAAGTAGGGGAGGAAATGAGAAACCTGCCTGGCTGGTGTGGCATAAATAATGGAATAAACCATTTTAAATACAATTTATATTCCCCTGTGTTGACTGGAATTCAATTTGAGGGCTTACAGAATTGCGGGGGTGGGGGGTGGTGTGGGTCTCCTATCACAGGACAGGAGTGCAGTAAAACTCTCTTATTCCCAATTCCTCTTCCCCATCTGTTTGTTTCTGTTCATTCCCTCATTCACCTATTCATACCCTGCCTGGTTCCTGAAAGCAAGGCAGCCTCACCCTCTATAAGCACTGAGGAGCTATCAGTGGTTTTTAAACAGGGGAACTCCGTAATCACATATGACTTTTAGATCACCTGGAATCAGTGTTGAGAATGGAATTTGAGGAGACAGAGGCTAGGAGCCATCCATGTGTGTCCTCACTAGTAGCTGTGGAGGGGGGAGGACAGAGATTATTTAAGAGAATCATCGGGATCCTTTGTTGGCCCAATATAGATGTCAGAGAGAGTAGAAAATAGAAAGTTTCTTGTTTAGATGACTTTGTGAACACCAACAATAAAAAAGCAGATTGACAATATGGGAGGGGGACCAGCTTTGGAGTCGGGGAGATAGAGAGCTCAAGGAACTGCCCTAGTCCCAAGTACCACCAAATGATGTGTCCATTACCAGTGTAGGGGACAGATAACCATCGTTCCTGATGGTCAATCATGACTCCAGCAGTCCGTTGATCATTTAGTATTGCTCTGTCCTCCATCCACAGCTTGTCTCACATGTTCCACCGGCATGGTCACTATGGGCACTAGAGAAACTTTGAGAGAGTGAAGGAATAGAACAGTACTTCAAGCCTAGATCCACCTTCAAAGACCCAACCAGAAGGCCTCTCTTACTGAGAGTAAGCCACATGGGGTACCACTTTCACATAGAAATATCTGGAGACTAGAAAGAAATCAGCACATCATGGAAAAGTGAGTACAGGAGGGTAGATAGTGTGACTGTTGTGATTTTTCTCATAGTGCCTTCTTGAGTCTCTACCCAAATCTGACCTCCTAGACTGAAGGATGGACAGGAGAGAAGTCCTTTCAAATTAGCCTCGTTATCTCTCTTTTGCCCAAAACGCCTTCTTCCCATCTCAGAGCCTCTGATGCTCCTTACATGTCCCCAGAATGCCTTCCCTTTCCACAATGGACAAATCTATAGGCTGGCCAGCTTCCTGAGCAGGAGGATTGCTATCTCTTAGAGTAGTACTACCTCTGGATTTGGTAGACTGGCTGTTTGTAGTACAAAAAGAATACTGTTGTTCAGGTTGGGAATTTTTTGTGCATTGCATATTTATTCTCATCTTGTTTTTAAATAAACCTTTGAGGCATTTTGCAGTATAACTTTTTTTTTCCCCCAAATAAGCACAGAAGGACTGGGGGTTGCTTCGCTTGGCCTAGAGAACCTACAGAGCAAATGTAGAGGCTCCCCCTGCTGGCTGGTTTTGCTCCTGCAGCCCTATAGCCTCCAAGGCGCTAGCCTTGGAAAAGTCATGTGTTTCCTCTAAGGGGAGAAGGAATCACCCAGCTTCAGAGGACACCCTTGTCTTCACAATCAAGGCTTGGTGTCCCTAGTAGACTGACTGTGTTTAAAAATCTTTCCATCCCGGGGCATATGGGTGGTTTAGTTGGTTGGATGTCTGCCTTTGGCTGGAGTTGTGGTCTCCGGGGGTCCTGGGATGGGGCCCTGTGATGGGGATCCCTGCTTGTCCCTCTTCCTCTGCCCCTCCTCCCACTTGTGCACTCTCTTGTGCTCCCTCACTCTCTCTCAAATACATAAAAATAAAAATTTAAAAAACTCTTTTCATCCTTTTCTGCCCTTCTCTTTCACTGGCTCTTGCACAAATATTCAACTCAGGGTCTTATAGTTCCTTTGTGGAATATATATTGGGTCCTGAGTCTGAGCCAGCCCTTTGCTAGCAGCATGAACACTAAAGTGAATGCGACCCACTCCCTCCCTGCCTTTAGGAGTCCCCCATTAGCAGAACTGCCCTCTTTCCATACTAAAGCCCCAGCCACCCCACACTGGGAACACTCAGATGGAAGGGGCTCCCCACCCAAGGGCCCAGATAGATAACATCTGTCTAGGATTTTCAGGAAATAGGCGTATTTTATCAGCAGTTAACTTCGAGGTTATGGGGGGTGGAGGTGTGCTCCTCTTCACCCAGGGGGAACTTCTTCTTTGAGGGCTTCCCTGCCTGGGTGAAGGAGAGGGCTAGAGCAGTGGTCCTCAACCTGTGATTCCCACACTAGGGGCAGCAGCATCACCTGGGAACTTGTTAGAAATGTAAATTCTCAGGCCTCACCCCAGTCCTTCTGAAAGGCAACTGGCAGAATGGGACCCGCAGTCCCATCCAGGAGATTCCACTGAATCCTCAAGTTTGAGACCCTCAAGTTTGACATGGCCACGTCTGGCAGCTCTGCCTGCTAGCTTGGCTTCATGAGATGCGGCCCCCTCCTGCCTCCTCTCAGCCTCAGAACCACACTTCAGAGGTCCCTGCTGCATACCCTTTCCCTCACAAATGAGAACAGTGAGGCAGGCGGATGTGTGGTTTGCCAGAGGCCTTCTTGTCAGGGAATCTTCCCCCAGGCTCCCAAATTACCAGAGAGGAAAAGGGAGGCCAGCAAAAATGACTATCCAGGGTCCCTCAGACCCAGCTGTTCATGGTGGTCTTCCTCTCCCAGGCCTAGCCGGGTACCTTGGGGCCCTGGGCCCAGGCACAGGCTGTGGCACCCCACCTTGTCCCCCTCTTCTCTCCTCTGGGGTGACATTGCAGTCAGCTTTTTCCTCTTTGATCACACTGGTCCTGCCTGCCACTCACTCAGAGATGAACACAAAGGGCCCAGCTGTGAGACAGTCACAACAGGATTTGGTTTTGTTTTTATTAATCCCCAGCAGCTAAAACTCCGTGCTAATCATAGAGAGATGGGAAGTCACTAGAAAGACAGGAAATGTTTGAGGATGGAAATGCATCTCCTTTAGCCTGTTCGTATGGCACAGATGTCTTTTCAGATAAATGCCAGGGTCCTTTGGGCAGACTGACATGAGCAGAATGCTCTGCCCTCCTTGGCCCACAGTAGTCACGGGTGTTGATTTTTCTAGAAGGGAAGTGGGGAGGGAGAAGAGGAGGAAAGAATGCATCTTTGTTAATGTTAGTATCTTTGTTGGTATCATCAGAAGCATAGGGTCACTAAGGGGGAGGTTGTGCTTTTAAGACGCAACTTTCTCTCCAGGAACAGAAGGATGATCAGCCCTCTTTTCTGAGCACTGTCTGCATGGGGCTGCGCTCAGCCCTAGACAGTCTTCCTGTTCCTCTCCACCTCTTATGGCCTCTGCAACAGGTCCCGTGTTCCTTTGTTTCAGAACAACACCACATACACACTTCCATCGCTTGCCCAGTGGGCCGGGCAGGGAGCGGAAAGAACTGTATACAAAGGAAAAGTTATTGTTTCTCACCAAGTGTGGAGAAGTCATTCTCACAGGGTGCTCTAATTGGACATTGCAGGATTGAGGAAGCGCTGGGGAAATCATCCAGTTAATGGACAACCCTTTCTCACACTTGCAGTGGGAGCTCCTCTCCCTCCAGCCCTCTTGGTAGGTGGGCTTTACAGAAAACCCTGTTCCATTCAGAGGGGTTTTGGGAGGTATTCGTAGCCTAGCTGGACTTTGGGACTAGAATTAAGAGGCATCTGTAGCTATATGGTAAGGGGAGCTCAGGGAATAAAAGTCTTGTGAGTCACACACACACACACACACACACACACACACACACAAACTTACACACCTACAGCTGATTCTGTTTTGTTTTCTGGATTTCCCACTTCATTCCAAGACAGTGGCCAATCTTATTTCTTAACCTCAGGAGCACTTGCTAGGTGGAAAGCTGATGTTTATAGAAGATGAACTCTTTCCCAGGCTTAAATGAAAGTTTAATCTCATTGAGGATATTATTCTGGAAGTGGGCAGTGTCTAGGGAAGGGACATGGGTTGAGCTAGAGGAGGAGGAAGATTCATGGGTTCATTCACGGATTGGGACCAACTCTCTGTGCCCTGTTCATGCCCCAGAGATACGGCAGGGCCTCTAGGAGGAATGAACCATCCAGGGAGGCTAGAGCTAGGTTTGGGGACTACCCAGTCCACACAAAGAGAGTGTCATGGTTAACAGAAATAAGATGGCCTGGATTTGAACCCAGGCTCTGCCACTTGCTGGACATGAGATGTGGGATAGCTACTTCCCTTTATGTGTCTCAGTTTTCTCACCTGTAAAAAGCATTTATTGGGCTATATGCCAGCTACTGTCCTAGGGGCTTGAAAGACAGGAGTAAACAAAATAAAGATCCTTGCGTATGGTGTAAGAGAGTGGTCAAGTTTCATTCTTCTATACATAGCTGTCCAATTTTCCCAGCACCATTTATTGAAGAGATTGTCTTTTTTCCACTGTACATTTTTTCCTGCTTTGTCGAAGATTAGTTGACCATAGAGTTGCGGGTCCATTTCTGGAGTCTCCATTCTGTTCCACTGGTCTGTGTGTCTGTTTGGTGCCAGTACCAGGCTGTCTTAGTGATCACAGCTTTGTAGTAAGGCTTGAAATCAGGCAATGTGATGCCCCCAGTTTTGTTTTTCTTTTTCAACATTTCCTTAGCAATTTGGGGTCTCTTCTGGTTCCATACAAATTTTAGGATTGTTTGTTCCAGCATTTTGAAAAATGCTGGTAGAGTTTTGATCAAGATTGCATTGAAAGTATAGATTGCTCTAGGCAGTATAGACATTTTAACAATGTTTATTCTTCCAATCCATGAGCATGGACTCCTTTTCCATCTTTTTGTGTCTTCTTCAATTTCTTTCATGAGTGTTCTGTAGTTCCTTGGGTACAGATCCTTTACCTCTTTGGTTAGATTTATTCCCAGGTATCTTATGGTTTTTGGTGTTATAGTAAATGGAATCAATTCTCTAATTTCCCTTTCTATATTTTCATTGTTAGTGTATAAGAAAGCAACTGATTTCTGTACATCAATTTTGTGTCCTGCCACATTACTGAATTGCTGTATGAGTTCTAGTAGTTTGGGGGTGGAGTTGTTTGGGTTTTCCATGTAAAGCATCATGTCATCTAAGAAGAGAGAGAATTTGACTTCTTCATTGCCAATTTGAATACCTTTTATTTCTTTTTGTTGTCTGATTGCTGTTGCTAGGACTTCTAGTACTATGTTGAACAAGAGTGGTGAGAGTGGGCATCCTTGTTGTGTTCCTGATCTCAACGGGAAGGTTGTGAGCTTTTCTTCCATTGAGAATGATATTCGCTGTGGGTTTTTCATAGATAGATTTTATGAAGTTCAGGAATATTCCTTCTATCCCTAGACTTTGAAGCGTTTCAATTAGGAACGGATGCGGTATCTTGTCAAATGCTTTTTCTGCACCAATTGAGAAGACCATGTGGTTCTTCTCTCTTCTCTTATTGATTTGTTCTATCACATTGATTGATTTGCGAATGTTGAACCCATCCTTGTGGAGTTTACCTTCCAGTAGGGGAGGCAGACAGGAAACACTATTAATATATACATCATAAAGCATAGTATATTAGAAGAAAGTTCTCTGGGAACAAAAGTACCACAAAGGAACAAGACGGGTGGCTGTGGGGGGTGAAGCCCAGATGCAGGCAGTCAGACTAGGCCTCGCAGGGAAGGCAACAATTGAGCAAAGACTTGGAAGAGACGAGGGAGAACCGTGAGTCATCTGGGAAAAGTATGTTCTAGACCGAAGAGTAGCTATGTATGAAATTATTCATGTGAAGCACTACTGAGTCCCCAGCACTTGAGTAACATTCCATAAACACGAGTTGTTATTATTATTTTGATGCCCAAGTGTGGCCCAGCAGCTCCCAGACACCAGGGTACCATGTGGGCGCGGAAAAGGAGCATCTCCACAGCTACCAGCACGCCCTGAACTGGGGCAAGCAACGGCTGGGTCTGAAAGAACAAAATGTGCCAGCAAGGATCCTGCTGTATCTAGTGTCTGGAGATACTAGAAGTTGCGTAGGTAGGAGGGGCTCTGCCAGCAGGGGCGGGGGGATAGCCTTAGTCAGAGGGGTCGGTGGTGTCGAGGTAAGGAACAAAGGCAAAAGATACAATTAAATTTCCTTATAACCTGCAGCCCATGGACAAATACTGGAGACAGGCAAAGTAGGCTATTCCTCCAGAAAACTCCCATCTGTCTTAATGTCAATGGTTTGCTAGAGGGGAAACTTAGCTTGGCAATAGCCAGGTCTCCAGGATCCTGTGAGTCTTTACCATATGCAAGCTCTTTTGGAAAAGGCCCTTGTCCTTACTTCCCTGAAACTCCACAGTGTATAATCGGTTGCTCCTCACAATCCAGGGGCAGCCCTTTCTGCCCAAGAGTCCTGTCCCTGTGCATTTACAAAACCACCTTTTTGCACTGAAGACGTCTCAAGAATTCTTTCTGGGGCTCCGAATCCCAACATTTCCTACATCAGTGACGGGGCAGAGCGGCATGTGACTCTGGGGAAACAAGTTCACCTACAGTCAAAAATGTTTGGGCTCCATAGACTGAGGGCTTTAATTGTGTTAGAATTCTACAAAGTGTTGAAATCCTGGAAAAGGCTTTAGTGCTTTTCTAACCTGACCCACTCCTTTTTTTTTTAAATTTTATTTATTTATTTGACAGACAGAGATCAGAAGTAGGCAGAGAGGCAGGCAGAGAGAGAGAGAGGGAAGCAGGCTCCCCGCTGAGTAGAGAGCCCAATGTGGGGCTCGATCCCAGGACCCTGGGATCATGATCCGAGCCAAAGGCAGAGACTTTAACCCATTGAGCCATCCAGGTACCCCCTGACCAACTCCTTTTTATAAGCAAAGGAACTGTGTTTTATAAGCAAAGGAACTGAGACTCAGAATCATGAAACAACTTACCCAAAGTTACATCCAGCTTGTCAGGACTCTTTCATTCACAGTGACAGAAACCCAACTCAAACCAACTCAAACCCAGCTCAAACCAAAAGGGAAGAAGACACTGACTCCTATAACTGGAAAGACCAGGACTGGTCCACATGCCAGGATCTAGACAGAGATTTAGGAACGAAATCCAGGATTTATAATAGAGACAAGATGAAAAGCAGACTGCTGTCCCAGTACTCATGGAAGACAAAGGCACCCATGAGGCTCACTGAAATATACAAGACTTTTCTTAAAACACATTGTGGTCTATTTCCCAGAACAAAATAAATCAAACGTCTACTCTGTGGGAGGCAGAGGATTGCTTGCAACCCTAAATGGCACTTTTCTCCAAGGACTGCTCCGTAAGAGTCTAAAAGGGAAGTTGTGAATTCGTGGCCCTTGAACCGAATCAAATTTCCAGGTATGCTTGGTCTGGTTCACAGTTAGGGTGTTTTTTTAAAAACATTTACTTAACACATAACTTTGAGCACTATTTGCCAGGTATTGTTCTAGGCACTTGGTGTACAAAAGCCAGCAAATTAAGACAAACAATTCTTGCCCTCATATACCTTGAGTATGATGGTAGGAAATGGGCAGAACAATCAGTAAGTTTTTTAAATTATTATTTATTTAGTAGGTGATAAATAGTATGGAGGAGGAGAAAAAAAAAAAAAACAGGAAAAGGGGAGAGAGCACAAGTGGGAGGAAGAGGGTGTTGCAATTTTAAGGAGGATAGTCAGGAAAGGCTTTGATAAGATGATGACATTTGGACAAAGACCTGAAGAGAAGAGGGACCAGGTCTTGCAGATGTCTAAGAGGAAGATCATTCCAGAAGTACCAGCCATTGCAGAGAACTTGAGGCAGAGGCATATCTATGACATTTAGGAAATAGCAAGGGTGTCTGTTTTTTATTTTGACTTCATTTTGTTTTGAATCCATAGGAGCTGCCAGCATTTTAAATTTTGAGGGAGTTCACATTAACATCCAGATTTCCAACTTCTCTCAAAAAAAGAAAAATTCAGTTAAGACCTAGCAATGCTGGCCCCAAAATATTTCATAAGAGAATGAGCTAGATCTGAGCCCTGCTTTTCTATAACGGCACAAGCAACTCCAGTTCAACACAGTTCCCCTCCTACTCCCAGGTCATGGACAGCTACTATATTCATTTTAATTGTATGCTAGTCAGGCCCCTTGCAAGGATTTAAATTCCTGTAGTCTGCATATTAGGTTAGGCTAGGCTGTGATCATAAATAAACCCTGACAGCTCAGTGGCTTAATTTCACAGATTTGTTTGTTTGTTTGTTTGTTCAGACAAAATCCAGCAGGTGGGGTTATTCTTCTAGGCTTCTGTCCTCCATGCACTGACTCCAGGATCCAGATCATTTCCATCTTTTGGCTCTACCATTTCAACGTATCAGTTTCCCAGTCAACACGGACAGGAAAGAGAGAGCATGGAGGGGACACACTTGCCCTTAAATACTTCCCACTGGAAAGGAGACACATCACTCCTGCTCACACTTTATTGGCTAGAACTAGTCACATGGCCTTGCCTATGTTCAGGGAAACTGAGAAGCGTAGCCTTCAGTGTCCAGGGAAGGAGAAAGAACTGGATAGAGGTAAGAAGTATCAGTGTCTTCCCTACCATTTAAAACTCTCTAAAGGCACCTGGGTGGCTCAGTTGGTTAAGCGTCTGACTCTTGGTTTCAGCTCAGGTTGTGGCCTCGGGGTCATGGAATCCCACCCTACATCGGGCTCCCCATTGGTCAGAGACTCTGCTTGAGATTCTCTTCCTCTGCCCTTCCCCCCGCTCATACACGCACATGCTCTCTTTCTCTCTAAAAGAAATAGATAAATCTTAAAAAAAAAAAAAGAAGAAGAAGAAGAAGAAGAGAAAAACACACTGTGTTTAAAAGCTGAATATAGTCCCAGCCAAAACCACCTGGTTATATCTACATGATGTGATGTCATTGAGAATTTTCTGGAGAGTTGAGCTAGCCAGCCAGATGGCTGATTAATCTAAGCAATCTTTGGTAAATTATACATGACACAGAGGTGAAGTGCATGAGCTCCGGAATCAGAGAGCCTCTCTAAATTACGGCTCAAATATTGCCAACAGTGTGTCTTTTAACCTCGCTACACCTGTTTCCTCATCTTTAACTTGCAGATGGTCAGAGAATCTGCCACATACAGTTAATGTGAAGATTAAAAGGTATTACACATACTAAGTGCTTTGAAGAGTATTTAGTAAGTATTCATCAAGTCTTCAATAAAAGTTGGTATTATTATTATGAGATTTTTTGAGGTATTTTTAAGTTTTATGTTGTGAAGTATTCAAGACGGATAAGTTACAAAAGTAGTACAAAGAATTTCCAATACTTTTCTCAAATTCCCCAAATGTTAATATATTATCACACTTTATTATTTTCAGCCTCTCTCTACACACATGCATTTCTTTCTGAAATATATGAGAGGAAATCACAAACAGGATACCCAAAGATCTCTAAATATCTCATTGTGTATTTTCTAAAAAAAAAAAAAACAACAAGGAATTTTCATACATAACCATAGTGTAATTGCCAAAATCAAGAAACTGGCATTGAAACATTAATATGTAATCTATGACCCTTATTCAGATTTTGCCAGTTGACCCACTAAAGTCCTTTCTCTGGTCCAGGATTAGACTCCAAACCATATGTCGTGTTTAGTTGTCATGTTTCTTTAATCACTTCTAATCTGAGACTGTTCTTTCAGGACCTTGACATGTTTTAAGAATACAGGCTAGTTCTTTTGCAGAATATGCCTCAATTTGGGTTTGTCTAATGTTTCTTCATGATTAGAAATGAGGTTATGCATTTGTGTCAGGAATATTCCAGATGCCATGGAATAGTCTTCTCAGAGCCTCCTGTCAAGAGGCACATGATGCCTTTTTGTCCCATTCATGATGGTGTTTCCTTTGATCCCTTGTGGTAGTATATAAGTGGTATCTGCCAGGTTTCTCCATTGTAAAATGACTAATTTTAGCTTTGTAGTATTTTATGAGGGGATACTTTGAGATTGTATTCATATCTTGTTTCTCATCCTACTTTTGCCCATTAATTCTTAGCTTTTCTTGGGGAGCCTGGCTGGCTCGGTGGGAAAGAGCATTTGACTCTTGATCTCAGGGTTGTGAGTTTGAGCCCCATGTTGGGGGTAGAGATTACTAAACTAAATAAATGAACTTAAAACAAATTTTTTTAGCAATCCTTAATGAATCTTGCCTGAAGCAGTTACTACTGTGATGGTGGACAAATAGTAATTTTCTAACGCTGGCTTTCCTTCTACATTCCTCATGAGTTATCATTATACATCAGTGCATCTCAAACCTCTCAAAGAACTGGGCCCTCTGGTATAAGACTACAAAATGTCCCATTAAATGAAAGATCGTGAACAATGAAAGAATGTGGCAATATCCAGGGAATTGTGGAACGTGCACTGTTGTTTCTATAGGAACTTGTAATCTCCAGCATGAATGACTATGGCCACCATCACCACCCACAGGCTTCCAAACTGGTGAATTAGGGTGGGGTAGCCTGGTGCATGTTTGCAAATCTTTCAGATTATCCACGATAAACTGTGCCTCCTAGGACCTAGTATCTTCTTGGTCACATCAGAGGAGGAGGGTGCTTCACTGGGCTTTCGGAGAGCATGGGAAAGACCATGGACTCTGAAAAACAACCTGAGGGGTTTTGAAGGGGCGGGGGGTGGAAGGTTAGGGGAGCCTGGTGGTGGGTTTTAGGGAGGGCACGTATTGCATGGAGCACTGGGTGTGGTGCAAAAACAATGAATACTGTTACGCTGAAAAGAAATAAAAATAAATAAGCAAATTTAAAAATAAAAAGAGAGAAATCAAGGGTGGATGTACCGAGAGAATCAGTATGAAGGGGAACTCAGGGTGTTTTGACTATTACAGCTCATGCGACAGATGAACCAGTGAGAGAGGAAGACCAGAGAGGGAGGAATAGCACGGTGTTATGGAAACCATGGTAAGAATCCGAAGAAAGAGAAAGTATCCAAGGTTATCTTCCACTCCTGAGTATAGTGTTGGATTTGGAGTGACGCGGGCGCTTTTGATTAGAAACACTCGGGTTGAACATCGTCAATATGCCTGACTTTATAAAGTAAGAAAGATTGAAAGATTTCACATTTGATATTTATTATGTATTATATATTATTATATATTGTATATCATATATTATTTATTATATATTATAGATATAGATATTTGATGTGGGCCCTGGGGTGTCTGTCCAACTCCTTTCCCTAAAACAAAAGTCATACGGCCAATCCTCTGTCCAAACAACCCCGTGCCCAAGTCCACCAGGATGTACAGGGCCTGCCATTAGGGCTTTGACAATAGGGTCTGGGAGGCAACTCTGCTCCCTCCAGCCTCCATGAAAAGGAACCAAGCCCAAGGTCCTGGTATGTCTGACTCAGCTTTACCTCAGTAATGGCAGCTTGCAAAAACTGCACCTCCCCTCTGTAATCTCAGTTTCCTTCTTCTCCCTCTCCAACCCCCACTGCCTGCCTTTCCTACGCATGACCCACAGTCAGGAGTATCAAGGGTTACAGAAATCAGCAGCATGAGGTCATGGGGTGTTGTGTTTAAGCGGTGCATTGATGACCTTTGAGAAGCCAGTTTTAATAAAAATTGCAATCATTCCAGATAAATCAGCTATAGCCTACACTTTCCAGAAAGACAGGTTAGCTAGCAATCTGACAGGAAAGCATAACTGTGGTGTAGGTTTTGCAGTCAAGACAACAGGGCCTGCTTTGAGAAGCTAGAGGAGAACAAGAACTTAAAGATGCCAGCAAGAGGGTGGTAATGAACATTGGGGATTAAGTGGAGAATCACTGGTAAAAGACCCCCAGGAAGGCTAGCTTTGGGGTGAAAAATAGGATGTGACTTCTCTGGAAATAGAAAGAATGAAGGGGGGTAGACAAAGGATGGATGGTGATGCAGACAAAACTGAGAGAGTAGAGAGAAGAGCTGAGGCCTTGACCTTCTCAGTAAATTAGGGGTAGAGTTCATCTGTGGCAGTAGAGGGAGGTCAGAAGTTTTTTAAGGAGAATGAGAAGAATTTGGAACAGCTGCCTCAAAGAATTCAATAGAAAGTTAAGAGGACTAAAAGCTGTTCTGACAACAAAATGACTCATGAATCTGAAAAACAAACATACCTGGATAATGTGTTGGGTACAGATTGACTTCTCTAGAAAAGTCTTTACAGGTCTCTGCTGATTGTAGTGCTTGTGGGATCATCTATCTGAATGTCTAAGTCTGATAGGAATCCCTGCCAGACTAACCAATGGCTGGAATAACTATTAGCATGTACTTCTCAATACTTAGAGAAATGAAATTTTCCACTCACTGTAAGCTCTTAAAATCCTAATTGTTCCCTTGGAGGCCAGCCCTCTCAATTTCAGAAGCTAGCTCCTTTACAAAGGAAGGAAATCCCACATACACGTGCACGTGCGCACGCAGACACACACACACACACACCCATTCATACACACCACGAATAAAATAAATCGGTCTTCATTTCCTCATCCAGTAAGATACTCTAAGTCACTCCTTGACACATTGACTTTCTGGTAATCTCATCATTGATCATTCCAAACACAGTAAGCTTTCTACCCACTCCAGTGACAGCCAGCAGCTGGTTTTGGTTAGAAGATGCATTTATGTCAACTCTGGAGAACATTTACTCCTACTCCCACTGCATCCCATACCATACAGTGGCCAATTATGAATGAAAGGCCAGTTTCTTTCCTCCTGAGCTTTTGTGGAGAGACTAAGAAAATCATTTCCTGGGGAAATGAAGGCTGAGAGTCCTGGCCAGGAAGGAGACAGCTCTCCAGAGAGGGATAGGGAAAGGTTGGCAGGGAGAAAGATGTAAGAGACTGAAACAAGGTATTGAATGTTGACAGCACTTTCTTCCAAGCCCTAAAGGGGTTCTTTGTGGGCTCTAGCTTTCAGAAAAAGGCAGCTTGCAGGAAGCGGTGAGAAGAGCTGTCCTCACTTGGTCCCGAGCAAAAAGAGTAAGTAATGCCACCTAGGAAACCCCAGATCAAACCCCAGAAGCCCCATGGCACGTTGCCCAAAGCAGAACCCAAGAACAGAGTGGACATAGGAGGAGGTTTGGGAAGCAGAGCCAAGCTTCAACCAAAGGTGATCAATGACAGAAGGAAAGAGAATAAGTCTCCTGTGAAGGTATGCCTGTGGAGAAAATGGAATTAAGAGTTAATAATAATAATAATAATAATAATAATAAATAGCATCAAGAGACTCAAATATACTCTACAAAATTGAGAATTTGCGGCATTTTGTTACTTGATGGCTTGTGTTAGATTGTAGTTAGATGAGTAGTTTAGCATATAGATCATATAATATATAGTTTGGCATATGCAGATCATAACATTTTATATATCACTATAATTATTAGAGTTACTTTGCTCTTTGCAAAATATGTCTTCCAGGAAATTACCATCTCCCCAAATAAATGATGACTGAAAAAGTGATTCTGTTGCAAGGGAAAGTAACTGTGAAGTCAAATGCTTTAGAAAAGTCAGGCTTGAGCAGGGAGGTGGGCGAGTGTATTTACCTTTAGAAGTTATGGTAGAAAATGCTACAAGTGTGCATTATGAACCAATGAGTAGTCAAAAAGAGAAGAAACCAACAGGGCTATGTGGATGGGGGACACCATGGGAACATAGTTCTATACAGTAAGAGAGTACAAATAATATGAAGTTAAAGGAGTAGAATGGAGTTACCCCTGGAGATAAAAGAAAACAATTGAGTTAAAACACAACCAGACAGGTGATGTATTATGTTCTTTCCCACAGTTGGCTGTTCTTTAATTGTGCTGTTTATCTCCTAAGAACGCTTGAGTGGTCGCAAAGCAAACTTCTGAGCTGAGAACTGAAGTCTCAACTCAACCACAATCCATTACCAGCTTCCCTACAGTGGTAACTCCTTGGTGCAGATTTTAAAACCCTCCATAAATTGGTCTCAGCCCACCTTCCCAAACTAAGATACAGAAGAGCCAGTCATTAGAACGTTAGGTTGAGAAGTGATGCATTAACACTGGGCTAACACCATGTTGGTAATTGAATGAACTCACTGTTTGCCTAAAAAGGACTGGGATACTAGGAAGAACAAGACCTGCTCACTGGTCCAGGCATTGTCCCAGCTCCTTGCCTCCCTCTCCAACTCCTCCTTCCTTCACTCTCACCCCATTTCCAAGGCATCCAGGTGCATTCTAGAGGTGACTTCAGACTTGCTGTAGCCATCATCATATCCAAAACCAAACTTGCAGCCCGCCCTTTGACATGCTCCAAACTTACTTTCACTTTCTGCCTACTCCCCTGATGAAGAAATCATGGCATTATCTGTCATATTAAAACATAGTAGAGAATGTGGAATTCATTTGTTTGTTTGTTTGTTTTTTAATGCATAGTTGGCCACATTGTGGAGTACTATGCAGCCATTAAAAGGAGAGAAAAGTACTATATGAACTGATGGGGGAAATGTCCATAGTATACCACTGAGTGTTTTTTTTGTTTTTTAAATAATTAGCCCAAAACTGTATCTGGAGTCAGATGATTCCATCTTTGGAAAATAAATGAAACCAAACAAAACTACATCGATATCTTGAGATCCCCAGGGTAGGATTGAGGAACAACAGGTGATCTGCTTGGTTAAGGCCAAAGATTCTTGCCTTGCCAGGTTGGATTGAAGGTACACATACCAAGCACATCTAGAGGTGACAGTGGAGAATGAGAGCCAGTTCTCGTGCAGGGAGGCCGGGAGGAGGCAGCTTTGGGAGAAGCGTGGGCAGGAGAAAAGAAAGGGCGAGAGAGATCCCAGAGAAAGAACTACCTAGAGAGTGTCCCGCGAGCTACTCTGCAAGTCACATGGGGTTGTGGTGTGATGGCCACTGCCAGAGCCAATTGCCCAGCTCAGAAATTTTTTTAAAGCATGCTGCAGAAGAAACAAAACTCCTCATTGAGTTTTAGGTTTATAAACTGTCAGAAGAACTTTTATTTATTTATTTTTAAACCACTGCGAAAGGAAGATAATGGAGCTGGATCTTGCTGCCTCAAACACCAGAAACCACATTGTCTGGTCTTAAAGAAGAAAACCCAGAGACAAGTGGGAAAGGAGAAGGAAAAAAAATGCTTTGAGTTTAATGGGATTTCATATATGTATCTCCCTGTGATTAACACTAAGGTAATTTGTGAACCGTCATCATTTCCTATCATTGTTTTACTACCTTCCACAACTGTGTGATCCTTTATCACAAGCCTTCCTGTCCATTTAGATGTCCTCGGTTTATATTTGACATGGACAAGGCTCTGTAGAAAAACCAATTGACAATAATGGTGATTTTATCCTCCTATAATCAAGGACAACAGAGAAAGCTGTACTTTGAAGGATATCAGTGCACAGACAAATATACACTAATCTGAGACCTTCATCACTATCCCAGGCACCAGCTAACAAAGGCTTTTTGTTTAGTTATTAGGTCCCTATTTCAGCTTCTTCATCAGCTGAATTTTCAACACAACATTGAATAAATGAAATATTTTAGATCCAAGTGATTTGTTTCATAGAGTCCATTGAATAAAAACTTACTCTCTTCTCCTTTTTCTTTACATTTCCTTATTTTAGAGAGAGCGAGCATGCATGTGCATGAGCAGGAGGAGGGGCAGAGGGAGCGAGAAACTTACACAGCCTCACCGGCTGAGTTGAACTTGGAGCCCCACATGGGGTTTAATCTCACTACCCTGAGATCATGACCTGAGCCAAAATCAAGAGCTGGACTGAGCCACCCAGGCACCCCAAAACTGATTCTCTTCTTAAGGAAAACTATACTTCTGGTTTTTTGTTTCAAATTTAAATACAGTCATGGATGGGACGCCTGGGTGGCTCAGTTGGTTAAGCGGCTGCCTTCGGCTCAGGTCATGATCCCAGCGTCCTGGGATCTAGTCCCACATCGGGCTCCTTGCTTGGCAGGGAGTCTGCTTCTCCCTCTGCCTCTGCCTGCCACTCTGTCTGCCTGTGCTTGCTCTCTCTCTCTCCTTCTCTCTCTGACAAATAAATAAATTTTAAAAAAATAAATAAATACAGTCATGGATGTTAACTAGACTTATTGTAGTGATCATTTCTCACTATACACAAATAAATCATTTACCTTATATACCTTAAACTACTAGTATTATGTTATATTGTGTCAATCATATCTCAATTAAAAAGAAATTCTGGAGAAAAAGTTGCTGCTTGGGATTTTGATTAGGATTGTGTTGAATCTATAGGTTACATTGGGAGAAAGTGCCACCTTAACAATGTCAAGTTTTCTGCTGCATGAACATTATATATTTCCATTCACTGAAGTCTTTGCTAAAGTTTCTCACAATGCTTTATTGTTAGCAGAATAAATGTCTTGGAGATTTTTATCAAGTTCACTTCCAAATATTTTGTTTTTGAATGCTATTATAAGTGGTATTTTTAAAGATCATTTTTTGATTGTTGATAGCATACATACAGAGTTGATTTTTTTTTTAAGAATTTATTGATTTGGGACACCTGGGTGGCTCAGTTGGTTAAGCGGCTGCCTTCGGCTCAGGTCATGATCCCAGCATCCTGGGATCGAGTCCCACATCGGGCTCCTTGCTTGGCAGGGAGCCTGCTTCTCCCTCTGCCTCTGCCTGCCATTCTGTCTGCCTGTGCTCGCTCTCTGGCTCTCTCTCTGACAAATAAATAAATAAAATCTTAAAAAAAAGAATTTATTGATTTGACAGAGAGTGAAAGAAGAAGAGACAGCAAAAGCAGGGGGAGCAGCAGAGGGAGAGAGGGAAGCAGGCTCCCCGCTCAGCAGGGAACCCGATGTGGGACTCGATCCCAGGACCCTAAGATTATGACCTGAGCCAAAGGCAGAGGCTTAACCCACCGAGCTACCCAGGTGCCCCCAGAGTTGATTTTTGTATACCAGCCTTGTAATACACTATGTTCTTAAATTCAGTTTTAGGATTTTTTTTTCATAGATTTTAAGAGTTTCAATGTAAACAACCATGTTGTCTATAGTAACAGGAGTCTTGAGAAATACCCCCAGAAAGTGGTTGCCATACATGGCCAAAAGATTTAGAATTTCCATATTTGCAGATCTAGATTGCTAACCTGTGATGAAGCTGGCAAGAGTGAACTTCAATAACATTCCTCCAGGTTGGGTATTACAAAAGATGGGTAACTTGGATTCTCTCGGCAGGAGCAGATCAATGCTCCAGGATTCAGGGTGGACAATTTCTAAAGAAGGTAACACAGACTTAACACTGATGCATTCTCAACATTTGTGCTCATTCATTCAATAAGCATTTGAGTATCATATGTGCATAATACTGATGGAAGGATAAAACACCTTCGTAAGCTCATAAAAGCTCCCAGGGGCTAGGAACCACCAACACCATTCCCTTAGTGCATGTTTCTTTTCATGTTCTCTTTTATCCCTTAGTACAACCCAAGATTCAGCCTTGTTTTTTCCTAGTCCAGGAACTGCTTTGAGAACATCATGGAAGGAATGGTCTTGGAACACATGCTGAAACCCTGATCCACTTGAACCCATGCTCAGGAGTCCTCAGGGGTCTATCCACACTCCATGCACCTGATACAGTAGGAAGAGATCAGTTCTATCTCCCACTTGGTAGGAATACAACACTCATGGAATAACCACATCAGTGATAGCTAACATTTGTTGGTACTTCGTATGCTCCAAGCTCTGTGTTCCGTGCCATTATTTACAACATCTCATCTAGACCTTGGATAGGTCCATGAGATAGAAACTGTTAACGACTCTTTTACTGAAGCATAAAACATACAGAAAAGTGCACAAAACATGTAAAATCTTTGCATGTACCTGATACCAGGCTGCAGATTGCTGAGGGCTAAGAACTATCTTGTTCATATTTGTCTTCACAGCACCTGGGACAGTGCCTTAACACAGTGGTTAATGTTGTTACGTGGCTAAATAATAAGCTCATGGCCAAAAGTAGATAAATAGTCCCTTGTCTTGGGGGTGCCTGGGTGGCTCAGTGGGTTAAAGCCTCTGCCTTCAGCTCAGGTCATGATTTCAGGGTCCTGGCATCGAGTCCTACATCGGGTTCCCTGCTGAGTGGGGAGCCTGCTTCCTCCTCTCTCTCTCTGCCTGCCTCTCTGCCTACTTGTGATCTCTGTCTGTCAAATAAATAAATAAAATCTTTAAAAAAAATAGTCCTTTGTCTTAATTGTTATCAACTTTTTGGCACATCATTATCATCTGTGGAAATTTGAAGATTTTTTTAAATTTATTTATTTGACAAAGAGAGACAGTGAGAGAGGGAACGCAAGCAGGGGGAGTGGGAGAGGGAGAAGCAGACTCCCCGCTGAGCAGGGAGCCCAATGCTGGGCTTGATCCCAGGACTCTGGGATCATGACCTGAGCTGAAGCCAGACACTTAACTGACTGAGCCACCCAGGTGCCCCATCATCTGTGGAACTTTGAAAGACACGGCTGACTATGCTCCAAGCCTGGGGATCCTGATACAGTGGGAGACTTTTGATTCAGTAGCTGGATTTTTGGCCATATAAATATTTTCATTAACCTTTAACCTGATGCTGTTCTCAAATGAGAACTCTTTGCTATGACTCCACTAAATCACATGGCTAGAAGCTTCATAATGTGTACCTGTCATCACTTTACTTCCAAGATGACTTTTTTACACAACTCTTTATCTCAAATGCCTAGATTAAAGTACTCTAAGGGATATCACTAAAAGGGTTTCTTAAACCCACACTTTCAACATTTTTACATCAAAAAAAGAATAAAAGTAATCATTGGGATAACAATGAAAATGTCTCTGGCAGTGCACAAAAGGAAAATAGTTACTAGATTAAGAAGGAATCCATTAATATTATGGATATCAGTAGTATTCAAAGAATTTACAGTGGTATTTTATAAAAGCAATA
Source organism: Mellivora capensis (assembly GCA_004024625.1). Classification (NCBI taxonomy): domain Eukaryota; kingdom Metazoa; phylum Chordata; class Mammalia; order Carnivora; family Mustelidae; genus Mellivora; species Mellivora capensis. The sequence goes on along the minus strand of PISX010001651.1, from coordinate 161,542 downwards.
CTCCAAAATTTGCTCTATTTTTCTTATCAAGAGAACCTTATAGATGTTCTATTATGACAAGAATGTAAATGGTAAACAAAAAAAACCACCTTAGAAATGGTAACAATTTATGTCCAGAGCTGTTATAAACATACTAAATTTCATACCATCAATTTCATGCATTCAATTATTCATCCAACAAATATTAGATAAACATCATACTAGGCACTAGAGATACAGAGATGAAGAACACAGTTCTTTCCTTTAAAGTTATGTGTTTAGTGAGAGAGACGGTTCAGGAAATTAGAAATTACAATGGATGTGATAAGAACAATATTATAGATACACACAAAGCACGACAAGGGCTTAGAAGAGAAGAAACACATTTGAGGGGGGGCAGGGAGTCCAGGGAAGAGGTCAGTGAAGGTTTCCAAGAGGAGTAATTCTTGTGGTTTGAATTTTATCTTAAGGAACAAATAGAAGCCACAGAGGTTAAAGGAGTATCTGTCAGAGTTCTTGGTCTCCAGCAACAGAAATGGACATTAACTGTTTAAAATATTAGGTAGCTCACAGAATTTTCTATATGATTCCAGAACCGGGCTCATAGTCCAAACAGCCAGAGACATCTCCCCCAAAAAATGCCAGAGATCTGGTCCAGTGAGGAGGCTGCAGAAACTGGTCTCGACAGCGCCACTGACCCTGGATATGAGGCGGTCCCCAGACCCTGCTGCCTCAGAAGCTCAGTGTCACCAAGAGAGCGGCCATCACCATCAGGAAAAGTTCTCTGTGGTTCTTGCTTCTATTTGTTAATTAGCTTCTAATTCCAAGTCTGGGGAGGGGCATCTGTTCAGCAAAGCCTGGGTCACATGCTCCACCTTTGCAGCCCCAAAGGAAGCTGAGAAAGGAAGTTTCTTCCGGTTTTCATTGCCAGTTGCTGAGTAACAAGCCACCACAGAACTTAGTGGCTTAAAACAACAATGACCATTATATCTCAAGAGTCTATGGAATGACTGGACTCAGCTGTTTGTTCTTTTGCTGTAAGCCGTACCTGCCGGGTTAAAAATCATCTGAACGTTTGTCTGCCTGGAAGGTCCCAGACGGCTCACTTACATAGCTGGCTGTTGGCTGGGAGTTTAGCGTAGGTCACTTCTCCCATCCTCATGGAGATTGGGCTTCCTACAGCATGCTGCAGTCAGGGGAGTTGTATGTTTTATGTGATGTCTCTCTTCCAGGATGGTCATGCCAAGCAGCAAAGTGAGAAGCTTCAGCTCTCTTAATACTCAGCCTGAGAACTTACGCAGCACCCCGTCCATCCATTCTGTGGGTCAAATTAAGCCATAGGCTACCTACTACACACTCAATAAGAGTGATAAACTCCATCACAGAATTGCAGAGTGGCAAAAATCTGCAGGGGTCCTTAATTCCCCACATTGGCCCTTTCAGCTTTTAAACTGGGAGGAAGGCATTGCCTCCCACCTAGACTCATATATTGGTAATTTTTCCCAAACATAGGAAAGAGGTTCAGATTCTGAGCTCTTCAAAAAGAAAGAAAAAAGAGAAAGAGATAATCGTCCACTGTAAGAATCAGAAGAAAGGCGTTTCAAGCAGAAGGAACAATCTTGGAAAGTCAGAGAGGGCTCGGCAGAGACTGCCACTTAAATAGTGCTCTCCTCTTAATAATTCCTGCTGTGCCCTTGCTAACACTGCGTTAGAGCTGCTCCTTGTTGAGCAGAGCTGTAATTCTACTGTATTTGTGCGTATTAGAGGATTTAAACTAATTACCATTGATTTGGAAGTTGCAGTCCTTGCTTGTTTTCTCCTTTCTACATCTTTAAAACCCCTCACAAGACCACAGTTTACAAGGTCTGCTCCAGAACCAGAAATGTGTATTTGACAGTGATTGCCTAGGGAATGCAGTCATTTGGAAATAAACGTAAGGGAAACCCAGACCTCATTGGTATACTTGGTATTGTTTAATAGCCTTTTCTTTTACTTCTTATCATGAAATACTCAAAATAGCAGAAAAGTAAAAAGAACAGCATAATAAACACTAGGACATCCACCACCTAGATTCAATTTAATAATTTCTAGCATTTTGCCATATTTGTTTTATCTCCACTTATTTGGGGATTTTTTTTCCCTGAACCATCTTATTTTTATTTCTTTATTTATAAAGATTTATTTATTTATTTGAGAGAGACAGAGAGAGCAAGCAGGGGGAGGGGCAGAGGGAGAGGGAGACAAGAAGACTGATCTGAGCAGGGAGCTCAACAATGGGGCTAATCCCAGGACCGTGAGATCATGACCTGAGCCAAAACCAAGAGTCAGACGCTTAACAAACTGAGCCACCCAGACATCCCTTTCTGAGCCATTTAAAAATATATATATATATATATATATATATATATATATATATATATATAATTACATGTCAGGCATCTCCAAAAAGTAAGGACATTCTCATGCATATCCATAATTCCATTAATCCATCTTAAAAATTAATAATTACTCAGAACACTTAATGCCAGTACATACTCAGATTTCCTCTCTCCCCAAAATGTCTTTTATAACTGGTGTATTCAAATAACGATTCTATCAAGAACCACAAATTGCATTAGGTTGTAATTTCTCTTAAGTCTCTTTTAACTTTGACTATCCCTTTTCAAGAGAATGAGTTATTTGTTTGTAGAATAATCCATGTACTGGACTGGTACAGTTGTTTCTCACCAGTCCTGCTTAACTCGTTCCTCCAGTATTTCCTGTAAACTGGAAGGTTGTTTTAAAGGCTTAATGAGATTCAGATTAAATGTATTTGGTGAGAATACTGTGTACTTCTGCCATCTCCGTACTTTCTGTGATCTGTGTATTTTAGCTATGATCTGCATCACATCGGGGGCTCATTGTGTCTGATTGCCTTTGTCTTTCAGTTGCGGGAGGGACAAACAGAAATAATGTACACAGGTTGGGTGAGACAAAATAGTCTAAGACAGGATTACAGCAGGACTAAAGGTGTGGAGAGAAGTGACAGCCAGCCCCATGGGGTTGCTCTCTGCTTCTGAGCCTTAGGCTGACTCGATTACCCGAGAGGAGAGACACTCATCTTGATGGTATTAATGATGGGAGGCAAAGATCCCACCTGGAGTCTGAGAACAAGTCCTCCTCTACCCTAGAGAAGAGTTAAGTTCCCAGCATAGCCCCTGCTCAAGTGCCTCTTGCCTTGTTCTGGGAGATTCTGGCCTGATTTCCTGTTAGGAAAGTACCACACCAACATTTACCTCAGGGGTCTACAGTCCTGTAAGAATTTAGGGTATGGCATACTTAATATGGAACCAGAGGTCAGAATTATTGTCTCTGTCAGTTCTAATATACCAGTAGAGGCCCAAAATGCCAGTAGGAAGCTCTCCAGAAAACCAGTGTGGCAGTTTGGCTCCTGGAATGATTTTTAAGTTTGGGGGAGCGTAGCAGACACTTGAGGGAGGGACCCTAGAGCCTCTACAGGGACTGTGTGAGAATCAGGAGAGATAGTATAGCGAAAAGCTTTGAAAAGTTGTACAAATCTCAGATACTAGCATTGGCACAATATGTCAGGAACTTTATAGAATGCTGTACTGTACACAATTCATGGTTTTAAACTAACTAGCTCTGGAAAAGCTATTCATGTAAAAATGAATACAGAGCATTTCAGAGCATTATATAACACCCATCCATGTACCCTCCACCTAGAAGTAAATGTATATGGCTTTTTCACAACATCAATTATACATCTTAAGTAAATACAATTTTTATTTGTCAGTTAAAGCTAGAAAAAAAAACTGTAAATGGCTTGTCACATTTTCTTCAGATTTTCTTAAAGATATAAAACATTGCAATTACAGATAAAGTCTCCTTTAGTGTTCTCTGACCCATTCCATACTTGCCCCTAGTGAGTTTTGTGTATATCATTCCAGTCCATATTTTTATACTTTATTATATAAAATTTATATCCATAAAATACTCGTTCATTTTTAAAACTCACAGACACTATAAAATTCATATCACATTTTACCCATTCTGAAGCTTCATTCACTCTTGTTTTTATAATCTAACCATATTGATACCTATAGCTCTAGTTTATTTAAGTGCTGAAAAGTAATCCATCTATGAATGTATTATCATTTATTTGTCCACTAAAAAGTATTACTTAGCCAGAAAGTGTTTACTGGATCATAAAATGAAATCCTAGGAAGATGTGCAGATGAAGGACCTTGGAAGGCATCTGATGCAGGGTTTCTGAAGCTGAGGTTCACAGACCCTCTTCCGTGAATGAGCTTTAGGATGCCTAAGAAATCTGAACCTCTGTGGGATGAGCATTTTCTGCAGAAAGGACTGAAGCTTTGACCATATCCTCAAAGGCTACATGTGCTATTTACTTGTCCTAAAGGTGTAGAGAGCCTGTGATCTAGTTTCACCCTCTCATTTGACATATAAGAAGACGGAAGTCCAGAGAGGTTAAGTAATTTATACAGAATCATAGTGATGATAGACCTATTTATAAATCCAAGTCTATATTATTGCTTTTCCAGAATGTCACATTGCTGGGGTTTTGTGCTTGTTAATTTCTTATACAATATGAGTTAAGTTCCTTTCAACTTTTAGTCTATAAAGTATAATTCCATCTTTTTTTTGTTTTAATTATTATCCACTACTGGTAAGGAAGTGGTAAAATTGGTACATTCCTACATTACTGGTGGTATTGTAAATTGGTATATTCCTTTGGAAAATAATATGAAAAAGTGCCAATAAAACATTAATAGCTTTTTGGCTCAATCATTTTTATATTGAGAAAAAAAGTCCTACAATTGGACAAAGCCACAGGCACACAATGTTCATTAGAGTATTATTTGTAATAATGGAGAATATCTACTAATAGGATAATGGATAAATCACAGTATGTCCACTCCATTGAATACCATGTAGACAATTAAAGTTAAGGTTTTATAAAATGTTAAGCAATAGAAGGAAACCCTTAGAGCATAATATTAAGTGGAAAGTTATGTTTACATAACTTTATTAAGTTATGATTACAATTTTGTAAAAAAAATCTGCACAGGAGGAAAAACTAGAAGTAAATACAACACAATGATAAATGATCATTTACTTTTTCTTTTCTTGATGCAAATTCTTAGATAATGAAGTTATGGTCATAATTTTTAAAAATAAACAAAAATAATACCATCATTAGATCCAAATGCAATGATTTTTTTCCAGATGCAATGAATTTTGATAATTGTTTCCTACAGGTTCATCATCTTAAAAACAGAAGCAAAAACTGTCATTTTGTACTACATTTTTGTAGGCTTTGGAATGCTGTCTTCAGAATACTGTGTAAGATTACCAGTTACAAGTTGGTAGATTGCACTCACATGTCATCTGACCAAATAGCTACTCAATTTCTATATTCAAAGTTGGACACTGATTCTTAAATTGTTGTCCTTGAGTGAATAGAATTGGCTTCTACATTTATCTGACAAAAATCATCACATTATAAATCATGTTATGTATGGATCAGGGAGATAGTTTTCCTAAAGCAGGGTTTTCTTTTTAACGTTTTGATGTTTAAATTCATTATTTCAATTTAAACATTTTCTTGGTGTAGGATCTGCTTTAGGATTTTATCATATGTTCTTCTTACTCCAATATTTCTGTTTAATAGATCTATCAAATTAAAACAAGCATGCGTTCACCTAAAGTCAATTCATTTCCAGTTCTCTACACATATATTTTTCTCCTTGGTCAATAAACATTTATAGTGACATACACACATATTTTGTTTTACCCTTGCACGCAAGCTCACCAGCAGGGGGCGAAATACAATAGGAATTTGACAAGCCATATGGATTTTTCTTTAGTGACTGAGCAATAACAAAAAATCCAGTACCACCACAAAGCAATTGGTACTCCAACTTAAAGTGATGCAGTCTCCGTATTTCTTGCAGCGATTGAGCTGTAAAAAGACAAATGCGGGTCTATTTTAGCGCTCCAAGTTAATTTGTCTAGAGCATTGCAGAGGCGGGATAAACCGTGATGAACTGCTTTTGTCCTTATCGTTCCCCTGATTTGTATAATTTCTCCACTCAAGGGGGTGGACACTTCTCTGTGGCCGAGGAGGTGTTTTCCGTCCTTGTTTCTTTGCGTGGCTGTTGAGCTTTGCTGTCTTAGAACTATTTTAAATTATTCAAATTATTGGTGCAGGTTTGGCAAAAGTGAGAATGAGCGCTCAGCAGGGCTCATCACCCCGGACGCTAACAATAATCTCTGAAACCTTTGTAGACTGACTTTTACAGTGGTCGGTGTTCTAACACATATTTGATTTAAAAAAAAAAAAAAAAAAAAAGAGAGAGGGAAAGGTTATAAAAACCCAAATGATTAACTGCTCAAGATTGATGATAGAAAAAGAATCCTTTATGACCCCTGCTAGAGAAATGCGTAAGTTGATTTGATATCTTTAGCTTCATTGGATATTCTCCCGCAGCATCTATGAAAAATTACCACCGTCTCCATCTGTTAGCAAAATTCCCATTTTTTTTTTTCCTGTTGGTCTCAAAGTCGATTTGTCAGTCTTCGGCGGGTGCTTTCCCTCTTAGGGTTGATTTATAACAATCTCTTTGTTATGTATCAACCACCAGCTTCCTCTTCTGTCAGTTCTAATTAAAAAGGGGAAGGGACTCGGACTGAAGGAAAAGCAGTCTTTCGGGGCGAAAAGGGCAAGGTGATAAGGCTCTCCGGTAAGTTTTTCGTGGAGAAGATATGGTTCTGTATTTCAAAATCTTGGCAATTTTATTCGGAGAGCAAGAGACTTAACTAGGTCCTAACTGAACGATATCGTTAATCGGCTGAAAAGCACCTGTCCCTCGCCTGGAACGCAGCTTCAGCGGGAGGCGGAATGCGGAAGACGTCTTTCCCCGCAACAGCTCGATGACTCGCAAGGAAGTAAAGGAAAAGGGCAGCTTGCCCACACCCAAAATGGCGGCCGGCACGCTGCACCACTGCGCCTGCGCAGGGGTAAGCGTTCTGTGACACTAATTCCCCTGGAGAGTCCTCCCCCCCAACCCCCCTGCACTCACCAGCGCCCGGCCCCGACCTAGCCACCTGCGCCCGGAAGTGACGTGTCGGCGGCAGCGGTTCCCCCGCTGCATGATGGGAGAGTGTGTGGAGTGGGCGGGGGGTCTCGGCGGAGGAGGAGGTGGAGGCGGCGGCGGCGGCGGAAGAGGGCGGAGGGTAATGGGATGGGGGTCCCGCGACAGCGCTGAAACTCCGGGTGGGCGTCCATGGCGCTGCTTCGCTGACAGGGCTGTGAGCAGCCTGCCTTCCGCTCTCACCAGCTCCGCGTTGGACTAGCCGGTCCTTCCCCGGGGAGCCAGTTACTCCCCGGGCCCCTGAGCCATGCCCATCGCGGCCGCCCCGAACGAGCCAGGTAAGCGCCACCGCTCCGCTTCCCCGGCCGCGCGGGGTAACAGGGTGCTGGGACCCGGCCCGGCCCACTGGCCGGACCCTTGCCGGGGCCGGGAGCACCTGCCTGCCGCGGAGCCTGGGACTGCGGAGACGGGAACGGTGCCGGCTCTGCGGGCCTGCGGGCTCCGGACTTGGGCTCTGCCCTCTTCCGCGGCGGGTGCGGGGACGCCGGCGGCAGCGCCCAAAGCGCACAGATCCCTCCCTACCTTCCCAGGCACCGGCCGGGGAAGTGTAAGCCGTTCCCACATCTCCGGGGCCGCCGTTGGCTCGCCCTGCCTCTCCGCTTCCACCTGCCAAAGCTCCGGCCCGCCGCTCCCTCCCGGGAGCTGTAGAGAAGTTTGGGGCTTTGCTCCGGCTTCCTCTTTTTCCCTCCCCCATCCTCGTGACAGGTGTAAACACTCGGCTTTACCCAGGCCTGAGGCCGGCTGCGACCGGAGTGTAGCTGCTTTCAAGGGGCTCTGAAGCAAGCGGATTTTGAGTCCTCCAACAGGCAGAGGAGAGCCCCAGAGCTCATGCATCCCTTCTTGAAAGGATCTTTTTTGCTCCTTTCTTGCACTCCTCAAGAAATAATCTGTCTCCTCCCCAGATTGCGTTCGCAAAGTTGGACCATTATTCTTTACGCTTCCAGTTTGTCAGGTGCAGTGTGTCTTGCTTGGGCAAAGGACAAGAGCATAGGGTGAACAGTGATAGGGGTCTTTTCTCCATTAGGAAAGTACTGAGAGTGGCTAGGTTTTTTTCTCTTAGTGATTAATGCAAGTTTTAGCTTGGTTTCCCACTGAATCTTCTCTTTGGGGGCCGAGGAAAAGACTAACTCATACTTGTAAATATTGTAGTGGAGACGTGGGAAGGGGGCAAATTAAACAAAAGCAGTGGTTCCGTATCAGAGTTCTCACTTTAGGAGAAGAAAAGTTACACTTTACTTTTGAACTTTAATCTTCCCTCTTCACTGGCTTCCAAGGCATACTCCGAACTGAGTTTTTTTGGTTTTTGTTTATTTTTTTCTTTTGAGGGTGGGAGGGGTAGACTGTTAGAGCCTTGATGTTACATTTAATTGTTACTCTCAGTTAACCTTTTAGACATTGAAAAATATGCCAAACTCTAGGGAAACAAATGTTTCAGCATTACTCCATTGATATAATTTGCAGCTTATTTACATTTTTATATGCTTTGCTGGCTTAAATTAAGTGATTTTTTAACTTTTGCGGGAGTGTGTTTCTATACAAGAGTACCTATGGTAGCCTTGTAAATTTTGTCCATGAAGAAATTGCACAGGGATTGAAAGAACTTGTATAAAATATTTAGCTCTGTAAATGACACCTAGTATATGCTCATCAGACTGAATTCCTTTGTGTATCAATTAGATCTATTAATTGATCTTCAAAGTATAGATATATTTTAAAACCTTTAAAAAGCTCTTGTAAGAAATTCATTAGAATTCACATATAGGGCATTTGTTTTTCTGTTTTCTGATTTTTGACCTAGAGACTATTATAAAAATAATCCTGATCAAATGTGTCCATAATTAGATACTGAGTCCATAATTGCATTAATAAATTTTGCAGGATCCAGTTGTCTTTATGAAAATTTTGTAATCTAGGTGAATCCTATTATAAAACATCGTTTAAAATTTTAATTTGTTTTACTTGCAGTTAAAAGATCAGAAAACAAGTGAAATTTGAGTACCAAATGTTTTATTTTTGTGTGAGACCTAAAGTGCTTCCCTTGAAAGTTTAAAAAGTCTTTGAATAGCTTCTCATTGAGGAATTACTCCTTCTCTCCTAACCCTATCCCCCAAAACTCATAAAAGGAGGCCATTAAGTATTTAGATATTTTTAAACTGTCATAAATTATTTAAATAAATGTTTATATTGTAATTTAATGTTACCTAAAATTTGTAAGTTAAAAAATAAGGACTTTGTTCTCTCTTAGCAGTTTCAGTTCCTCTTTGATTAGGCTAGTGAATCTTTCCAGCCTGAACTTCATAAGTATTTATAGTTTTTACACACTTTGAAAAATGTCTGTCATATGGGTTATATGTATCTATCAATTTGATAATTAGTCTTTTCTCAGAGTGTGTATATAATACAGTCACAGGTGCTTTTACAACTTTATGATAATTAGTAACATTGATATACAGTACTATGAGTGAGATACTTATCTAAGTGATTTATATAGAGTATGTTAACTCATTTAATCCTCATAACAACCCTATAAACTCATAGGTGGTATCCCATTTTTCAGAAAAGAAACTGAGGCACAGATGTTAAGCAACTTGCCTAAGGTCAAACAGCTGGTAACAGAGCCAGGATATAATATGATAGTTTTGTTTATCATATTTAAGTAGTTTTAATATAGTTTTTAAAACATGCAGAACTATACAATATATTTCCTGGGAATCATGGAATATGTAGCAAAAGTACAAAAGCATTCATGGGAATGATAAATACAAACTGAGAATAAAAATTACTTCTGAAAAACTGAAGAGGGATAAAGGATCTAGGAAGGGCCTGTGTTTTTCAACCGTAGCTTTTCTCTTTAGTATACATTTGAAGCAATTTGGTAAAAGATTAAGATTTAACACAGCTAGGTGGTGGGTTATTTTTTTCTAAACTTGTGTGCTTGAAATCATAATAAAAGGTCAGGTTTTTCATTTTAAAGCCCAGTATCACTTTGTCTTTTAGTATTGTGTATTTAAAAAGAGGATAGGGAAGTAGTTAAGTGTTACTTTGTATTGACTTCCCTTTAAAATACAGGAGGTTCTAGCTTGAAAATACTTAAAGAATTGTTCCCCTTCCGAGGTTCCTCTGCTGTAATCTTTCTTGCCTTGGGCTCTCCTCTTATTCCTGTCAACCATCTCCATAGCCCTGTATCACACTCCTGGTTTCTATTTCTGGTCTTATCCTGGGGTTGGGACACATAGGTCTGAGTTAGACCTAGTCCCTGGGAAAAGGAAAAAGTGAGAAACTATACGCTGGGGAGGAAGCAGAGAGGTAGGGAATCATTGCTCATTAGTTTGGGAGAAATGAAAATGAAGGAAAGGGACGCCTGGGTGGCTCAGTTGGTTAAGCAGCTGCCTTCGGCTCAGGTCATGATCCCAGCGTCCTGGGATCCAGTCCACATCGGGCTCCTTGCTCGGCAGGGAACCTGCTTCTCCCTCTGCCTCTGCCTGCCACTCTGCCTGTGCTCGCTCTCTCTCTCTGACAAATAAATAAAATCTTTAAAAAAAAAAAAATGAAGGAAAATGAGTTTAATGCTCTCTCCTTTCTTCCTCAGTCACCACCATCTTTCTAATAACTAAAGTAAACCTTGCAGAGATAAATTGCTAGTAAATTAAAGGTTGTATGCTCAAAGCTTAATTTATAAGCACTGTTTTGGTAAATAGTTCCCAGAGGAAAATAAAGTAGTTAAATTAGAATATACTCACTGTAGGTTCCATTTATGTAAATACTTTAAAAATGCCATAAACCGTTTCAGCTAAATATTTAACACCATGGTATTCTCTTCCTTTCATTCTTGCTTCAATATGTGAGGCCCTGTTCTAAATGCTGGGGGTACTAAAATGAACAAATAAGGAAAAAATTGCCCTTACTGAGCTTCATTTTCTTGCATTTGTGTGTGTATATGATTAAAAAAATTAAATATAGAGCTGGCAGATGATGTTAAGTATAACAGAGAAAAGCAGTCCATTTGAAGGGGTATGGGATTACAAACTTTTTGTCTTAGAGACAGGAGTGGGAGTTGGTTGTTGTTGGGGCTGCTGTTTTATGTATGATGGGCTCAGAGGAAGCCTAAGACCTGAAGTTGGTGAAGAGAATACCGGGGAAGAGTGGTAGAAGCAGAAGTATGCCTGGAATATTCAAAGAATTGCAAGGGGCCAAGTAGTATATGTGATCACAGAGTTAGAGGGTAAGAGGGCAGTGTTGCAGGGCTTTGTAGAAATTTTAATGACTTTGGCTTTTTACTGTGTGAAATGGGAGGCCATTGCAGGGCTTTTGAGTAGAGATGTGACATAATCTATGTTATAAAAGGATCTGGCTGGGGGAAAAAAAAGGATCTGTCTGGCTGCTGTACAAAAAATAGACTATAGGAGTGCAGGAGTGGAAGCGGGAGGATTCTATTAGGAGGTGGCTACAGTGATATGGACAGTTTCTTGAATTGGAACCTCTGGTAATTTCCTCACTGCTAAATTCAAAAAATTTACAGTGGTACTCCCTTCTGAAAATTCAAGGCTCTCACAGCCAGCTTTTCCAGCATACTGCCTACTTCCTTCATATATCCTACATTCTGACCGAACTGTTATGTGACTTACTGTTCTTTGACACTTGCCCCATACTTTATTTTTAGTGCCTGCCATTATCTCTATCAGTTATAATCCTTTTCATTTCAAATTCTGTCTCCATGAAACTTTTTCTCATTTTCACCATTCCTCCTCTTCCCAATCAAGATCTTTTTCTTAGAATCTTTGTAACTACATTTCCTTCATTTGATGTTTATATTCTGGCTTGTGTTAATTACCTTTATTTTTCTCTTATGTTGTTTCTCCTAACTAGTTGCAGTTTTCTTTAAGATTGTGACTTCTTTTATTCATTTCTACCTCTTATGGAACCTAGCAGTTTTGTATGTAGTAGATGCTCAGAAATAGTGAGTGTATATATATTTTAATTTTTAAAATTTTTTTATAAACATATAATGTATTTTTAGCCCCAGGGGTACAGGTCTGTGAATCGCCAGGTTTACACACTTCACAGCACTCATATATATTTTAATTTTTGAAAGTCTTTAATTACAAGGGCATTGTAGAAAATTTGCACGCAAAAAAAAAGAAAAAATCACATTCCTGCTATTCAAAAAATGGCCTTGTTAACAGTTTAGTGTGTATCTTTCCCCACATTATTTATGTGTGTGTGTGTGTGTGTGTGTATTGCCCTTTTAACAAACTGCAGTCTTTCCGTACAGACTCTTCTATAGGTTGTTTTGTGCTAGTCAACTAAATTTCCCTTACCATTTCAGAAAATTTTCATCTAAACTAATATTCAAGGCTATGTTCAAGTTTTACCCAGGTGGATGTCCCTTTACAGTTGATTTTCCAGCATCCACTCCATATTATATTTTTCTGGTTATTAAAGTTACAAAAGGATAATATGTTTACTATAGAATATTTGGAAAATTTGGAAAAGCCTAGAGAACACTGGTATGCCCTTGATGACAGGGACCAATCTGTTTTAATGCCTGGCACAGAGTAACACTCAATAAATAAATATTGAAAGGAATAGTACGTGTTAAGAGGAATATTAGCAATCACACTACAAAGAGATAACTAAACATTTTGGATTGTATTCAGTTTTTCCCCTTGTGGGTATGAGTGTCATATACACGTGTATATATGAATAATATTGTATATTGGTGAAAAAGTTTATGGTCTTTGACTTTGTTTTTGTTTATTTCCATAGGATTGAGTCTTAGAAGTGGAGTTACTAAATCAAAGGGGAAACCAGTTGCTTTCCAAGAGGTTGTAGTAAAATCATTTACCTATAAGCAGTGTTTGAGAGTACCCATCTTCCTTTAATTTCCTCAGGTGATCAGTAAAAATGCACTATTTAAACTGTATACCTGAATTTTTATTTTGGATTTAGGCTTTTCAGGAGTTTGGAATATTTGCATAATTTAAACATTTTTGAATGGTTTAAACAGGAGATGTGTCCTTATTTGATATTAAGTTAAAATTGCTTAATGCCATGTTCTTTTTAAAATAACTCTGATTATGCTAGCAAGCTATTTAAGTACAAGAAATACAATATTATCTTCTGGAGGTATGTTGTGCAGTATAATAACCACTAGCCACATGTCACACTTTTAATAAAGCTAGTCCAAAGTAGATGTGCTCTAAGTTAAAAAACACACCAGATTTCAAAAACTAATGTTAAGATATCTATTTTAGGTTGATTACATATTAAAATAATATTTCAGATGCTTTGGATTAAGCAAAATATAATTTTATCTGCTTTTTAAATTGACTATTGGAAGAGTTAAAATTGTATACATGGGTCATGTTGTATTTCAGTTGGACAGTGCTGCTCTGGAGCATGACACTGACTTTTATCTATGGAATAGAATTATGAGATTAATTCACTACTATGAAAAGCAGTAAAAAAAGTTTTTAAAAATAGCTTCTTGGGGGCACCTGGGTGGCTCAGTGGATTGAGCCTCTGCCTTCCGCTCAGGTCATGATCCCAGGGTCCTGGGATCGAGCCCCACATCGGGCTCTCTGCTTAGCGGGGAGCCTGCTCCCCCCTCTCTCTCTGCCTGCCGCTCTGCCTACTTGTGATCTCTGTGAAATAAATTAAAAAAAAAAATCGCTTCTTGTATTTCAGGTTGTCAGTATGTTTCATAGAATACACAATTTGCACAGTCAACTTTAAAATTATAAGTGATTACAGACTATAACTTACTGCAGTTCTTATGTTCTGAATGAAATAAAGGACTTGGGAGAGGGTGTTAGGAAATTTACCTGAAAATTTGTTCCCTCATCTAAGAATTGAAAGATGTGTGGGAGTGTTTTAGGCAGTGGGACTGTATGTGCAAAGGCCCTGGGGGCACAAAACAATGTTTGCCTTTCAATAAATGAAAGAGGGCCTAGTTTAGAGCATTGGAAAAAACAGGGAAAGGGAAGAGGAGGTGACTGGTGAGATAGGAATGGCTTATATAGACTTTATTAAAGATTTTTTAAAAAAATCTTTATCACAAGCAGGGAGTCAGTGTGATCAGATTGGCTTTTTAGAAGATTACTCGGGTTGCATATGATTGAATACCAGTCAGGAAGAGGCTGTTTAAATGATAATGGCATCTTAGACCAGAACAAGTCATAGGAGGTGAAAGAAGGTACAATATTCTAGAATTGAGAGATTTATGAGATAAAAATAATTCTGTAGAAGATAAGTGAAGGTGAGGAGCTTTGTCAGGGGTGGCTCTCAGTGCTTCAGACTTAGTAACTAGGTGGGTAGAGTTAGCCATGGAAGAGGACCAGATTTGAGGAAGAAAAGCTTAAGTTCTCTTACTGTTAAGCTCAGAGTTGAGGAATTCAAGTGGAGAGAACTAATAGAGAGTAGCCCTGGGAGGTCTGAAGCTCAGGTTTGAGAGTTGGGATGTAGTGATAAATCTGGGAGTTCTAGAATGTGATAATTAAAGCCTAGATGGATGAGATTGTTTGTGGGAGAAGTTGAGTAAGAAAAGAGCCTGGGTGAAACCTGGAAGAACTTACCCTACTAATTTGAATATGTTCATACTTAAGAAAATCTAAGTTTGTTTTGAGATCTGCTTGTAAAAGTGAAAGTAAGGAGTAAATTGGATCGAGTGACTTAAATATTTTTGTTTGACATGTGTGTAATCGAGCAAATAATCTAACACAAGCTTATCTGATTATTTGGAAACATACCTTTTTCCTGCAGCAGAAAACAAACTGGACTTCCCTTATGAACACATTGAAAACAATTAATAAGTATTGGCTTTTGGGTTACTTTAACAGATAGACCTAAGGGAAAATTATGTAATTCCATAAATACTATAACTCCATAAATTTTGAAACCCATTTTTAATTTTTTTTAATGTATATGCCTCAAATCAAAAAATCAGTATCTTAATTTAGGGGGAATACTAATGCCTGCTACCATCACTACCATTAGATTTTGTATTGGAGGCATTAGCCAACACAATAAAGGAAAAGAGAGACATAAGAATTGGAAAGGAAATGGTCAGACTATTCCAGTTTGCTTATGTTGTGATGGTAAACTTTACAAGTAACAAGAGCTTTCAGTTTTATAAATAGTACTCAGCAGTTAGAAAATAAGATGGAAGTGAAGACCCCATTTTACATGAGCAGCCAAAAAAAAAAAAAAAAAAGATAAATAAAATACCTAACAGAGGGGCGGCTTGGTGTCTCAGTGGGTTAAGGCCTCTGCCTTAGGCTCAGGTCATGATCTCAGGGTCCTGGGAACAAGCCCCACATCTCATCTCATCGGGCTCTCTGCTCAGCAGGGAGCCTGCTACCCCCTCCACCCCCGCCGGCCTCTCTGCCTACTTGTGATCTCTGTCAAATAAATAAATAAAATCTTAAAAAAAAAAAAAAAACCTAACAGATTTAACAACAAATGTAAAAATTCTGCATTGCTAACATTGAATTTTTATGTTAAATTTAACAATTCTTTGTTTAGGTAATAGAGGACATGATTCTTAATTCACATCTTATTAGTCTTTAAATGTTAACTTTAAGTTTTGGGGTTGTTTTGTTTTGTTTTGGCTTTTCTTTTTTTTTTTTTTTTTTTTTGACAGAGCACAAGTAGGCAGAGCAGTAGGCAGAGGGAGAGGGTGATGCAGGCTCCCCACGGAGCAGAGAGCCCAACATGGGACTTATCCCAATCATGACCTGAGTCAAAGGTAGATGCTGAACTTACTGAGCCACCCACATGCCCCTAAATGTTAACTTTAAATGATACTTTTCAAAGCGAGACTTCTCGGAGTAGGATCTTTGATATTTGCATATATCTTAATGAGACCACGGTTATTTCAAGAGATTAAGTGAATAATGTTTCTGCCTCACATACCCTCCAAGGTGGATGTTTTTGTTGTTGTTTTCTTTTTAGTCATTGCTTATGTTTTGTAGTATTTTCTATTTTGCTGTGGTTAATCATCTCTCATCTTAATTGTTTATTATTTGGATGTAGAAATGTTGACCTGGAGTATTTTCAGGTAAAATATTTCTGCTACAGTGAAAAAAAGAATATTCATTACTTTTTACGTATAGTCAAGTCTTCATTTTTTCTTACTCCTTTCATATTGCAGATGCATTCCACTATATCATAATGAGCCAGCAGATGACAGCTTTCCATCACATTAGGTTTCAGAAGTTTTCCTGAAACAGTGCAAGTGTTGCACCTAAATAAAAAGTATAGATTTTAATCAGATTACCAGTGATCTTGGTTTCTGGAAGTAGAGAAAAGTTTCTGTTGTTGCTGTTCACATTCATTTCTTAATATTCAGCTGCAAGTGAAACGGATTAATTTTTTTAAACATTATTTTTTCCAAGGGTTCTATAACACTTAAATTATATACATAATTGCATCTGTTTCAAGGATTATTGCAGTAATTTAAATTTTATTCTTTAAGGAAATTTTCCAAGTTTCATTTAAGAAAAATATCAAAAGTTTTATACTGTAATCTTTTTTTTAAATCTTGAGTGTGAAATTTCTTTGTGATATTCTCAGATAAATGTGTATGACAGAACTTTAAGAAACATTTATACAGTTAAATCATTTTAAGTAGATGAAAACTTTTTATAAGAAAAATTACAGTTTCATTGATTTACCTGTATCAGTGAGTTCAGCAGTGAAGTTTACAGACATTTATGTCATCCCCAAGGTAAAAAGTCCGGTGATAATCTTTTTTTTTTTTTTTAAGATTTTATTTATTTATTTGACAGAGATCACAAGTAGGCAGAAAAGCAGGCAAAGACAGAGGAAGGAAAGCAGGCTCCCCAGTGAGCAGGGAGCCCAATATGGGCTCGATCCCAGAGCCCTAAGATCATGACCTGAGCTGAAGGTAGAGGCTTTAACCCACTGAGCCACCAAGGTGCCCCTGGTGATAGTCTTATCGTCTGGAAATAAAACTCAGTGGCTCTCAATTTTTGCTGACAATCAGCACCATCTTACAAACTTTTTGAAAAATACCAATCTTTAGGTCCACCTGTTCTATTAAAAAAGGAAAACAATACAGAGCTAAGATTGAGTAGTGTGGGTTTATAGGCTTTTGGAAGAGAAAAACATAGAAACAAATTTGATTTACTTTGTCGGATGTCATAAAAGATGTAGATATAAAGAAGGATTAAGGGGCACGTGGGTGGATCAGTGGGTTAAAGCCTCTGTCTTTGGCTCAGGTCATGATCCCAGGGTCCGGGGATCTAGCCCCGCATCGGGCTCTCCGCTCAGCGGGGAGCCTGCTTCTACCCCCCTCTCTGCCTGCCTCTCTGCCTACTTGTGATCTCTATCTGTCAAATAAATAAATAAAATCTTTAAAAAAAATAAGGATTAATTAATTCAGAAAGGCGACCTGACTTAGTGAAAAGAATACCAGCCGTAATGTTAGAGCCCTACTTTCCATACTTAGTCTTTATGGGACCTTGAGCAGATTATTTGACCTCTCTGAGTCTGTTTTATTCCTCTATAACAATGGGTGGTTGAGATTAAATTGGATAGTGTATGATTAGCACCAAGCATAGCACCTATGATGTAACACCTTGATAAGTATTGGTGATCTTATTTCACAGAAAACTTCATGACTGAATAAGGTTTGAAGGTATGTAAATAGGTTCTCCAAACAGGTAAGGACAGGAAGTTAGAAAAAACGACATGTAACAACCTAGAGGTAACAGTGCCAGTGGAGGAACCAGGGGGTACTTTTGTCTGACTGGAGCAAAGAGAGAGTATCTTAGCCATGTTGGATAAGATAAGAGTTTCAAGTAGACTGTAGTAATCCTGGCCAAAAATAATAAGGCCTTTAAATGAGCTATTGGTCAGGGGATATTAAAACAAAAATAATAAGCAATATAGAAGGTTTAATTTGTGGTCAATTTAATTCATGGTATGGGGATGGCAAAGGGGGAGTGGTCAGGGATAACACTCAGATTTCTTGACTTAGAATTCAGAATGTTGTGTTGGAAGAAGTGGTTTCTGTTCTTTGAGTAGAGGTTGACTTCAGTTTTGGAATTGGAGAATATGAGCTATCTTTGGGACATCAAGTAGAGATATTCAGAAAGGCATTTGGGTAGACAGATCTGGAGGTTGGGCAGTCTGTAGATAGATAGGGGTTTCACTATTATGAACCTATAAAAATAAAAGGTGGATGAGATCTCTCCAGGATAAGAATATGAGGAGGCCAAGGCCTGGGAGACACTGAAATTTGAGAGGCAAGCAAAAGAAGCAGATCCATTGAAGGAAGAGAAGGCTGTGGTAAGTAAGAGGAGAATCAAGAGAGAATGCCTTTCAGAAATGTTTTTTTCACTTAAAAATGTGTTATAGAAACATTTCCCAATTAGTAATATAGTCTATATTTTTTATTTACCCTATTCCTTATTGATAAATATTTGTTATTTTCAGTTGCTTTTTAAACTATGTAGGAGTTAACATTTGGGGGGAATGATCTTTATATACTTCTGTGAATGCTTCTATAGGATACATTTTTGTGGATGAAATTGTTTAGTCCAAAAAATATGCATTAAAATTTTTGGTATATTGCAGAATTGCCTGGAGTATGAACCAACATTTATTCCCACCAATAGTGTCTTTAATTTTATTCTTAAAGTGGCTTGCTTCCTAGTTTGGGGCTAGTATGAATTTGAAAAACAAATAGTATTTTTTATTACTATGTGTAAAATTCTATGATGAGAAAATGAATACTTTCATTTTATCAAATTACTTAGTTCATTCAAATAATGTAATTTAAGAATGCATTTTATCATTGTAAGCACCAGATGAAGGAGGAGTTGTTTGTTTTGAAAGAAGCTCTGTTCCCTCCTCTTACATGCTGGAAGCAGTAATTGGATTTAGAGGAAGTGGATCAGAAGGAAAGAGAATGATGGTATTATTGTGAGGGGGATTAAATCTTGAACAAAATTGATGGTGCAAACAGTTCTTGTTACAGACATACATTATTAACACAAATTGTGTGCTAAGATTTTGCACAGAGATAATTTTGAGGGTTTTTTCCTGGTAACAAACTTTAAGCAATGCCTACAAGACTATAAAATGAGCTTCCTATAAAACTGATCATAGGAGAATAGATGTTTTAAGAAATACTGCGGAAGTTTTAAGTCCACTTAAATCCTGCTGCTTACATAGTTTAAAGGTAAAAAAATATGGACAAATTTCCAGGTGTTTTTTTTTTTATTGATTACTTGACATTGTTCATAACATCTATATAGAGGGACCTGCGTTTCCCTAACCTTAGTGGTACTAATAGTATTTAGAGGAAATTGACTGTGAGTTTTGGTCATTTTTGTTAAATTCTTCAGTGTCCTTTTTTTTCTTAAACCTTGCATTATGACCTATTACTGGTTTATAAATTTAAGTTTATAAAATCAGTTTAGGTAATCCTGACCAGCTTTTAAGAAAAAATGGTATAGAACTATCAAGAGTACCCAGAGAATAAGGGTAAGTACTGTTTGGTGAAATTCTTTTTACCCTTTAGCCTTTCTACCTCTCAGGAGAAAGTAAAACTTTAAACCAAGGAACAACACTATTAAAAGGTCAACCACCTAGAATTTGTTTGCTAAGAGAATTCCTTTCATAGTTACCATGAAGGTTATCAGTATAGGGGACCCTACTTGTGGCATTACCTGTGTATACCACACACACATACACTCCTGAGCACTGTTTTGGAGTGTGTTTATATTTGATTTTTCACATATACAAAACTTGTTTTATAATAACTCACCCCAAGAATGTCATTATTTGTTGCTATTTGTGGATGATTTATGGCTATTTTTAAGTCTGGTATCATCATCTGGTTTCCTTCTCACATGTTTCTAGGTTATCTTTTTCTCAATTGATGGGTGGTCTGGGAACAAATTAAAGTAACAAATAGCACTTAGCAAAGACAATTTGTGAGGTAAATCTGCTGTTACATAGGTCATATTTTAAAGCCAAATTTGTGAGTTGTAGGTTATGTAGGACACAGCACCCTTTCTCATTAGCTCAGATAATTGAATTCTAACTGTATTTGGTTGCAATTTTAGTACTATACTCGATGGCTTTTTCTCTAAAAGGTGAGCTGCTCTCGTAGTAGGCATTTAGTAGAGAGTAGCACTATCAGGAAGGGCAGCTGCCAAAGACCTGCCAACATGTATGTATTTTAGTTACAGACTGGGGGGGGGTTCTGTTTTGAAAGTCCACAAAGTAGGTTTTGTGTTTTGTGTTTTTATTTTTTTTTCAGAATACCATGGGATCTTGAGGTTTAACTCATCAGTCTTGGCCAGAATTTAAATCTAAAGCTTTACAGCAAGAAATTTCTTTCAAAACATGTCAGCTATTCATGCCGGCTGATTGCAAATCTGTGGGAAATTTTACATGGAGCATTAAAGTTGCTGGGAGCAGATAACAAGAGCAGGGGAAATTAGTTGGGCCATCCAGAGTCGCATCACGCTCCGGAGACACCAGCTGACACCTCCACTTAGGGTGTGAAACTGCCTCAAATCAGAGAGTCATATAGTTGGTCTGTTCAAAACGCATGAGCAAAAATTTGTCCTTCAGCTGATTTTTTTTTCTCCCTGCTTGCATATAAGTACTACCCC
Organism: Mellivora capensis; assembly: GCA_004024625.1. Taxonomy (NCBI): domain Eukaryota; kingdom Metazoa; phylum Chordata; class Mammalia; order Carnivora; family Mustelidae; genus Mellivora; species Mellivora capensis. The sequence continues at coordinate 140,736 of PISX010001651.1, read as the reverse complement.
TCTCAACATACTCTCTTTTCAAACAGGTGCAGCACAAATGATTGGATTTGCTCTGTTTTACATGTGTGACATTTCAGACCAGCCTCTCTCAGATCACACTTACTTACTTTAACTGAACTTTGGTGTTTCCTAACTTGGTGGAGCACCAGAGCTAGGGTTTAGAAACCTAGTGCGAGGTGGAGGAGGAGACAGTTCACAAGTGGTCATTGGAGGAAATGTCCCAGCAAGAACAATAATCGTGTGTTCAGTTCCTCCCGTGCACCAGCCCTGAGGATGCAGTGGCTGACAACAGAGGCCTGCCTATTCCTGCACAACATTTCCAGTCTTTTGAGTTCGAGTAAAGTACCTCTTGCAAGAGCAATTTCAATGGAGTGGTAGGACAGAAGCCAGATTGTGCTGGGTTGAGGGAGTAAGTGGGAGTTTAGGAAGTAGAGATAGCAAAAAGAAGCTTGATATGGTGAGGAGGAGAGGTAGAAGGACACAGAAGGGAGGAGTTTGTTTTGTTTTGCTCTGATTTTGTTTGCTCTGCTTGGAAGACTCTTGAACCTTCACAAGCTTGATGAGAAAGCATCAGTAGTAATGGAGAAATTCAAAGGGTCCTCTGAGCAAGCAGTTCAGAGAACAGAAGGTCCTGGGGTTATCTGTAGACAATATTGTAGATGTAAGCAAGATTTTAGTGAAAGGACATGAAACTGAAGTAGTTCCTGCTTTTAGATTCTGTTTTCATTGTTGTAAAGGTTCAGGGTTATTAGAGGGAAAATTAGAGTGGCTAATTTATTCTGTAACTGTAGTAAGAGCAGAGAGTACTGGGGAAAAAAATGTTTCCCAGGGCTAATGCATCTATCCTCACTGCTGCTTCTTTTTCATTGTCTTTGTTATCAGCAGTTATCCAATATCATTTATTCATTTTCAAGTTGAAGTACCTTTTGGGGAATAATAGCTACTAATCTCTCAGATATGGTCAGTTGATATAATGAATTAAAGGTAAAACAGTTTCAGATGTTTTTATTTATCTTGTTTAATTTTTACTGTGGAACCATACAAACACAAAAAGCCTTATGGATCTATGTAAAAAGTTAAAATACACAGTAAAAGGAAAGTTCTTTCTTGGGAATTTTTGAAAACTGCCTTTTGTAAAATGGTAACTCTTACTGCTATTTAGCAATATTCATTGAAGAGTGAATGTGAGTTGCTGCTTATGTTCTCATTTACATTGTACATATGATATTTGTACTTTTGTGAATCATCCTTATTGACATCAAAATCGGGAAGACAAAATTTGTCATTTTTGGCAGTCTGGCCTTTTGAGGGTAATCAGCTTAGGTATAAAGATATTTTGCTGCTTGTTTCATTCTTCACCACATTTTTACTACTGTGTACATTAATACTAAAAGAAAACACTCACCTCTTGCCATCTTTGTTGGTTATTAGGTTGTAAGCATCTTTTTTCTCCTTCCAAATTATTGTGGAAGTTTCAGAAACTTTTTTCTGAAAAACTCAGAAACCTTTAAGGGATGATTCTTGTAATTCTAGTATTTGCTTTCAATTATTTCTTCAATAAGACATTTTTCAATTATTTTATTAGCTTGTGACTGATTCACCGCTTAGTAATTACACTACCATGAGGGATTATTTAGCCTTTGTAAGCTTTTATTTGTAAAATGAAGATAATAATCCCTACCTCATTGCATAGTATGAGACTAAGTGAAATAATTCATGAATGCTTTCCACATATTTTCAACACATAGCGTTGAATAAATGTTAACTTGATATTGGTGTAAGCAGAAAATGAAAGCACTTGGAAAATACTATTTGTTGAATGAATGCCTTATTTATTTATTTAGATTTTATTTATTTTTTTGAGAGAGAGAAAGCACGAGCAGGGTGGAGGATCGGAGGGAGGGGGAGAAGCAGACTCCTGGCTAAGGAGGGAATCCACCCCACGAGGGGCTCAATCCCAGGACCGTGGGATCATGACTTGAGCTGAAGGCAGATGCTTAACCAACTGAGCCACCCAGACGCCCCTCAACAAATATTTTAAACAATACTGCATGTTGGCAGTTGATGTCTATGATGTCTTGGATTTTTGTTTTTAAATTGGCAAGCTTGTAAGGAATTAAAAGATATCTTAAAAATACTCAGCTTCAAGGGCGCCTGGGTGGCTCAGTGGATTAAAGCCTCTGCTTTCAGCTCAGGTCATGATCCCAGGGTCCTGGGATCGAGCCCCACATTGGGCTCTCTGCTCCTCGGGAGCCTGCTTCCTCCTCTCTCTCCCTGCCTGCCTTCCTTGCCTACTTGTAACCTCAGTCTGTCAAATAAATAAATAAAATCTTTTAAAAAAAATACTCAGCTTCAGAATTAATGGAAATTTGATTAAATAGCCTTAAGTTTGCAGCTTATGTTGAACAGAGTCCTACAAAAAACAACAACAAAACTTTTCTCAATTCTTAACTAAATAGCATCTCTTTTTAGGGGCTTTCCTTGTTTTGTTAGCGACCATAGAGCTAATATGCTGAGGACAAATCACTCAAAAAGGAAAAATGAAGATTATTATTCTTGTAGATTTTCAGTTTTAGAAGCATGAAAACTTCTGTGACATCACGCATGGTCCAGTCATCTCTAGATATATCAAAAGCCAGAGAGTTAACTAAAATCTATATCTTCGTATCGCTCAGAAGAAGGGCTCTTTCTGAGACAAGCTAATGAGATGACTCTTAAGCAGAATGTAGGCTGGGCAGATTCATTGACAGTATATTTTGATAGTTGTCTTAAAACTCCTGTGAGGATATTACAGTAAAGATTTGAATAATTTGAACTACTGGAATAGCAGGCAACATTTGTAATGCAAATCAATGTTGTTAATTGCTTATGTAACATTTTCATTCATTTTTCTAAAGAAGATACACATTTTTTCCCCATCACTCACCCAAATGATTTGACAAGTGACTCATTAAAAACCTTAGACATCATGGTAAGAAGATAACAGTTTTTGTGTGTGTGTGATCTGTTAACTAAACCTTGGTGGTGTAGTTTGTACTACTTAAAGCTTGCAGCACAACTTCAGACGTGGTTGTCTGTCTTTTCTTTTTTCTTACCACCATCCTTCTGCTTATATGTGTTCTCCATTACCCCCACCCGCATTCCAGTCCAGTAAAACTAAGTTTGGAGTGTAAGGTCCTCAATAAAGCTGGGGATGGCATAATCTGGGTGTGCTTATCTGGCCTTGAAAATTGATGTACACATTGATGCAGCTTGGCTGGTGCCCTGTAAAACATGGGTGTTTCTTTCCTGGTGAGTTTTTAGCTTGTCTGGAAGGTTCTCTCAGTGTTTGAATCTGGGAAGTTCCTAAAGGGCCTCTCAGAGACCTTACCTCTACCACCAAATGTGAGCCCAAAGACCCTTAAGATCGTTAATACTCTATGTGAATGATGGAGGATAAAGGGGTGGTCAAGGATGAACTCTATCTTAGAGGAATATATGGAATCCTTTCCATCCCAACCAGGTACCTTCTTAGAAGCCTTTATTCTTGTGGTCTTTTCTCTAAATGGATAGTATCTAGAGCCAGTTTACTTCAAGTTACTAGTGAGGACTTCTGGGTCGTATTGTCCTGTTCCTCATCAAAACCTTGATTCCTTTAATAGACTACTACTGGCCTCTGAACTACCAGTGGCTCACAGGTTATGGTTTCAGTCCTTCAACCTTGAGCATTGCTTCATATTTTCCAGGGATGGGTTCTAGAAATTGGCAATATAGGCAATGCCCTGTATCTTTAGTGTGGTTAGTAATATTTTTCTTAAGTGACTTATTCTTTCATTGACCTTTTAAAGTATATGCAGAGTCATGTGAATGTTTTTGGCAACTAAGCAAACATTGACTTAGATTTTTGTTAAGGGTAGATTATGGTTTGAACCACAAACTTGGTGTAAGTTAAAATGTAATGATAGTAGATAATTTGCTGAGGTACAGAATGTGCCAGGTACTGAAGGTCTGTTATCTGTAATCCTCACAACAGCATTGAAAGGGAGAAACTGCTAGCCCTTCTTTATAGATAGGAAACTAAAGCTCAAGGAAGGCAAACTCACATAATTAGTAAATGAAGAAACTGGAATCTGAACCTAGTATCTATCTGACTCCAAGTCCAAGATCTTTCTCCTATACCGTGCCACCTTTTGAGACATACATATATCACCTTAAATCTCAGAGGTAGGCAAAGTATAAATAAGCAAAACTTTTTTTAATAGCATTTAATATGGATTTAATGCTTATTATTATGGTCCCGTATGCATTCTCTTGTAATATAATTGTTGTTAATCTAAGTATGTTGATTTTCTGAGAAACACTTTTTGTTTTTTGTTGTAGCATACATACAGCAAAGTGTACAAGTATTAAATGTATAATAGGATGAATTTTTACAAATATATGTGCCTATGTAACTAGTACTAGGATCAAGAGATAACATTATTAGCACGCACCAGGTTCTTTTATACCCCCTTCTAGTCAATATTGTACTTGCTATAGGTACCCCTATTCTGAATTATCACCGTAGTTTAGTTTTGCCATTCCCAGAAATGGAATCACACAATATATATTTTGTGTGTGTATATATCTGGTTTCTTTGATACATCATGTCTGTGATAGTCATCGATTTTTTAAAAAAGATTTATTCATTTATTCACTTGACAGAGATCACAAGTAGGCAGAGAGAGGGGGGGAAGCAGGCTCCCCGCTGAGCAGAAAGTCCGATGAGGGGCTCGATCCCAGGACCCTGAGACCATGAACTGAGCCGAAGGCAAAGGCTTAACCCACTGCGCCACCCAGGCGCCCCAGTCATCTATGTTTTGTTTTGTTTTTTTTTTTAAGATTTTATTTATTTATTTATTTATTTGTCAGAGAAAGAGAGAGAGGGAGAACACAAGCAGACAGAGCAGCAGGCAGAGGCAGAGAGAGAAGCAGGCTCCCCACTGAGCAAGGAGCCCAATGTGGGACTGGATCCCAGGACCTCTGAGCTCATGACCTGAGCCGAAGGCAGTGGCCCATCCAACTGAGCCACCCGGCGTCCCCATCATGTTTTTAAATGTAATAATAATCCATAATGTATGCCATTGTATATATATATTACATACATATAATATATGTATATGTGCCATGATTCATTTTAACCATTCTGCTGATGGACACTTGAGTTATTTTTAGCTAAGAATAAAGTCATGAACAGTCTTGTACATGCCTTCAGTGCCTATATGTACTCACTTTTGTGAAGTACATACCAAATACAGTGCTAGTAAATACTGCCAGTTTTCCAGATGGGTATACCAGTTTACATTCCAGCCATTAAAATATGAGAATACCAGTTCATATTGTTGCCATTGGTAGCTATGACTAAAATTGTTTCAATTTTAGCTGTTCTTGTGGGTGTATAGTAGTGTCTTACTGTGGTTTTAGTGTGCATTTCCCTGATGACTTTTCATATGCTCACTGGCTGTTTGGATAATCTCTTGTGATTTACCTGTTTTAGTATTTGGACATTTTTCTGTTGGGTTGTCTCACATTGATTTGTAGGAATTCTGTATATATTCTGACTATGAGTTCTTTGACAGTTACGTGTACCACAGATACCTTCTCCCAGGCAGTGGCTTGCCTTTTCACTCTCTTAATGTTGTTCTTTTTTTTTTTTTTTTTAAGATTTTATTTATTTATTTATTTGACAGAGAGGGAGATCACAAGCAGGCAGAGAGAGAGGTGGGGGGAAGCAGGCTCCCTGCTGGGCGCGATCCCAGGACCGGATCATGACCTGAGCTGAAGGCAGAGGCTTAATCCACTGAGCCACCCAGGTGCCTCTCTTAATGTTGTTCTTTAGGTGAACAGAAGTTTTAAATCTTAATGAAGTCTAATGTGTCATTTTTCTCTTTTATGATTATTGCTTTCTATGCCCTATTTAAAACAGCTTGCCTGGACGCCTGGGTGGCTCAGTTGGTTGGACGACTGCCTTCGGCTCAGGTCATGATCCCGGAGACCCGGGATCGAGTCCCGCATCAGGCTCCCAGCTCCACGGGGAGTCTGCTTCTCCCTCTGACCTCCTCGCTCATGCTCTCTCACTGCCTCTCTCTCAAATAAATAAATAAAAATCTTTGAAAAAAAATAAATAAAACAGCTTGCCTTCCCTAAGGTCATGAAAATAATCTCTTAAGTTCTCTTCTAGAACGTTGATTGTTTTCACATCTTTCACATTTAGGCCTACAGTCTGTCTGGAGCTGATTTTTGTGTGAGTTATTATGTAGAATCAAAGATTTGTTCCCCCTGTGTAGGTATTCACTTGGTCCAGCACAATTTGTTTTAAAAAAAAAAAAAAAAGGGCTGGTCCTTTCCCCCTCCACACTGCAGTGGCATCTTTTGTTATCACATGACACGTAGCTTTAAACCAGGTCTTGATATCTGGTATCTGCGCCAACTTTGTTCCTTTTGGGAAACTATTTTTAAATTGCTAGGTAGTTTTAGAAGATAGCCCCATTCCTTCTTTCATTCCTCTGTGTTACCAAGCCTACCTTTCCACTTGACCCCAGGGTTTTCAACCTACAGACCTACCACCTCTTCTTTTCCATGACCATTTCAGACCTGAGGCTAGAACTCCTTGAGCAGGTGCAACTTTTTTTCTTGTGAGAGATTAATATTGGATCACTTTCACCCATTGTATTCCTTGTTACCCTGGCTGCTAATCTGGCACAGGACTCAGGGTTCCACTGCTGATTGCTACGAGGATTGAGGATTATTCCGCTGGCCCCTCTGTATTGGACTCCTATAAGAATTACCAAACCGATGATCCTTTGGTTTTCATGGTTTGTAGCCCTGAAGATCATCTTTGGTTTGCATTTTTATTTACTGTTTTTCACTTATGTTGTCCCCTAGGCTCTGTATTAAGTATGTGATTTCTGATGGACAGATCTCCAAAGTGCAAAAGGTCTGCCATATTCTCTATCTGCATGCTCTAACTTCAGGATACCCCATTTATTACCCAAGCATGAAAGCCCCGTGTCTACTTTTTGTGTATCCTATAGCTTGAATCTTTCCTAGATACCCCCATTACTTGTTTAAACAATTACTTGTTTAAGAGGTCTTGGAATAAGCAGGCATAAAAATGGGAAGTTGAACACAGCTTCCTACACACACACACTTGTGCATGTGTTTGTTAAGATTATAAAATTAGAGAATTTCTTGCGGTGTGAAGTAAGTAGTCCATTAAGAGGGATGAAGAAATATTTATTAAGGTTGCTATGTGCCAGGCACAGTATTAAAGTAGCTCATCTAGCTCTTTTTCCTGTTAATAAGGAATAGCCATTTAAAGTCCATATTTTCTGTGTTTAAAAAAAGGGAGAATTTGTCTTAAGTCAAACTTCACTTGATCTTAGCCAAAAGGCCGAGAAGCGATGTCTTAAGTCAAACTTAACATGCTAATTCTTCATACAGCTACTTCAATTAACAAATAATGCTTCAACTAGCAAATTTTACTGAGTTGGAAAGTTTCAAGCCTCCTCCCCACTGGCGGTTGGCATTCTTGACTGAAATTTGAGAATAGCATTCTCTTAGATTTTTGAAGGGTGAATTGGACCAAAGCCAAGACCTGCTGAAGGGGAATATGTAGCCCAAGTTCTTCCCATCGGTAGGTGACACCGTTTTGAAAAAGGAGGAAATGTTCATAGTCCGGGAGGCTGACAGAGCCTGTTGCATCTAGAAGGAGAAAGAAAGAGAGTACTTTTTCAAGATGTGACAAGAAGAAGTATTTTCTGTGTTGTTGGTTTGATTACAAAGTTTCTGATTCAGATCTTGGTATTTCCTTAACATCCGAGTTTGAAATAAGCCTGAGCTAAGTAAAATATTTCATTTTTCAAATAATGAAAAGTTTTAAGAAAAGCAGTAGGTTTTCTTAAAAGGTTTTAAGGTTTTAAGAAAAGCAAAAGGTTTTAAGAAAAGCAAAAGGTTAACCATGAACACACTGTACTAATAAGAAACATCACAGGTGGTTCTTTAAAAAGTAAAGTATTATGGGGGCACCTGGGTGGCTCAGTCAGTTAAGGGTCTGCCTTCAGCTCAAGGGTCCTGGGATCAAGTCCCACATCAGGCTCCTTGCTCAGTGGGGAGCCTACTGCTCCCCCTGCTTGTGTGCTCGTGCTCTCTGACAAATACATAAAGTCTTAAAAAAAAAAAAAAAAAAGTAAAGTATTATGAGTATTATGGAAGGTAAAATGGTACAGCACTCTGAAAAATAGTTTGGCAGCCTTTTACAAAACTAAACATGCACTTACCATAGAGCCCAGTAATCACACTTTTGGGACTTGTCCCAGAAAATAAGAACTTAGGTTAACACAAAAACCTGTACGTAAATGTTGTCGTCATCTTTAATATGTAAACTATTTAAATATGCTACTGATACATATATTATTAATGTAGTTTATGTACTATTTATAATATCAGAAATAACCCATATGTCATTCAGTTGATGAGTAGTTGAACAAACTGGTATATCTGTACCATAGAATACTACTTAACAATAAAAATAATTGACCTACTGATACATGCAATAACCAGGATGGACCTTAAGGGCATTATACTTAGTGAAAAAAGTCACCTTCAAGAGGTTACATACTATATAATTTCATTTACATAACACTTTTGAAATGACAAAACTATGGAGGCGGAAAACAGATCAGTGGTTCCCCGGGGATGGGGTGCAGGAGAGGGAGCAGTTCTGTATCTTGGTAGTTGTGATAGTTACACCGATCTGTACATAGGATAAAATTGAACAGAACTACACACAAACACAAGTGGATGCAAGTTTTGTTTTATAAAGGTGAAGACTGAATAAGGTCTGTAGTCTAGTTAATAGTACTGTGCCAACATGGTCAATTTCCAGGTTTGCTATTGTACTAGAACTATATACGATTCACCATTAGGGAGAGCTAGGCAAAGGGTGTGCAGGTGTCTACTATTTTCACCTCTCCCAAGTATGTTAGTGTGCATTTCTGACAACCAAAGACATTCTCTTGCATAACCACAGTACTACCCTTAAAATCAAGAAATTAGCATCAACACATTGCTCCTTGGCCTCTATTCAGGTTTCACGGTCGTCCCAATAATGACCTGTATAGAAAGGTAAGCCAGTTGAAAATCAGGTGTTGAATTTACTTGTCATGTCATCTTCAATTTGGAAGAGATCTTAAGGTTTTCCTTAATTTTCATGACATTGATGCTTTTGAAGATCACAGGTCAGTTGTTTTTTAGACTGTCTTTCGATATGAATTTGTCTGAAGTTTCCTCATGAATAGATTGAGGTTGTGTGTTTGGGGCAGCAATATTCCAGGAGTGGTCCGGTGTTCTTGTTGCATCTTGTCAGGTGATAAATACATGATTTCAGTATTTCCGTTACTAATGATGTTCACTTTGATTATTTGATGAAGTGTCACCCTCCACCACTGTAAAGTTACACTTTTCTCCTTTGTAATTGAGTATGTTTTGGGAAGATATTTTGAAGCTTCAGTTATCTTACATATTTTTATCTGGGAACTGAGAGTTGATTCTTTTATTCAGTAGATTATAATCTAATATTATCTTTATTTTGATGCTCAAGTTGTCACTGATTTTACCACTGAGAATCCCTTAAGGCTGGCTTTTGTGTCCTTTTGACATGTTGCCATCATTATGAATGCTTTTAAACTAAAAAAAAAAAAAAAAAGAATCATGATATTAATGGCTACATAGTATCCTACTGGAAGGACAAAGCATGATTTGCTTAAACAATCCCTTGGAGCCTTTTGTTTTACTTTTAAGGAAAAAAAAAACAGTTTGTATAGTATAGCCAGATTGCCTTCTGGAAGCCTTCTAACAATTTACACACCCACCAGCAATATGTTTGTGCAAATGGTCTTTTCTCCACACACTCATTAACGATCAGAGAATTTTTAAAAATAGGGACTTCATAATCACGGGGAAACTGTTAGAGGTCAAATTACCCTGTATACCTAAACATTGGAAGGGGTTATCAGGACTCTGGACAAAGGAGGAAAGTAGGGCTTATATGTATCTTTTACTGTTATTTTCCTTTTCTCTTTAAATCAGCAGAAAAGAAGGTATTTCAGGAGTAAAGCCATCATTTTCTTCTCTATGGTGCTGATTTTGTAAGGAAGGCAGTTTAAAATAGATATATTACAATGGAGTCTTTTTCTTTTCTTATGATTTGTTCATTTTTCTTTCAAATAACTCTCAGTAACAGACCAGTCATTGACCTCAAAGATCCCTCTCAAAATTCTGAAGCCATTCTCTACTAACCAGCTGTATGACCTTTGGGAAAGTTGCTTACCTATAGGCCTCATTTGCTTCATATCTAATTAAATTAGGTGGCTTCTAAGGTACCTTCTTCCTGTAGCTAGAAAATCTTAAGAAACTTTTTTCTGAGAATTGGAAGAAAGTGGTTGTTTTGTTTTGGTTTTTGAGTTTACAAAACTGGCTGAATTTTATAGTAAACTACTTTCTTCATGTATCTAATTTTGCAACTGTGAATTGCAGGGAATATTCCTTGGGCTTCAGTTCATTGGAAGTATCAATTTATGGGCTGGTTTTATTCTAGGACTTTTGTTGTTAATTCTGCCTTTGCTTTTAATGTAAATCTATCTTGTGGCCCTTTTAACTTTTTATTACAAAGGAACAGGATAATCCAGATAGAGATTCCATTTGAGAGTTAAATGTCTATAGAAAGAAGATATCATGAACTAATGAGTATAGGAAGGATTATTCAGTAAGTGGAATCATGATAATTGCTTGGCTATTTAGAAAAAAAGTTACTTAGATATTTGCCTTAGATCACATACCAAAATAAATTCTAGATGTATTAAAAACTAACTGCAGGGGCACCTGGGTGGCTCAGTGGGTTAAGCCTTTTCTTTCAGCCCAGGTCATGGCCCAGATCATGATCTCAGGGTCCTGGGATGGAGCCCCTCATCATGCTCTCTGCTCAGCAGGGAGCCTGCTTCCCCCTATCTCTCTGCCTGCCTCTCTACGTACTTGTGATCTCTCTCTCTCTCTCTCTCTCTGTCACATAAATAAAATCTTTAAAAAAAAAAAACCTAACTGCAATAACAGATGAATCATTGAACACTACATCAGAAACTAATGATGCACTATATGTTGGCTAATTGAATTTAAATTTTAAGAAAACCAACTAAAAGTAAAAAAAAAAAAAAGAATATTAAATCTCAAGCTTATATGAAAGCAAAATAATGAAAATTACTAATGAAAAGTTGATTAGTTTGTCCCCTGAAAAATTAAACTTTGGAAAAGAGTTGGGCAGTTTCTCATAAAGTTAAACTTATACTTACTGTAACCAAGCATTTGCACTCCTGAGAATTTATCTTAGAAAATTAAAAACTCATGCTCACATAACAGTCTGTACATAAATATTCATAGCAGCTGTGTTTGTAATTATTTGTGATTAGAAATAACCCAAATGTCCTACATTGAGTGAATGGAGAAACAGACTGTGGTGCAGCTATACAATGGAGGACTACTTGGTATAAAAAAGAATGAACTCTTGACATGCAACAACACGGATGGATCTCAGGGGCATTAAGCCAAATGAAAAATAAAAAACTTCAAAGAATTACATATTCTTTAATCCCATGTACGTAATACTTGTGAAGTAGCAAAATTATAATGATGGAGGATAGATCAGCGGCTGGCACGAGTTAGGGCTTCGGGGAGGATGTGAGTATTGAGAGGTAACTCAAGGAAGTTACTTTATACTGATGAATATTATTGGCTATTTTGCAGCAGTTCTTAACCTAGTTACAGTGATGGTTATTTGAATCTAATCTGCACATGTGATAAAATTTCACAGACCCACGTATACAAAACTGGTGAAATCTAAATAAGGTCTGTAGCTTAGTTGATAGTGGTGTACTGATGTCAGTTTTCTGGTTTGATCATGTACTATCATCATTTACCCTACTATCATTGTGGGAAATTGGGTGGGAGATACATGGGAACTCGATTGTTTTTGCAACTTCAAGTCAGAAACAATTTCAGTATTGAAAGTTTTTTTTTTTTAATTGACTTAAATACGGGGCACCTGTGGCTCAGTGGGTTGGGGCCTCTGCTTTCGGCTCAGGTCGTGATCCCAGAGTCCTGGGATAGAGCCCTACATCGGGCTCTCTGCTCCGCAGGGAGCCTGCTTCCTCCTCTCTCTGCCTGCCTCTCTGCCTACTTGTGATCTTTGTCTGTCGAATAAGTAAATAAAATCTTTTAAAAAAATTGACTTAAATAAACTGGGCTACATTTAGGCAATGGAATATTATTCAGCACTAAAAAGAAATGAGCCATCAACCATGAAAAGACATGGAGGAGGCTTAGATGCGTATTAGTAAGTGAAAGAACCAATCATGTAGTATGTACAGGCTACATATGATGTGACATACTGTATGATTCCAACTATATGATATCCCAGAAAAGACAAGACTATGGAGACAGTAAAAAGATCAGTGGTTGCCAGGGGCAGGGGAAAGGGAGGGATGAATGGGTAGAACAGAGGACTTTTAGGGCATTAAAATGACTCTGTGATACTTTAATGGTGGATTCATATTTATGCATTTGTCTTAACCGAGAATGTACAACACCAAGAGCAAACCCTAATGTAAACTATGGACCTTGGGTGATAGTGATGTGGTATACGTCAGTGTAGGTTCATCAGTTGTAACAAATACACCACTCTGGTATAGGATATTCATAATAGAGGAGGCTATGCATGAGTAGGGGTAGGGAATATATAGGAATTTACCATACCTTCTGCTCAGTGTTGCAGTAAATCTAAAACTGCTCTAAAAAAAACTGCTCTTTTAGTCTATTTAAAAAGAAAATTAACTTGGGTCAGAAATAAACATTGAAAAGCCAAGTGAGGAATATATTGTAGCAATTATTAGAGATAAAATTTTCATGTCTTATTTATAAAGAAGCCATACAAATCCGTAAGGCAGACCCTGAATCCCCAATGGACTGGAAAGAGAAGAGAACAAGCAAGTTCCCCGAGAGAGTATTTTGTAAATATATTTTTGTGTTTATTCCAACTTTTTTGGAAACCTCAAGTTCAGTTATGTAATACCAGTGTTCTTGGAAACATACACTAGAGGAGAGATTTTTTTTTTTTTTTTGCTATTATAGCTGTGTAAAGTAATCGCAACTAAGAGAAAGCTAATTTGAAAGATACAAAACAGAGCACTGTAAATTTGCATTGTTTTTAAATAGCTTTGAGAGAATTTTGAAAGACCTTAATATATGTAATCTGTCCCCTCCAAAAAAAACAACCCTGTTCTTTTTTTTCCAGGTGTAAATTAATTATTTGAAAGCAGTTGAGCAATGGAGCCAGACATCATTCGAATGTACTCTTCATCCCCACCACCACTAGACAATGGAGCCGAGGATGATGATGATGATGAATTTGGGGAATTTGGTGGGTTTTCAGAAGTTAGCCCTTCTGGTGTAGGGTTTGTTGATTTTGATGCACCAGATTATACTCGTCCCAAGGAAGAGTTTGTACCTTCAAACCATTTTATGCCAATTCATGATTTCTCAGAAAATGTAGATAGCCTTACTAGCTTTAAGTCCATTAAAAATTGTAATGATAAAGACATCACAGCTGAACTTTCTTCTCCTGTAAAAGGACAGTCTGATGTTTTACTTTCTACCACCAGCAAAGAAATAATTTCATCTAAAACGTTAGATACTTCCATTGATGGCGTAGAAAGTCTGGGAGATTTAAATACTATAGTGAAGCAGAGACAGAATGTTGGAACACCTGAAGGTTTCTCTCCAGGAGATTTTAGAACTGATATGAATGTTGTTCATCAAAACAAGCAGTTAGAGAGCTGCAATGGTGAAAAGCCTCCTTGTCTGGAGATTCTGACAAATGGGTTTGCAGTACTGGAAACTGTAAATCCTCAGGGAACAGAAGATCTGGACACTGTAGCCAATTCAAAAGGAAGAAAGCCTCTTAGCGCTCATAGTACTGAGTATAACTTAGACTGTGCACCTAGTCCTGCTGAGGAATTTGCAGATTTTGCCACATTTTCCAAAAAGGAAAGGATACAACTAGAAGAAAAAGGAGATGAAGTTTTAAATGATAGAGAAGCATTAACCATTCAGGAAAACAATAAAATTAATAGAGTCAGTGAACTGAATTCTGTAAAAGCAGTGTCTTTGGGTAGAAGTTTTGATGATAAAGGAGACATGGATGGAGAGGATCAGGTTTGTGTTTCAGAAATAAGCATAATGAGTACCAGAGGTTTCAGTACTGAAAAACAAGGCCTTCCAACATTGCAACAGGACGAATTTTTAAAATCAAGTGTTCAGTCAAAGCCTTGGAATTTGGCAGACTCAGCTGATAATTCAGAAGCCAGTATAAGAGAAGAGTGTAAAACTGAGGAAAAACTTGATTTGTTTACTCCTGAGTGTGCTGACCTATGTATGGATTCTATTAAAGCTTCTGATGCTAATGACAAAGTTGGTTCTTCCAAAGAAGAAAATAGAAAGCTTACTTATTCCCAAAGCCCCAGCATTGATCCTACAGAAGAAAATGTTCTGGATGATTCTATAAGTGTAAAAAATGGTGATAGTAGTAATGACTTTGTGACTTGCAACGATACTAATGAGGATGAGTTTGGTGACTTCGGCACAGCCAGTGGCACAACTCCACCTTTTGTTACTGGTACTCAAGATTCAATGAGTGATATCACTTTTGAAGAGTCCTCAGAGCACTTTCCACATTTTAGTGAACCAGGTGATGACTTCGGAGAATTTGGGGATACGAATGCTGTTTCTTGCCAAGATGAAATTATATTTACAGAGTCCGACCTAAAACAGACTTCTGATAGTTTATCAGAGGAATGTAAGTTGGGAGGAAAGTCTACTGAGACAGGCACTGATCCTGTTTCAAAACTGGACATTGGGCAAGAAGGTGAATTTGGAGATTTTGATTCCGTGCCAAATATTCAAGATGACTGCAGTGCTTTTCAAGACTCCGATGATTTTGCGGACTTCAGTTCAGCTGGGCCTAGCCAAGTTGTAGATTGGAATGCTTTTGAGGATGGACAGAAAGATAGTTGCTCTTGGGCTGCTTTTGGAGACCAGCAGGCTACTGAATCTCACCATCGAAAGGAAACCTGGCAGTCACATAGGACAGATGAAAAGATTGCTACTCCAGGAACCCCCAAAATGCACAGTGTCCCTTCAGCAACTTCCAAAGGAGCAGTTGCTGGTGGCCATTTACAGGAAACAGCCACTTCAGTTCAGGTATTTACTGATTTTCTCTATTTTGTATGATAAATTAATTGCTGTGGAGGCTTTTCAGAAAGTATTTCTAGATTGGGTACCTGCTGAAGGAGTCTCATGATACATAATGCTTGCTTGATTTGTAGGTCAGTTACATTTTTCACAACCCTTTGGTAAACTTTAAATAGACAGTCCTATAGTAAGTAATGCTTGGTAAGCGTTTTCTTTATCTCAGTGAGTTTAATATTTACAGAAATTCATCAGCTTGGTTTTTTGATTAACATAAATAGCACCTAAATAAAAATTCATTGTTTAGCTAATTAACTATCCAGTGAATCCTTTTGCTTTTACCTTTACAGTGATTTTTCAGAAGAAGGTTAAACTGAAATATAGAAGATTTTTTTTTAAGTTTCAGAAATAATGTCTCTTAATTTTGCCCACCAAAAGACCTAGAAAGTTGGAGTACAGTTTGTTTTAAGATTTATTTATTTTTTTATTTGAGAGAGAACCAGAGCATGTGCATGAGCTGGGGTAGGGGCAGAGGAAGAGGGAGAGAGAAAGAGAAAGAACCCTCAAACACACTCCCCGCAGAGCCCGATGGAGGAGGGGCTCGATCCCAGGACCCTGAGATCGCGACCTGGCCTGAAATCAAGAGCCAGCCGCTTAACCAGTTGAGCTATCCAAGTACCCCCAAAGTACAGTTTTGAGTTTAGGAGAGAGCAAGCAGAATTTGAAACCTCAGCCTCTGTTGAAAGCTGTAGGGAATTGAAGGATAGAAAGAATTTGAACAAAGCGGATTTGGACTTCGTAATTTGACAGCGACTAAAGACCTGGGATGAGGGATGAGAAGAATTAAGGGTAGACCTAGAACAAGGAACAGTCATAGGTTGATTTACTGTGGCTGTATTTATTTACTTATAATTTCCTGCAAACGTCCATTTATGTTTACACTTTCTGGGGAGTAGGTGTGTCAGGGAGAATATTTTTACCCCCCAGCACCTGTACTTTATCCTTCTCTATTCCAGACTCTTTCAGAGAAGAGCACTAAGATTTATTTTGACTTAAAGTAGCTCCTAAAGACAGTTTGATATCCAGGTTGTTCCCCAATCCTGAGTTATACCCTGTGCTAAACCTAACTTTTCCTCAACCCCAGAGGTGTCAAAAAGAGCACTCTCTAGAAAATCACTGCTTTGTAGTGGCAATTGATAAAAATAACACTCATCTCAATGAGCTTCTTTTAAAGACACAAAGAACAAGATCAGAATCTGCCAGTTCTTCCAATTATCTTGTGCTAAGCAAACCATTTTCAGTTAGAAGTATTTCCAGAGTCTGAGTGTTAATTGAAATGGTTATACATCATAGCTTTGATACATGAAGATATTATTATGGTATTACCAGGTGGTGGAAATAGCTAACCACTTTTCATTTGACTTTGAGTGTCTGAAGAGCTTAATTCCCTAATTCAGTTATTATATGATTTGGCTAGTGTGTATTATTCTTGTTGATGAATTTATATTGAAGTAGGTTTCCATTTTAAACAATGAGTAAACTAATTATACAAAGCCAAGACTGTTGACTTTGACCTAATCCTTTCCTATTTAGTTTCATCTTACTATAAGGTGACACTGGTATTAAATGATCTTTATAGCCCTAGAACTTGTAACATCATGAGATAATGAATTTTTTAAAGTATGACCACTTCAAAAGGAATTTTTTGCATTACACTAGTTGATTGAAGTTGTTTATAACTTGATAACTGGATTTAAGAGGTAATAAAGTATATAAGCTTTATATAATCTTACAAATCTGAGTTTGAATCTTGACTCAGCCTCTTACAAGCTTTCTGATTTTGGACAAGTTACTTCTGAGCTCAGTTGCTTGTTAAAAAAAAGAGAGATAATCCCCTTCAGAGGATTTTTGTGAAAATAAAATGGCAGTAAATTTTAAAATAAATGAAAAAAATCCACTGAAAAATAAAAATTTTGTAGTATGATTCTGTTTTGTAAAGATACAGCAAAAACTGTGTAGTTGTGGCAAGATACATTTAAGACTTCCTGAGATTTGTTTGGCTCACTCATCAGACTTTTTTATTTTTGCTGATAGGTTTGGAAAATGAATAGAATTTAGAGATGGATTTTGGAAAGGAGAAATTGTTGGAAGGGGCTGGAAGATAAGTTTAGAAGGAAGTTGAGGTAGGGAATTGGGTAAGCCCTGCTGAGTAAATGACTGAATTGGAAGTGATTTTCATTCTTACCCTGCTGTTGTGAAGGCAGCTTGTGGCCTGCAGTTTCTTCCTCTCCCAGAATATGCTGGAAAAGTACATTAATGTGAGTAAGTCCCTAAGGAGAGGATTAGATTTACTGGTATTTTTCCTAAAATGTTTCTCCTACCTGCTGCAATGTTGGGGACAGCACAGGAATCCTCACTTATTAATGACAGTGAATGTGGGTTCTTTTTTCTTTTCTTTTTTTTTTTTTTTAAGATTTATTTGTTTTAGAGAGCACACACAAGCGTGGGGAGGAGCAGAGGGAAAGGGGGGGAGAGAGAGAGAGAAGCAGACTCCCCACTGAATGCAGAGCCTGATGTGGCGCTTGATCTCAGGACTCTAAGATCGTGACCTGGGCTGAAATCAAGAGTTGGGCACTAAACTGACTGAGCTACCCAGGAGCCCCAAATGACAGTGAACATTAGGTTTTTAATGGTAAAATTTAGAATGACTTATTCCTCTTGAATCTTACCTGGATGCAGCAATTCTGTCCTGGACAGAGTAGAATGCCTTCAAGTCATTTTGTCCAAATTCTGCTTTGACAGAATGTTGTAAGTCTTTTAGAATTCATAGCTCAGTTAATTCAGTTAAACAAACATGGGGAACAAGTCTTTGTTTTGAGAAATGAGACAAATGCTGCAGTTGTCATTTCAAATTTCTACTTTTCACTGTGACATTGTCTGGGTCCCTATTTTTTAGTAATTTCCTTTTTTCAGGCTACCCATAAGATATCTTAATACTTTAATAAAATATATCTTCCTTGGGTCAAGAGACTATCAGTTGTTGCAGCTGTATTGTAATAATTTATTACTTAGGGAAAAGTCAACCAAGAAGACATCTTTGAAACTTATAAAATGGTTTTAGTCAAATTAATTCATAAATGTGGGTCTGGTGAGCCTTAGAGGTTCAAGCCTTGATGTAAAAGCCATACATGACCACTTATTGAGAAATATTCTTTCCTCTCACTGAATTTTTTTTCTGAGAACCCAGAGCTCAATATATTTCATTTTCTTGTTAACATTCTTATAAATTGTAGAAAACAAGTAGTGGTATCTCTGTTGTACAAATTGGAAAAGAGGTCCAAACTGTTCTTTGGTTTTTGTGCTAAGATTCAAAGCAAAATGATGATAACAAAAAAAATCCTCCTTACTTTCAAAGCAGTCCTTTTTTCCAGATTTCTTTCTTTCTTTCTTCCTTTCTCCCTTACTTTCTGTCTCCTTTTCTTTCTTTCTTTAACCTGTTAATATTCCAGAAGGGAAATTTGATTAAAATAACCAAGATTACTTTTTCTTAGATATATGGTAAAGGAGGTTAACATTATAAGTACTGCATTTAACTCTGAACCTTTATAAAATTTTTAAAATATTGCTGTGGATGTTACTTGAAAATTTAGGTAATTGGTAAGTAATCTCTTTATATTAATTGACTCTAGAAAAGGAAGCTATGAGTAATTTTTTCTTATTAGCCATCTACTTGATAATGCTCCTGGGAAAGTTACTATATGAAGATTTGTTTTGAGAGCCTTAAAAATTAAGAGTATCGCGAAAAGAAAAAGGAAGAAAATTACTAATAATTTGGCCTATTTTACTTTGAAAGTAAATTTTTCATTTGTTACCAGAAAGCTTTCTCAAACTGACTCTAACCCCACATTTTCACCTTTGTTTATTTAATCATCTGCGTAAGATTTGTGCATATTTTCCTTTCTGTGGATGAACACCTGAACTTACTACTGAAAACATAAGCAACCAAATAAATTAAGTGGTCAAAAGATACAGACTTCCAGTTATAAATAAGTCCTGGAAATGTAATGTATAGCACAGTGACTATAGTTAATAATACTGTATTGTATATTTGAAAATCTCTAAGAAAATAGATCTTAAAAGCTCTCATCACAAGAAATAAAAAATTTGTAACTATGTGTGGTGATTGCTGTTAACTAGACTTACTGTGATCATTTTGCAATATATACATATCAAGTCATTATGCTGTACTCCTGAAACTAATATAATGTATGTCAGTTATATCTCAGTTTCGTTTTTGTGGTTTTTTTAAGAAATTGAGATTTTGGCCTTATAGCTCTTTGCTTACTTGAAGTATCTGGATAGCAAATTCTTTTGTCATTTTTCCCTCAGAAAATTCTCGTCTTTAATTCCAAATAGGTAGAAATATCTTACTAGATTTATCCACAAACTGTGCAGAAGGGCCAAACCATCTTTTTAGAGCATGGTGAATATTACAGTTGGTCTTTTCTTTTGTTACTTTTCTTATGTTTTCTTATGTTCACTTTTCTTATGTTATAGCTTGAAATTGGGAATTGGTAAAGTGTACAACTGTAGATCGTACTTGATATCTTACCTTATGCCTTGCCACCATTAAATATTAAGTAACCTCTTAAATGGAAGATAAAATTACCCAGTGGATTTTATATTTCTTCTAAATTTCCACTTAAGAATAAGATCTATTGCTATCAATGTTAAAACTATTAATGTTAATCAACTTTTGTTCAGAAGAAAGAAAACTAACTAGAAATATGTTGAAGGAACCTTAGGAACTACCTTAAATACAAGATACTTTAAAGAAGACACACATTTGAGTGGCATAACAACCAGAGTCTAGGATCCTAGGTGCTGGTCTTACACACCCCTTTGGAAAACTGAATGAGATTTTCTTTGTGTTGTTGTTTGTTTTTCTTGTTAAAGATTTTATTTATTGGGGCACCTGGGTGGCTCAGTGGGTTAAAGCCTCTGCCTTCGGCTCAGGTCATGATCCAGGGTCCTGGGATCGAGCCCCGCATCCGGCTCTCTACTCAGCTGGGAGCCTGCTTCCTCCTCTCTGCCTGCCTCTCTGCCTACTTGTGATCTCTCTGTCAAATAACTTTAAAAAAAAAAAAAATTAACCATCAGAAGAGGGAGCATGTTTGTCCCTGTATAGCTTTCACTTATACTCATTCTAAGTTCTGTCATATCTCCGTGTTTAGGGTAGGAGATATATAAGCAGTCATTTCATTTCACCCACTGATGCAAACAAGTCGTATTACTGAATGAAGAGTTTCCCAATTGGTAGGCCCCAGTCACAAACAGGTTACAAGTCTCCCCCAAATCCTGAATGCTGACTTTCTGGTAACAAACCAAAAATGTATTCCCTGAGCTTTCATTTCATCTCTAATATTGGAAACAATAATACTTAGCTTTGGGGGGTTTTTAAAAATAGGTACATAAAGTAATATATGTAAGTATCAAGCAATAGTACCCAGTATGTAAGGGATTCAGTTATTATTTATACTTTTACAATTATATAAATATATCCAACCTATGTACAAAAATGGTTTAGATGACTTATAACAGTTTTGGTTTTTTTTTTAAGATTTTATTTATTTATTTGACAGACAGAGATCACAAGTAGGTAGAGAGGCAGGCAGAGAGAGGGGGGGGAAGCAGGCTCCCTGCTGAGCAGAGAGCTCGATGTGGGGCTCGATCCCAGGACCCTGAGATCATGACCTGAGCTGAAGGCAGAGGCTTTAACCCACTGAGCCACCCAGGCGCCCCTAGATGACTTATAAAAAGATATACTTTCATAAGTAGAACAAATATGCCCCCTGCAGTCTTAAATAAAAGTGAAGTGTATTTTGTTTTGTTTTGTTTTTTAAATCTAGTTAACACTGATCTCGCTAACATTTCTGTATCGGCTGGTACAGAAACCTAAGTACTGGAGATTCAAAATGAGACACATTCCCTGCCCTCAAAGCTCCTATAATTTTTAAGAGATTGAGCTTAAAACTGCTTTGGTGAGGGGCACCTGGGTGGCTCAGTGGGTTAAAGCCTCTGCCTTCGGCTCAGGTCATGATCCCAGGGTCCTGGGATCGAGCCCCACATCAGGCTCTCTGCTCTGAGGAGAGCCTGCTTCCTCCTCTCTCTCCCTGCCTGCCTCTCTGCCTATTTGTGATCTCTGTCAAATAAATAAATAAAATCTTAAAAAAAAAAAAAAAACTGCTTTGATGACAGCTTTAATACAGCATGTAAGAACACAGACTCTGAAACTCTACTCCCTAGATCAGGATTCAGCGTGTAATACTCATCTGACTGTGGGCGAGTTAACCTCTTAGTGCTCCATTTTTCTCCTCTAGAAAATGGGGATAATAATATGACTGTCACCTCCCTCCTGTGGTTCCTCTGTGTTCTTCTGCGAGTTAATATTTGTAAAGCATTTAGAATAATGCCTGGCATGTGGTGAGCACTGTGTAAGCATTAAATAAAAAACATAATGAGCTATACCAGGCTGTTGCAGTTTCTATGTTTCAGAGAACATCTTTTGATATTTTACTGAATTTAGGCACTCACTTTCTTAACTGTTTAGGGTTATACTGATATTGTTTGATTTATACATACTGCACTGTCTGCCTAGGGAGACTCATTTAGCCAGTCTGACTTTACCTCTAATTCCAAGTAATAAAATACACTCTTTTAGAATTTTATGTCTAATACAAGTCCACATGTACTGTAACATATTAATAAATATTACTATTTAATTCACATCTTTTTCTGAGTTAACCAGCTACAAGGAGTTTAAAAGGAGTTTGAAATTGGGAATTGGTAAAGTGTACAACTGTAGATCGTACTTGATATCTTTGTATCCCCATTTAAAGTGTCCCCATTTAATCAAAACCAGGAGTTGATTGCCTCTTATGGCTAGATATACTCTATACAGAAATAAGAATTCTTATAAGCAGGGTAATATTAAGTTCCTTTTCACTTATACACAGTAGAGTAAGTCCGAGTTTAAATAATATTTCACTTTGTTGACCCTAGTGTTTATTATAATACTAATTTTATTACTCATTTGGTTTAAGGCTATTGTAGGTATTAAACTGGGCACTGCTTAAGATTCTCCATCTCTCTCTGCCCTGCACCCCCCTCTTTTCTCTCTCTCAAAAAAAAAATAATTTTTTTAAGATTTTATTTATTTGACAGAGAGATCACAAGTAGGCAAAGAGGCAGAGAGAGAGAGGGGGAAGCAGGTTCCCTGCCGAGCATAGAGCCTGATTCGGGGCTTGATCCCAGAACCCTGGGATCATGACCTGAGCCGAAGGCAGAGGCTTAACCCACTGAGCCACCCAGGTGCCCCCCCCCCCAATTTTTTTTTCATAAAAAATAAAATCCACAAGGAGTAGCAGTAAGAGGTTCTATTTATATAAGTGGCTCTTAATGATAGACATTTTAAAATTGGTACTTATTTTCCAATTCAGTAAGAGGATCTTAAGGAGGGTGCAGAAATTTGGATTATTTAATTTCTTCTTAGGGTAGAAATTGATAGATCGAAACAGGTATTTTCATAATGATTTAGAATTCTAAATAGTGGTTAGAGAAACATCCCTAGTGAGATTTGAACCTAGTTTTGACATTTATTTTATTCTTTGATAGGGCACTGTGTTTTGTGTACCATCTGTATAACAACAATAGTAGTGATAAAAGTTACTTCTTAAAAAAAAAAAAAAGTTACTTCTTAGGCACACACTGGTGCCAGACATTTAATCCTGTAATTGGTCACCCGCCCTGTGAGAGTGCCCCTGCTATTTCCAGTTGATAAGTCCAGAAACCGAGTCTCACCTCTAGATCCACAGCCCTACATTGAAGTGTTATAGTTAATCAGCCATTTACTTCCTGGAATTAACTAGTAGCAAATGAAATTTGGCATGTATTACCATGAACAATATATTAGTAAGAAACTTTTTAGAGGATTCCTTTTTACCATCAGACTAGTCTTATGGATAGCTGGGAATTGTATTTTCAAAGGAAAATGTCAGGAAATTTAATTTTCATCACAATCTTTGTTAATTCTGTTAGCTACTTTCTTTTTGAATTGTTAGAGTTCCTCTTTGTGGTGTGGGTGGTGCAGTTAGTGGATTCTGATATTCGAATCTTTGTTATTTATTGCTCTACCTCAGGGGTCAGCAAACTGTGGCCTATGAGACAAGTCTATCCTCCCTGTTTTAGTAAATAAAGTTTCATTGGAACATACCTCACTTATTTGTTTATAGATGGCACAAAGCTGAAAATACTTACTATCTGGCCCTATATTGAAAAGAATAGCTAAAAGAAAAGAAAGAACTGCTGACCCCTGCTCTACTTTATTCAACAAAATATTTGAAGCAGTTGGGTGTAATATCTAACTGCAAAGATAAATGGAACTTTCTTTTAAGTTTTTCATGTAAATTACATTCTGTATGAGAAAAGGTGAGGTGAATGTGATGTTCTGTTTGTTCACGTACATTCCACTGATTTGACAATTTGCTCACTGGTGTACCTAAGACTGATAGGTATAATATTGCCCAATTAACTGAGTGTGTTTGGGGGTTATTTCTTCCTTCCTTTGATAAATATTTTTTTTTCCCATTTGTTACCTTTGTTTACATACCCTTTGTTACCATAAGGGTAACAAAGAGGATATGAAAGAGATTCAGTTTTAATTTACAGAGAAGTAAAATTTAGTCATATGTAAGTTTTTGTTTACCTTCCCTGCCCAGAAGGAGCCAGGGCTCATCATGTTTCCAATTAGATGGTTATCTGATCCCTTTAAAAGTAGTGTCTGTCCATTCCCTCTGTTGAAGCAAGTAAGTGCAGGTCCCCTTGACACACTCAGGTTTCACAAGCCTTGGGATCTTGAGGCTACTCTTTACTGTAGGTTTCATAATTGATACTGAGAAGCTTTTCCCATATCACACACGTGAATATAATGAAGGTGTTCGAGTAACTTTTGTAGAGATAGCAGAAGAGTACCCTGAGACTAATTATTCAATGTTAAGTTTTTTGCTCTGATACTGCTTCCAGAAGAGAGATTTTGGTTTGGAAAACATGTTTGTGAAGATTTTGCCTTTTGTTTTTCATTTTCCTGTTTGCTGACTATGCTAAACAACGGAAATCAAGCGTTAACTTGTTTTTGTTACTTGGCAAGAAATACCACCATGATGTGGCGTTCTTAAACACTTGGTATCATTTCAGGAATACACTAACAACAATCTTTAACTTAATAGTTTGTATTCCAGTTTGATATTTAAGTAGTAAATTGAGCTAAGTTGAAGATATTTTACATGTATCTGACATACAGTTGGGAAAGTGGGAATAAATGTAATCATAAGCTACACGTGTAGAACAACCTAGTAGTACCCCCAAAAATGTAAGTTAATCTCAATTTATTAAGTTTTAATTAATGAACATACTCCAAAATGCCAATGTTTTCAGTGAAAATACTCTAGGGAATATTCTGTCTTTGCTTGTAGGAAAGACAGCGTTCTATTCAAAAATACATTCATACACACCATAGATAGAAGAGTAGAGAAATGGAATTTTTAAAAGATAACATAGATCATCAAAATGCTAAATGAGCTATTGAATTTCTTAGTAAAAATTGAGGCATTCTTTCCTACTTTGGTTTCTATTAGCAGCAGAGATATTTCTAAAAGGCTTTTAGAATTCACATATTTATATTCAAGAAAAAAGTTCTGTTCAACTATAATAGCATAATGCTTTTCATAAACATTCATGTTAATCATTCTTAAATCTAAAGTACATGAGTGGTAGTTGGAACATCTAGTGATAGAAGGAATATGAATGCTGCTTGTTTGTTTTTCTGAGTGTGTCTCTTTTATTTTTGCTTTGGGTAGATTATGCACACTTTGAGGTTACTTTCTCACTGTACAATTGAGTAATAATTTCTTCTTTGTGAATTCTGTAATAGATTAAATAAGGTAATGTTTGTAAAGTACCAGATAAGTTGCTTGGCATTTAACTACGTTAGTCACCACTATATCATTATGGTTACTTAATGTAATCATTCAGAACAGTTGTTCTGTGAGTAGTTTTGCTCCTTTCACTTCATGTTTCCTGTACCTGAGTGAGTGGTAGTTAACCTCTCATAATAATGGAGAGGGTGTGGGGTTAGAGGTATATGTGTGTGTTGATGATAAAACTGACGTCATTGAAATTAGAGAAATGAAAATAAATTTTTGGGGGTGTTTTGATGCAGACAGCTTTACTAAACCGCCTGGAGCGAATTTTCGAAGCATGTTTTCCTTCAATATTTATCCCTGGTACTGAAGAGGAAGTTACTTCCCTGAAGCACTTGCTGGAAACAAGCACCTTCCCAATAAAAACAAGAGAGGCCTTAGCTGAAAGTGGGTAAGTAGTAGAGAGTTTTTAGACAGCATGTCTATTTGTTAGTTTCAACTGTTTTAACTTAGAAGCTTATCTTAAAGCATCAAGGTTCTGAAATGTTCTTGTAACGTTGTGATTTTTAAAAGTCAGATTGTGCTATTAAAATTTTAAAAACTCTCTGCTCCATTTTTGAATGCTTTTTAAAATATTTCTAGATCAATATTCTCATCAATTTTATATATTATCTTTTGACTTCTGGTATGATAGATGAGAATTTAGACTTTACATCTGCTCCCTTCATGGTCCCTATATATATATATATATATATATTTTTTTTTTTTTTTTTAATTCAGTTAGCCAACACATAGTACGTCATTATATTTATATCATAGTTTTTCATTCGGCTGGTATTTGGTATTTTCATTATTATAATCATGTAAATAGTGTTCATTGTCCACTATTAGAGCTTCTTCCTGGATATATAATCGCCTCTCTTTTTCATTTACTAAGTCTTTTCCTACCCTCCAGTAGCCTGTTAATACTTGTGATCAAACCTGTCAGGCTAGCCATTCCATTTTTTTCCTGAGTCCTCCATCCTCCTATTCCAATCTGAAATGGATTCAATCTAGGCTTTTTTTTTTTTTTTAAGATTTTATTTATTTATTTGACAGAGAGAAATCACAAGTGGGCAGAGAGAGAGGAGGAAGCAGGCTCCCTGCCGAGCAGAGCAGAGAGCCAGATGCGGGGCTTGATCCCAGGACCCTGGGATCATGACCCGAGCCGAAGGCAGAGGCTTTAACCCACTGAGCCACCCAGGCGCCCCATCAATCTAGGCTTCTTAAATACATGTTGTCTTGGGACTTCCCTTCACTTAAAGCCCATTTTGGTGGAACACATCCTCTAATAGCCTCCTGAGAAATGAAGTACAGGGGTGGTAAAATTTTACTTTATTCTGCCCTCACATTAAATTTATAATTGAGGATTTTTTGTTGTTGGTATTCTGAAAATTCCCAATGAAGTGTCTTGATGAGACTTTTCATTCATTGGACTGAGCACAGGTGTACAGTCTTTCAGTGTGGAGACTTCTGTTCTTCAGTATTGGGCAATTCTCTTGTATTGACAGTAACCTTCCCTCCATTGTTTTCTTTCTGGAACTCCTATTAATTATTAGATGTTAGAGGGTCTAGATTGATTTTCTAATTTTAATTTCAGAATTCTTCCTGTACTCTTCTCTTGCATTTCATTACTCTCCACCTCTGGATGCATTCTCTCCCTCTGTGCAAGTCTCTCCTTCACCTCTTTTTGTAACCTCAGTGCTTGTGGTTCAGGGTTTTAAGTACCTCTTAATTTCTTTAAAGATGAAGATTATGATTTGTTTCTTGGTGTTTTGGAGGGTGATTTCTGAGACGAAAAGGGGACAAAAAGGTCTATGCTTTATCATCTTAAAACCATTTAGATGTGTTATTTAAAAATATGCTAGTTGTCCAAATAGACCCAAGAGTCTCTCCAGGAGATTCATTTTTGGGATATAACACAACTCTACAACGAAACACACCATAAAATATACGAAGATATTTTTGCCTTAACTAACAATAGGAGCTGAACAGTAAAAACAACTTACTTAAACTGTAGGGTTGTGGCCACATAAATAATGATACATTCTGTCTAGTAGAATACTACACCACTATTGAAAAAGCTATACATGTAGATGACGAAATGCTTAAAATCTGAAAAAGATTACAAAATTCTCTATATATTATAATTGCAGCTGTCTTTGTGGGTCAAGATTCAAAGAGGAAAAAAAGCACAAATATTAAATGGCTCTAGTAATTTGGTGGAAGGTTGAGTATTTCTTCTTTTAAATGTTTTTGTTTTACAGTTTAAAAAAAAAAAGGCTAAATCTTGGTTGTTTACTGGCATATTGTTCCAAATGAGTTTAACTTAGCTACTATAATGACTAAGTGGTGGTTGTTGATTTTATTCAAATAGTAGTTGAATACTCATGTTAAATGCAAGATTGATTGGAATGTGTAACATTTCACCATCACATTAAAACGAGAATCCATGATGAATTCATGGTGGCTTTTTCATGACCTTTGCAGGGAACTGCTGGATGTGTGGACCGAGCTCCAGGATATCCATGATGCACATGGCTTGAGATATCAGTGGGGCGGCTCCCATAGCAACAAGAAGCTTTTGTGCTCCTTGGGAATAGATACTCGAAACATTGTGAGTTTTGTTAATACCTTGGGAAATCCTTTAGTGGGCCTATGAGTGTTTTTAAATTCTGTTACAACTTCTGATCAAGTTGTGATAAGCTAGTTGCTCAGAAAAATTATTAGTTGTCTTAAATGCTCATGTATTTTGAATATGCCAACCTCTAAACATAAGTCTAAATTTTTCTCCAGTCAGTATTTCTTATTTTAGGAAAAGGTTGTTTTAGTGTTTTTCTGTTATTTATAAAATGAAGGGATTAGACTAAGAGATCAAAAATATAATCCCATATGGGCAATTTAATAATCTGTTGTATTTATTTTTCTCAGTGTATATAATAAAGCATTCCAAGCATATTTTAACTGTTCATTGTATGCCATAGCATTCTCTAACTATGTGTTCTTTTTCTCTAACACATGTATGTAGCTCTTCACGGGTAATAAGAAGCAGCCTGTTATAGTGCCCATGTATGCAGCAGGATTGGTAAGTACAAAAAATGTCTGCAAATTTATCATTGCTACATTCTGTAAAATTATCTTACATGGTATGACATGGAAAGTGTATTTTAAGGGGCACTTGGTGTGAGAATTTTAAATGATCAACTATTAATTTCCTTTTTGATGTCATAAATCCCTTCAAGTCTTGATTTAAGGACATTTTTCCATATTCTATTAATTAAAGATACTGTTTTAGTTTGAAGATTATTTTTATCCTAGTAATAATGGTGCTCATAACTGTAAATGTACCTTTGGAGGTCTTGCTCTTTCTTCCTTTTTTTTTTTTTTTTTTTTTCCTTTCTAAATTTGCTTTTAAAAAGTGGAAGCTGAAGTACCTGAGGGCTTAGATATCATGTGTTTTAATCCAGTTGTGGTAAATTTAAATGATGCATTAGTGAAGCTATGGATATATATGAAAGCTTGGGAATACCATACGATAGTAATTAAAAATGAGCCAGGACCCATAATTGGTTCTTAGTTTTGCTCTTAATTTTTTAAATGTGTTCAGTTTTGTTTTTCCAGGTAGGCCAGGTTGTCCAGGATAACTGTACCTTATCAAGACTCACACTTTAGATGTGTTTGTGTTTTGGCATGTCTTTGAGTTACTGGTGAAAAAAATGTTCTATTAAACAAGATATTTTTATATTTTTTTACCAATAACTTGAAAATAAGGTAAAAATACAGTGTTTTAAAAAATAACTAATTTGGTATGGGATTTAAATTATACAACCCTTTATGTGCATGCAAAAATGAATTTGCTGTGAAACTTGACCTTCTTTAATGTACAGACTTTTCCCCTGAATAATTTCAATTATTGATAATGAATTAGAATGTTTTACTTTGTTTCCATTTTTGTTTTCTTTTATGGAATTAGAAACTTTTTTTTTAAGATCTTATTTATTTGACAGAGAGAGACTACAAGTAGGCAGCGGTAGGCAGAGGGAGAGGGAAAATAGGCTCTCCACTGAGCAGAGAGCCTGATGTGAGGCTCCATCCCAGGACCCTGGGATCATGACCTGAGCCAAAGGCAGAGGCTCAACCGACAGAGCCACCCTGGCACCCAAGACAAAAACTTTTCTGTGCTTCAGCCTTTTAATCAGTTTCTGCTCCTTTATAAATATAAATGTAACTTACCTGATATTTTCAAAACACCATAATTATCCTTATACTTACTTCTGTTGTGGTAAATATAATGGAGAACATTCTTCAACTTTTTAGTTATTTGTATCTCTTTTTTCCTCGGGGAGTAGCATTCTAGAGATTGTTGGTGTTACTGTCACTTCTGAGTAGAAACTATGAATTCAGTTTGTACAAGTTTTCATTCAGCACATTGGGAGCAGTAACCTACTTAATCTTTATGTGTAGGCTCAGCACATTAGCCAGTCCTTTGAATTTTGTGAGGAATTAGAGACTAATATTTTTGCTTTATTTTCCTACTTTAATTACAATCTTTATTAGTAATAATTTTACCATTTTTATAAGCTTTTAATACCAAAGTTGATTTAGTAAGTACACCTCTCCTACTCCATCTTTATGATAACTTACATTTAGAAACTTACTCTTTTTCATATCTGGTTTCAAATTGTAATTGTAATGGGATTTTTTTCCATGGTGCTTCACACAGATGAAGTGTTCAGTGTCTTTTGGTCTCATCTGGAGGAATAAGACCTGAAATGATGGTTTAAGTCACTCGTTCTCAGACCTTAATATGCATCATAATTGCTTGGAAGACGTGTTAAAACAGAATGCTGGGCATCATCCCGCCCAAGTTCCTTATTCAGTAGGGGTGCACAACTGACAAGTTCCCAGGTGATACAGAAACTACTGATTGGGGACCACTTTGAGAACCACTGATAAAAGGGATAGTTCATGTTAGAAAAGTCAGCTAAGGCCGGGAATTGCATCGTCTCTTTATATACGGATGCACTAGATAGAAAGCCTGTATGATGTATAAGCTCTTGAGTTAGACCACGAATTTATTTTCATTCAAGCTGCTGCAGTAAAGCCTTTCACAAATGCCATTGTTAAGAATTGAATCTGTAAATTGCTTTAGTTAGCATTTGCCCTATTTTTGGAGAAGAAGAGGGATTGTTCTGAAAACTTGTCCTTAGAAATTTACAGATTCTGACCTTACTGTCGTAGCTGCTTTGATATTTTTCCCCCTGTAAAGGAAGACTTTTGTGTAGTTTGGTTGATAAATATTCCAGAGTTTATCGAGTATTATTTCTTTTTAAGATTTTATTTTTTTGACAGAGAGAGATTACAAGTAGGCCGAGTGGCAGGCAGAGGGAGAAGCAGGCTCCCCGCTGAGCAGCGAGCCCAACGTGGGGCTTGATCTCAGGACCCTGGGATCATGACCTGAGCCAAAGGCAGAGGCTTAACCGACTGAGCCACCCAAATGCTCCTTGAGTATTATTTTAAAATGTATTAAAGCTTAGCTTTTTTTCAGGCCATTAACTGATGATTACCCATTATTATTAGTGTTTGGTAAAGTACTGATATAGAATGTTGGGGTGGGTTTTTTTTCCTCCTTTATTTCTATCTCCACCTTCCTGAATGCCTTCCTTTCTTACTCAGAGAGTGTGTTAGATTTGTAACACATCTAGAGGAACATGTAACATGTTTTCCCCTCTGAAATGGCTGTGTATCTGCTTTGCTAATCCCAGAAACTAAGTATTAAGGCTCCCATCCTTTAGTGTAGATAGGATCAAATACTAAATTTACATTGAAGCACATAGACATCATCACATTAGATGGCATGTTTTAGAATTCTCGCTTCTCCAAGCACCATCATGGTATAAAGAGCACAAAGGGTGTCCTCTTCTGCAGTTTCAGTGTCTGAAACATCATAATATTGTTGGAGTCTTAGGGCCTTGATATCATCTGTGGTGCTTGCCCTCCCCTCTGCGCGCCCCCGCCATCCCAACTTGCTTATGCTTTTGTGTAGCAGAGATAACTAGATACTGTAAGACCAAACAAATACAGTTTGGATTTCAAAAGTACTATTGTAAAACATTTTCCATTACAGTACTAGAAGATCATCTCTAAACAAAATTTAAGAATAGTTCCTTTTTGTCTTTAGTACTTTCCAAATGACTTGGTTTTTTACTTTTTGCTAGACTTTCTCATCAAGTTTGAGTTGATTTCTCTCCATCTTCCACTAATGGCTAATATGCCTTTTTCAGGGTATGTTAGAGCCCACCAAGGAACCACTGAAACCACTCTCTGCTGCAGAAAAAATTGCTTCCATTGGTCAGACAAACACCATGTCACCAGAAATGAACACATGTACATCTGACCAATTCCAGGTAAAAATATCTGTACGTGTATTGCTACATTTATGCATGTATACACACATATGTCCAGAAAGACACAGTGTTTCCCATAATATGTAACTTTTAGTTTAAAATATTTTAAAAATTGATTTAGAGATGGACATGTTTTGATTATTTATTAATATCCCTTGCAATACAATAAACAAGCTATCTTTAATTTTCAAAAAAGGCACAATTTGAGAACTGGCTGGTTTTGGGTAAGTTCTTTAAACCTTTCTAGGCCCTAATTTCCTTACCTGTAAAATGAAGAGTTTGAAGCAGGCATCTCTAAAAATCCCTTACAGCCTGAACACTGTATGATCATAATTACTGACGCACCGATCTGGTAAGTACTGATTTTCAAAATAATTGGGAAACACTGCATTTACACCAGCTCTTCAAATCTGCTAATGTGTGTTTTTCTGGAAGCCTGGAAATTTTGTAAAGTAATAAAATTAGGTGTGTTTATTACATCAGAAACTGCAACTGTTGTTTTGAGAGTTTGAATAAAAATATTACTTAAGGTAAAAATGATGTGGCCTTTATAAAACATTATTTGAATTAAGAAAAAAAGCTGTCTTACCTTTCTTATCTTTTACCACCTTGGCACCATTAAGCACAATTTTTTTTTCAGTCTAATATGTTTATTATCAAAGCCATCCCCCTCACTTTTTTATCTGGGAAAAAATTTGCTTGCTCTTCCCACATAAATTAGAAAACTGACTCAGTTTTTTAGAAGATTAATATTTTATATTAATGCTTATATTAATATCAATCACTAATATGTGTGTTCCATTGAACACTAATCCCCAGAGATGCTCCACTAAAGGAGGGTTCCAAGGGGAAGTAAGTTTGGAAAATTTTTCATATCATATCCTTTAACCACCCTTGGAGATTCTCAGCACACAATTAAGGACTCTGGAGAATCCTGCAGTGAATAACCCTATTTAATTTTAATTATTTCTTAGATTTACTTGGCCACAGGACCTGTCTCTGCAGGGACCAGAGGAAAAGAGTCATGACACCCATAGAACTAGTATTTTAAAGAATATGCTTTAGAAAATAATGATACAAAGCAAAGTCCTACCCTTTCATATGTGTTTCAAGGAACATCTAATATTACTGCTGTGCGCCACTGTGGTTTATATTTGAGCATAGCTTAAACATCCCTTTGAAGTTGATTTATTACTAGCCCTGAAACAGTGGGCAAGGAGGCCTGAGGCATAAAATGCCTGGTCTTGTTGATGGTTGGGCAACAGGCAAGGAGGTTTGGGCACATTTGTCTCAGTAGGTAGACTTTGTCCTTAGTTATTTTTCTTTAACTGCCTGTATATTGTTCTCTGGCTATCAGCTTCCCTCCTAGGCGTGCCCTTCATAAGCAGATTCCAAAATTACTTCTCCCATAACACCTTCCCACTTCGGCCTTAAGCAAGGTTTTTCTTCCAGCAGTGCTGGGTGTTAGGATAATAATTTGAACTACCTGGTTCGAACTACCTGGTTCAATCTACCTGCTATGTTTACTGAAAATGAAGCCGTTCTTTATTTGAGGCCACTTGTTGCTAGTTTTGCTTGCCAACGCCGCCACCTCCTCCTCTTCTCCCCCATCCAAGCACTTCTCTGTGTTATAGCCCCATAAACTTGCTTATTTTATCAGAGTTAGCTCTCACCTCTCATTTTTGCCCCAGCTGGCTTAATCAATCTCTTATATTTCATTCTAGTCACACGTCATATTTATTACCTTTCTTACAGAATTTAATTATAAATGACTAGAAGTCTAGATGATTTAATTTAAAGAGTGTTAATTTAATGGAACTTTTAATGGAAATTAATGTGTATTAATTTAATGGAGGTCAGTCCATGGTAGGTGTTTAGCTGCTGCTATCTTTTTACACGTACACACCCACCTCTACATACATCTGTAATCAAAGGACTACTGTCCCCCTATTCATAGGCAAGTATAGAAGTTTTCAGCAGCATTTAAGCATATCTTACTTTTTTGCTGGAAGATGGAACTTCGGTCTCTTGCTAATTATATTTTTTAAAAAACCTCTTAATCACATCCTTTTATTCCGTTTAGTGAACACATCTCTCTTGTTAATCCAATACTTAGGTGTAATTTTTAAAAAGTTTATTCTGTACTTTTTTGTGGTAGTTTGTGATTCTCATTAGCTTTCACTTTTAGGCTTTTTTGGGAGCCAATGAAAAAATATTTCCCAGTGGAAGTTGTTGTTCAAACTTAGTTCTGAATCAACTTGAGCTTCTCTCAGTCTTCATTCTAACATACACACAATTAAACTGAACATTTCAGTATTTATATCAGAATCTTGTGCTGAGATGCCTCACCTTCTTCACTAAATTATATGATCTTTGCTTGGCTCCTTACCCCTGAGTCAAGTTAAATTATTTTTAAAACATCTCAAATGAATTGTAAGATTCTCTTTATATAAAGCAGTATTTCTTACCACTATTCTTTGCCAGTCAGTGTGTTTATTATTTTTACTTTACATTTTGGCCATGCAGTAATACTCTTACGTCTTCCCACTAGTCATAATATCTAGAGGAAATGGTCATAGACTTTAGTGCTGAAGTTCAGCGAAATGTATCAGGAAAGATCTGGTTTCTTTTGTTGTTTTGTTTTGTTTTGTTTTGTTTTGTCAACCATACACCAAACCTTGCTTTTATGTTTTTATATTGGCACCACTAACAGTGACTTTCAAACTTAGCATCACTGTTTAATTCTCATTATGACTGCCTGTTTTCTAATCTGTCTGTTCTGTCTCAGTTTTGGTACCCACTGGATTTTTATTATTTCTTCCAAATTAGTTTATACTCATTACTCTAATAACCAGTACATCTTGTGTTTAGGAGCTGGATGACTTACTAACCACTGCTCCTGGTGTTTTTTCCAGGATACTTTCACCTGAAAAGAGAGCTTATGGGCAAAAAGCAGTAGTGATACTTCTGTTGTTTTGTTTTTCAGAAAGCTTTATTCACTGAATTTCAGGGTCACATCACTCATAGTGCCATTATTGACCTCCCTGGTAAGATCAGTGTGCTAGCCACACTCCAGCCACAGCTGAGTAGTCTGCTCTCTGGCTAGCAGTTACCCAGCTAGTCACTACTTAGCAAATTTCCTCTTAGACCACTTGATGTGGCTCTTTCATTTGTGAATCAGAATTTTAAAGTTAGAAGAAAGAAAAAAAATGATTATGTGGCATTGTGCTCTTTTTTACATTAAGAGAACATATTTGGAAAGGCTAAATGGTACACCTAAAATCATTAATCAGTAGTACAGCCAGGACTAGAACCCAAGTTTGTGATCTCTAGTCCCCATGGGGGGAACGGGGCCCGCTTTTTTTTATTTTAATAAGCATTCTTTGTCTTTATTCACAAATGATAAGATCTACACAAAAAATTCCAATGAATTTACAAGAAAAAATGACAGTAATGCCAGTTAGTGAATTTAGCAAAATTTCAGGGTCTCAGATCAGTATTAAAAAACGAACCTATATTTCTATATATATTAAAAACAAGGATTAGAAATTGAAATAAAAAGCATGTTATTTACCAAAGCAACAAAACCATGAAATACTTAGGAATAAATCTAAATGTACTTAATTTTTCTCATTTCATTCTTTTATTTCAAATTTTTATTTAAACTCCAGTTAGTTAACATAAAGTGTTTTTGCTCTTTTTTATTAAGACCTTTTCTTTCTTTAGTGCTTTTAGTTGCTGTAGTAATCATTCATACCACATTGCTTAAAGTTGTTTTAAAGATTTTATTTATTTATTTGAGAGAGAGAGACAGAGTGAGAGAGCATGAGAGGGGAGGTCAGAGGGAGAAGCAGATTCCCCATGAAGCTGGGAGCCTGATGTGGGCTTCGATCCTAGGACTCTGGGATCATGACCTGAGCCCGCAGACAGTCACTTAACCAACTGAGCCACCTAGGTGCCCTGAATTTGTTTTAAAATGCTTCATTCAGGGCACCTGGGTGGCTCAGTGGGTTAAGCCGCTGCCTTCGGCTCAGGTCATGATCTCAGGGTCCTGGGATCAAGTCCCGCATCGGGCTCTCTGCTCAGCAGGGAGCCTGCTTCCCTCTTTCTCTCTGCTTGCCTCTCTATCTACTGTGATCTCTCTGTCAAATAAATAAATAAAAATCTTAAAAAATAAAATGCTTCATTCAGTGCTTTCTCTTTAAGTAGCCTTCCTCACCAGTGCCATTTGTTAGCTTATAATTGCTAAGGCCTTCTGTTTTACTTCTGTCTTACTTCCATTAAATGTTGATTCGTGTTTTAGCACCTCATTATTATAATATTGGCTATGTCTTCAAAATGCCATACACCTGTATAAGAATCTAAAATTCCAGCAAATCATGAAATGTTTCTAAGCAACCAGCTACTTGACATCGTTTAGGTAAAACATGTTAATGAAAGAGCTTTGCTCCATTTAGCCAGAAATTTTGTTATTGCGTAAACCTGGGTGTTATCCATCCAGTCAGTATTCAGTAGGACTGAAAGTTTCACTGATCTCTAAGGAGAATAATAGTTGAATCTGTGGGAATACTTAGAGGTGTTTGTTTTTGAGATCAGCTAAAGAAGATCTTTTCTAAATGTTTATTAGTCTTGTAGGTAGGCTGCAAACTAGATTTTCACCAGCATTATTTCTAATTTTATTTGAAATAATTATAGAGTCACAGGAAGTTGCAAAGATAATACAGAGGAGATGCTTTGTAGCCTTCACTAGTTTCTCCCCCTAATTACATCTTAAATTAATTATGGCATAATATAAAAACAAGGAATATGACTTGATTACAATGTGTGTATAGCCCTGTGTCATTTTATCATGTGCCTAGATTTGTGTAACCACCACCACAATCAAGATACATGACTCTTCACCACCATAAAGAACTGTCTTAATAGCTGTTCCCATCCCCAACTATCCCTAATGCCCTGGCAACCACTAATGTGAGGATTTTGCTTTGTTTATACCTCCCTCTTCAACCTCCAGGCCTGACCTGATTTAGGAAAGACTGAATGCATAATATTAACATGCCTGTCATTGGCATCCCAGTTATCAAGACAACTGTAATATAATATCATGGGATTAGACTTCGAAAAATAACCAATTCATGCTCCTTTCCTACAGGGAACAAGTCTTTATCTACACACCAAAAAAAATGAATGTAAAGTTTTTGTTTTTTGTTTTTTTTTAAGATTTTATTTATTTATTTGTCAGAGAGAGGGAGCGAGCACAGGCAGACAGAGAGGCAGGCAGAGGCAGAGGGAGAAGCAGGCTCCCTGCCGAGCAAGGAGCCCGATGCGGGACTCGATCCCAGGACGCTGGGATCATGACCTGAGCCGAAGGCAGCCGCTCAACCGACTGAGCCACCCAGGCGTCCCTGAATGTAAAGTTTTAATAGTACCTACCTTAAAATAAAGCATAGTGGTAAGCGATACCAGGAAAAAAAAAAAAAAAAGCAGCAACATGTTGGTATTGAGTCTGTCAGAAGACAGGCTATTTCAGTGTTGTCAGCACCACCCTAAAATAAAAGAAGAAAGAAAATCAGGAATTCCAATTTTTTCTTATTAAGATTGTTCTTAAAGCAATGGTCATTTTTTAAATGTTTTGTATTTTCCATCTTACATGTATCATTTGCTCAATTTATCCTTATGTGTCTGGCAGTCAACAAAATTTAAAAATCTAGAATATTCAAATGAGCTCTGAGTATACTTTTTAAGTACATTATTTTAAAGATTAAGTTCTGATACTGATTATAAGTAATTGCTAAAGAAGTTGATTTAAAATTTTTTTTAATTTTAAATTTAGTTCCTATTTACTGGCCCATAATTTTCTTTGTAATTTGGGAAATTGTAAAGAACCAGAGACCTTGGTCTTTAAGCCTTCTCGTTTTATTTACAAAGAGACCAACTAAGTTAAACTCCACATGGTCATGCAACTAGTTATTTAGCAGTTACTTGGTCTTAAATAACTCAAATCTTATTTTCAGTGTGGTACCTTATCTATTCTATTAGACTGTCCATGGAGAAATTTTAAGAGGCTAGTCATTTAATATAGAGTAGATCACTCTTTAGTGATACAAGTCAGTGATTTTTTTAAATATTTGAATTATAATCTAGCCAATAGTTTAAATCATAACTTGAGAATAGATTGAAATCTTGATATAGAATCAGTCCATAAAAATCTGAAAATGTAAAGTGAATTCCATTTCTCAAAGACAGTTTTTTGATATCAATAAGCTATATTGTTTGTCAATTTTTCAGTTTCAGTTTGTGTTCATATTTTTAGGTAACCTTCTGAAATTGTAAATTATCCCAGTTTTGTCTTTAGGTACTTTATTGCCTATTGATCTTGCTATAATAGTTTTTGGTGGTTTTTGGGTTTTTTGTTTTTTTAAGAATTCTTTATATTGCTACAGCCTGTACTGATTAATTTTGATTTTTTGGTTTCCAACTCTAGGAGTCTCTACCACCCGTCCAGTTTGACTGGAGTAGCAGTGGCCTTACTAACCCTTTAGATGGTACGTCTCTCCGTAGAGCCTCTAGCACCAGAGCTAGAGTTAAGAAAGCTACAAAGTTCAGACAAACTTCTCTCTGCTGATTTCCTTTTTTGTTTGAACATAACTTCTTATTCTTATCTTTGGAAATTCAGGCTTTCTTTCTGAATAGTAATTGCTCAAAAAAACAGCTGTTACTGTTATTAACAGTAATAATGCCCATAAGTAGGTAGCAGTAGCTAGGTAAAATTTTAATTTATCTTAAGTCAAAAAAAAGCGTCTTTATTTTTTACAAGTATCTACGTAGTTGAAATGATATTTTAGGTAGGACCAGTTTACTTGAAATTTGTTTTTGTAGTTTTAATTTATGGAATTTTCTTGGATGCAAAGTCTTGTGGCTAGAGGCTGCTTAAAAAAAAAGCACAAAGCACAATTACATAACCAAAAACAGTGTGCAAATAGATCCATATTTACTGACTAAAAGTAGTTTTCAGATTTAATAATATTTTATAGTGCACTTATTATGCAAATGTAAAATGAATGATTTTCATGATCCTTTTCTAAAACTTATCTCAAAATACTAGTAGGTAGTTCCAGAAATAATTGGTTTCTCTCATGGCTTTAAGAGAAAATCCTGAAAAAGGAATAACATTCTAGTAATGTGGGTCTTTAAAATAAATGACACAAAATGGTAGTTTTCTAGTGTGTTGACACCACAAATTTTAATTGGACCCTAAAATACAATTATTCTTACTCCTTATACTTCATAAATTATTTGAGCCATTGTCTAAAACACCTGTCATTCTATCAGCTTTGCCTTAGATGAAGGGTCCTGGGACTTCTGAAAAGCATCCAATTGAGTAACAGTGCTGAAGGAAAGCCTGGATGCATCTTTTGCTGTTGTCTGGTGTCTCGAATATTCAGTCAAATCATCATGCTTTTTATTAACAAACAACTTCTTTAAAACTGTATACTATTTCTGATTACTGTTTCAGAGTTAAAGGGGAACAGTACAACTTGAGGTTGCACATCAGGGTAGGGCAGTTATGACAGTCCTTACGAATGTTACTTTAATTTAAACGAAGTTAATGTATTGGTGCGTGTCCTGAAACTGACAACTTTGTCACTTTTTAAAAATCATTAATTCAAAACCAACATTACTAACATGGAAGATTGATTTGGGCATGTACAGTAATTTACTGTTGGGCTGAGATTAAAGTATTGTTTCCCTTTAACGGGTACACTTTCCCCTTGGTCTTTCTGGTATGGCTTTGAGTTTTGATTGAAAGAACTGAATTCCTAACTAAAACCTTACTAAGTGTTAAATTTTTTACTTTGTACATGAGAAAATGTACATTGAATTATTAAATTGTTATTTTAGAAATGTCCTTAGTAATGAAAAACTAATACTGTACACATTGTTTTAATGTTGATTTTAAAATATGTAATGACTACTAATTATAACCTGCATGTTCAAGTGTGTGTCTTACCCCTTTTTACACATAACCCCTCCTCCCTTGGCTTACCTTCTGTGTGGCTGCCTACCAACACGGTCACTGAATTTCAAGCTAGTGGAGGTTCCACTCTTCTGAACCTTGATTTCTTTGGGCCCGTGGATGACAGTAGCTCTAGCAGCAACACCACAATCCCAGGTCAGCAGAGTGTTAAAACCACAATTCTGGTTTAATTACTAAAAGCATGACCACATCACTTGACTTTCCTATAAACAAGGAAACAAGTAGTTGTATTCTCTATATCTTCTAATACTTTTCCTTTATCTATCTATTGTTATTTTCTAGTATCTGACTATAACAAATGACTTCTGTGAAATGTGTTTTAAGGAAAGCTTTCTCAGTGTACCAGTCAGAGCTGAAAGTAGTTTCTAAGAATGAAGTAGCCCTAATGTCCTTAGACAGTTAAAGGCAGGGTTTTGTTTGAGGGCGGGGGGGAGGTCCTGTAAATGGAAAATGTGATATTTTATATGCTTATTTTTGAAAGCATATTCTGTAAAGCCATTTGAAAAAAATACAGGTTTAGAGATATAAGAATATTTTAGTATACAAAGATGACTTTACATTGTAGTGCCTGTGGTAACAGAACCCCTAAAATTCTAGCATTCAGTTAGTTGTTTATTAATGCTAAGTGTATAATTAGGTTCCAAAATGTTAAGAGTCTAGCACTTAGTTCTATATAGATCCCACATAGAACTTACGTAGTTTTTATGTAGCTCTTAAATAGAAAGTATTGTTAGTTTTCCATGGAGAAAAAAGAAATGTTACAGAAGTTAATAGAAATTAATTGCTATGAGATATTAAGAGCTAGAAATTAAAACTTACTGGAGTGCCTGTTAATGTTCAGCCCTGCGAAATTCAGTTTGACCAAAGGACTAATGTACTTTGTCATTTTTTTAACTGAATAAAAGATTAAAATATAATGGCATTTTTATGTTTACATTTTATTTGATATGATTTTAATGAATCCCTGTCATCCCTCCTTGTGATCTGGTAATCATGCCCATTGATCACCAGACAGCTGTTGGGGTGCTATATAGATGCTGATACCCAGAATGCATAGCAAGGATCCGTTTAGCCTCACTAGCAGCCAGTTACACAGCCAGCCTTGTTCCTGAGAATTTGCTGGTTTTGTCTATTCCGCTTGATACCCTACCACTCACTTCCAGCAGTTCAGGAGCCATGGTGGGAAATGGGGGAGACCAAGAAGTCAGATAAGGGTGAGCCTGGAACCCAGAACATCCTTCTCTAAAATCTGGTCACGGAAATCTGTTCCTTAGAGGAAGTTCCAAGGCCTTTAGGTAGAATGACTGGATTTCTCAAATCTAAGCCCCTGAATCGTTTTCATTACTTCCAGAACTTTGCAAGCATATGAAAAAAAAAAACAATCTATGTCTGGTTTTGACTTCAAATGGTATCTTACTATTTACTCAAATTACCTTTAAATACATTTGAGCTATGAAATGACCAGGG
Organism: Mellivora capensis; assembly: GCA_004024625.1. NCBI lineage: Eukaryota > Metazoa > Chordata > Mammalia > Carnivora > Mustelidae > Mellivora > Mellivora capensis. The sequence goes on along the minus strand of PISX010001651.1, from coordinate 99,496 downwards.
TGAGCCTAATTAGCTGCTTTTAATTCTTAATTGGGGGAAAAGACAACAAAAGTTTATGTATCAGTTTCCTTATTACCTTATTCCCAAGAATGAATTACCAAACCCCATTTTTAATTTGTTCTCAGATTTGTTTTGTCATGAACTGTACTATAATTTACATGAGTTCACTACTTTTGGACACCTAAAACCTGGTTTAAATTTAATTCTTGATTACATTTCAAACTCAGTTAAGAACACAAAGAAGTACAGAAATTACGTAACTAGGCTCAGTATACACAGCTTCAAGAAGAGCAAGTGGTTTCAGAAACCTAGAGCTGTAATGGAAGTGAAATTAGCATGCTAAAATGCAGTCCTCATTACTTTGAAACCTTTAAGTATTTTTGTTCCATATTTTCATTAATACGCTCTAGCTGCTGTGTAAACTTGATTACTATAAATTTGTTTTGGCTTCTTTTTATTGCTATTGGGTTTTGTTAAAACTTACATCAACCTACAGGTATCAACACCTTTCTCAGTATTCCATTTTACCACTTGCTTGCACTTTTTCTGACTTGTTTCTGGGAAAGTCATTTTGTCTTAGCTTGCAGTTATTTAATTATTTTGTGTGTGAGACTTAGGAGGTTGGCATAGAACTTGGTTGGCTAGCTTTAGTTATGTAACTAAACTATGCCTCATTAAGGTTCTGTAAAAAAACAAAAACAAGCAGGCTCTTCCATTAAAAAAAAAATTACTCTCCAATTATTAGTGTAGACTAAGTAGTTATCCCTTTTTGAAAAATATAAAATATAGTCATGGTACTTTCCTGGGGTTTTTGTTTTTTGGTTTGGTTTGACTTGGTTTTTTTGTGATGGTGGTGGTTTTGTTTTGGGCAAGCGGGGTTGGGTTTTTTGTTGTCTTTTTTCTCCTTTTTTTTTTTTTAATCTCCCACTTTATTCTTTGACAGCCAAGTGGCCAGTATTTTACAAACTCGACCAAATTTTTACTACCACTTTTCTGTTGGCAGTCAGAATACAGTTGTTTATTCTGCACTATATATTAGACATCAGCTTAAATTTTGTGGTTACTTGGAATCTAACCTTTCGCAGTGGAGGAAGGAGGTACTTTGGGTTCATTTGGTCCATTACAGGTATCTACAATTTTTTTAGGTTTTAATTGAAACTTACATCCTTACAGAGATACAAAGGGCCTCATTAAGTATTTTTTGAAACTGTACCTTAATGAAATATTAAGAACTTGGGAGAGTCAACAAACATTTTCTATAGCCTTCCTCCCTTGTTGGACATGATAACTGTGGAAGCTGCTTTTGCTTGTTTGATTTCTGTAAACATCTGAGATCTGTTTTTACATCTGCCACTCGTCTGCAAAGCTGGTTAACAGAAGGCAGTTAGTGATTTTTTTTCTTAACCTTAAAATATCTTAAAAGGAGGAAAATTAATAACACTAGTATTTACATTTATATATAATTTTCTCTGCCAATCTTCAGAACTTTTTTAGAAATAATAAGTAAAAATTGATAAAACTAATAAGACATTCTTCTCTTATAATCTGCATTTCTGTATAATCTGAAACTACTAAACTTTTTACCTCAGGTAATTTGCTGGTACCATAGAGAGTAGGGGATTTTTTTTTTTTAATCTGAGTCTCTGTTATCCAAAGTTGAGCTTGAGTTGAAAATATTTATTGTTCTTTTCATTGTTTTTGTAGTCAGTTATTTAATATAAATCTATATTCTTTGGAAATATAAAAATGTGTATTTTAGTGAAGTTAAATCTAAGAGACTCAGCTTCATTTTTTTTCCTTAAAACCAGGTCAAATATGAAACCCTTGAGACAGTTTTCATTTTGTCTAAAAGTAGTGCTTTTATTAGTTTTTCTGGGAATATTTTACCCTCCCTACTTCTGACCTGAAGAAAGAACAATGTGGTACATACTTTATCTTTAGTAATAATTTGACACTTTGAGTAATATTTTATGTCCTCAGGTAGTCAGAATATATTTAACAAAGTCATTTACTGTATTTGAGACTTCAGACTAGCTCCTAAATCTTTCAGTATGGAAATAAGTATAACGGAGGTAAAATTGTTAGAGGGGTGTAGAGGGGGAGAAAATTCCAAAAACGAGGTTAATCAGTCCATTTAAACATTGAGAAGTACAGAAATTACGTTAACTGTAACTGTAACAAATCATGTGCGCGCTTTCTATAAAACATTGATAACTTTCATATTGCTAACTAATCCAAAATTGAGTTTTCTACAGCCGATAGAAATTGTATAAGTATTTGCATGATATCTACTACATAAATGTTAGATGAATTAAGGCTATATTTAATACCTAAGTGAGATTCTAAAAGTATTTTCCTACTTTATAAAAATTCTGAAAGTTGGAATCTATAATTTAAAAAATAAATGCAACATTAGTCTAAAGACATGTTGTGCTCATAAAAGACTCAGATGTTTACAGAATGAGTGCCTTTTGCATCTTGGATCGTGGCTGACTAAGTAACACACTGCAGCTTGCCCTCACTGACTGTCGTTTTATACTATAAGGTGTGGATCCAGAGTTGTATGAGTTAACAACTTCTAAGCTGGAAATCTCCACCTCAAGCCTCAAAGTGACTGATGCATTTGCAAGACTCATGTCCACAGTAGAGAAGACAAGCACATCTACCAGGTAAACAGCTAGTGTTCATTATACCCTAAATTTTGAATTTAGGAAAGCAAGTTAAGTTGACGGTATTTCAATATATTGTATTAAAATGCACTTTCTATTTATCAGTAGATGATGCCTAATTCCAAATAACAGTTATCAAATTATGTTTAATTATGGACTTTATTAGAGCAGAGCTATTTCATAAGAAGCTGGAAAGGGCTGCAGATGTGGTTTTTTCTTTTTACCCCCCTCCCTCGGCCAAACTTTGTTGAGAAGAATTCTGATTAAGTATTGAGATCATAAGCCATTTTAGAAACTGTCCCTCTTTCCCTTCATAACCACTGAGATGATCACTTTCACACTCCCAGTCACTTAGGCTAAACTTTCTCTACTCCTGACCTAAGCTGGAGTAGGTGAGGCAATGGCTACTCTTATTTTCTGCATTTTTGCTGATGTGCAGCACCTCTGATTTGGGATGTGAAGCCTTGCTTAGCCAAGCTTTCTGGGAGGCCCTTCAGGGACATGGCCTTTAGAAAAGCAGTGTTGGAACCAAACGGAAGGAATGTCACTTGGGCCCTGTGCTCAGGATTAGGAAACCTTTAGTTTTACATAATTTAGCACCGAACAATAAGCCATTGCTTAGACATGTTAGCCATAAGAATAGGCCGGTTCTTCAGAAGAGGTAGTTATTGTGAACCCGGAAACCACTACTGTAGGAGCAAATACTGGTTGATAGGAGCACCAGCTTCGCTGTTCCAAATGCGTTGTTCATCAGCATTTTCAAGTGGAAATATTTACCTGCTAGTGGCCCACTTTGGCAGAAGTATTATAGCCCTTACTCCTCAACAAATAAACTGTTTCCATGTCAGATTCAGATTTATCTTTTGAAGCAGTTCTTCTGTAGAAAAACAGCCATTTAAAAAAAATTTTTTTTTCCTTATAAATAATAGATGCAAAAAAAAGCAAAAAATAAATAAATAAATAAATAAATAATAAATGCTTACCAGACTTAAAACTGTAGTTTGAATTATCCCATTGTCTTTCAAACTGTGTTGTGTGCTTAAATATCCATTCATTCAACAGATATGTATTATTAATAATATTTATAATTATAAAAAAGGCATTTTTATGTATTTTATAATTGTGGATACTCCTCTCCCTAGAATAATTTACAGAGTGCACACACCACAGATTCTTTTTCTCATTGTTCCCATGTCTTTGGGGTAAAGCCTCCTCTTAAGTGAACCTCCTTTTAAGTGAACCTCCTCTTAAGTGAACCTATTTGTAAATGAATCCTCTGTGGATTCTTTTTGCTCACTTTATAATTCTTTTTCTCTCCCTCCAAATCATATTTTCAAATTGAAATTCTCAAATTTCTCGTCCATTTTCTCTACATATGTTAGCAAAAGCTGCTGCATATTTGACTTAAAAAAAAATACTGATGCTTTTATTGTTTGGGCTTTTTTCCCCTGTCATTTTTAGAGCAGCCTTCTCTAAGGACAGTACTACTGTTTCATTACCCTTTTCCTTCTGCAGTGTCACTGAATGAACTATGGTAGAATTTCCAAAGTCCCATGATGAGAATTCAGTCTTTGTGCCATTAGGAGGAGCTCTATACCACATTGTTAACTTGATTGCTCTCCTAACTGTAACTCATCCTTGAAACGTCCCATGTACACCAGGGAACTTGAACAACTCCTATCACTTTAAGAAATGATTTTCATTGCACCGAATTGCTCTCTAGTATCTGTGCAGCTTCATGTTTAAAACATAACAAGGGGGGGGCTGCAGAAATGAGTTGCCAACTCATTTCACTTATTTGAAAATGGTAAGAAATACAGATTTTCACAAGCCTTTACAATTACTGTAAAATGTACCCATGAATGATTCTCGGTTGCACAGGTAAGAGAAAGGCAGATGGCAGGCATCGTTTCAGAAAATGTTCAGTGTCTTTGTTTTTTTTACATCATTGTTTTTGGTTTTGAATGGAATAAACTACAGAAAGTAAAGCTCAGCAAAATCTTGACTACTGACAACACACAGAAGGTAGAGTGATGTAAGGTACTACAAGGTTAAGAAACCAAGGTGTAAGTAGAGGAAGTTGACGGGTAACAGCATACTCTTTTCCAAGTGTCTCTGCTGCATATGTAGGAAGACATGCATGAACTCATCTCTTTCCGTACACAGCCTGTTAAAAGTAACCTCTCACTTTTTAAAGAAATGCATGCACGTTCTTAGTTTTAAAATAGTTCCTTCTTCTTGCTTTACCTTTTCTAGTATAGAGAAAAATAACTTCCTTAATCAGTGCGTGACCACCTAGTTAGTAATGGTAGATCTCTAACTCAAGTTTATACAAGCCTAACGACTAGTTGCCAAGAGATACATGTGGGTTTTTTCCAACCTTTTAATTTTGACCTTTGACCTTTTAACATACATAGTCCACATAACGTTAAATCCACCCTTCTCAAGTGTACAGTTCAGTGATTTTTAGTACATTCATAGCACTGCACAACCATTACCACTAATTCCAGAACATTTTTATCACCCTCAATGGAAACTCCATACTCATTAATTAGCAGTTACTCCCTTTTCTGTCAGTTTTCCCAGGCATCCTGACATCTACTAATCTGCCTTCTGTCTCTAGGAATTTGTCTGTTCTGGTTATTTCTTGTAAATGGAATCGTATATGTGACCTTTTGTCCCTGGCTTCTTTCTCTTAGTGTGTTTTCAAGTTTGGCCATGATATTGTGTGTATCAGTATTATTCATTCCTTTTTATAGCTGCATAATATTCCTTTGTGTGATTATACCATGCTTTACTTACCCATTAATCAGTTGACGGATACTTGGGTTGTATTCACTTTTTGACTATTATGACTATTGCTGCTATGAGCATTCATGTACAGGTTCTTGTGTGGACAGATGCTTCCCATTTTCTCGGGAGTGAAACTACCAGGTCATATGGTAACAATGTTGAACTTTTTGAGCAACTGATGAACTGTTTTTCAAAGTAGTGCCACCATTTTACATTCTTTACATTACACTATTTACATTTACATTATTATATATTATTTATATTTACATTCTTTACATTCTTTACATTACACCATTTTATATTCATACATATTCATTATATATTCTTACATATGTCAAGGATTCTTGTTTCTCCACATTCTCACTGAGGCTTGTTTTTGTCTCTGACTTTTTGGTTACAGCCATCCCAGAAACCATTGCCTACTTCACGGTCAGGAAGATTTGCACCTAGGTTTTTTTCTCAATAGTTCTATAGCTTCAACTCTTAGATTTAGGTCTTTGATCCATTGATTTAATATTTGAATGTGTTCTGAGATAGGGGTCCAGCTTCATTCTTTTACATGTCAATATCCCGCACTATTTGAAAAGACTTTTTTCCCTATCAGTGGTCATGGTACCCTTACTGAAAATCAACTTTCCATTAATATATGGGTTTCTGGACTCTCAGTTGTAGTCCACTGACAAAAAGGATAAATCTTGGCTAACAAGAATATAAATCAGAATTAGATCACTGCTTTTGGATTTGAGAAAAGTTCATGATACAACTTTTTATTTTCAAATTCTCTAGAACACATCAATGCACAGTACTATAGATAAATACACAGACTATCAGCTCTGTAAACTATTATTTCAATTTTCTATTGCCTCTAAGTAGTGCCTCTGAAACAAGACCATTAAGTAGAAAGTCTAGAGTAATCTTTACCATTTCTTGGGTAAAAGTTTCTACCTTGCTCTCCTTCTCCATATTCCAACTGCATTTCACAAATGAGAAAGTTTCTTTAGGTGCAGTTTTTATTTTTTACTGCTTTTTTTTTTTTTTTAAGATTTATTAGAGTACAAGTTGGTGGGGAGGGACAAATAGACTCTCTGCTGAGCAGGGAGCCTGACACAGGGCTCCATCCCAGGACCCCAGGATCATGACCTGAGCCAAAGGCAGATGCTTAACTGAGCCACATAGGTGCCCCTATTTGTTACTGTTTTTTTAATTCAATAACCAACATACAGTACATTAGTTTTTTATATAATGTTCGATGATTCATTAGTTGCATATAATATCCAGTGCTCATCACATCACGTTCCCTCCTTAGTGCCCATCACCCAGTTACCCCGTCCCCCTACCCGCCACCCTTCCACAGCCTTCAGTGTGTTCCCTGGAGTCAGGAGTCTCTCTTTGTTACTGTTTTTAATTAACTTTCTGTCATTACAGAAGCAGTAAGATATATTATAGAAAGTTAGAAAATACAAAAATTAAAAGTTTCACATTCTTACCTCTCAGATCAGTATAACTCCTTTCAGATCATTTTCCATGCAAATACATACATATGTGTGTTGTTTTAACCAAAAATGAGATTTTATAGTCCGTACGAAATTCAACTTACCTCTGCAGCCTGTGATCTCCATCTGTCAACTTAAGTGCATTTTTAGTCCATCCAATACCAAAGCTATATTCAGATGTCCCCTCAACTCAATATTGGTTTCAACAAAGCAGAGAACTGTTGTACCTGGCTGTTTCGGCTCTTCAACCTCCTTTAACCTAGCTTATCCACCCCCAACCCTTTTGTTTGTTTTCCGTTTTAGCAGTAGCATATTAAAAAGATCAGCCCAGATGTCCTGCAGAATGTCCCAACCTCGGGACATTAGTATTTAATGTTTATTTCCCCTTACTTCCTGTAAGCTCGAAATTATATCCACAAGTTTAATGAGCTTGGGTGAAACATTGTGGCTGGACTATAGCACAGGTGTTGTACTGTGTCAGAAGTTGCAATAATAACCTGGTTGACTCCATCATTAGTGATGCAAAGATGGACCACTGGTGAGAGGCTGGCCTTTTTCATTATGTAGACACTTCCAGTCTTTCACTTTACTCTCTGGTTTTTCTTCATCAAATATCCACCTAGTAATTTTGCCACCATTTAAATGCAATGAAAATTGTAGATTTTAAGTAGAAAATACTGGATTGCTATTCCATTCTTCTGAGAAACGGTAGAACGGAGTATTGGTTGATCTGATGGTTTTGGTGTGCTTAAAGCCCACCCCTTTTTGAAGAACTTTGGTCCTAAAATTCTGATGTCTGATTTTTCCGTCATTCTAATAAATCATTTCATTTCAGCCTGACTTCAAAAGTGGTAACAGAAAAGTCTAGGTATGAAGTAAAGACCCGTATCTATCTTTCCCTTCTCTCCTCATCTCCTGATGTCCCGTTCCCCATCCCAACAACAAAGAAAATTAGGTGGAAGAAATAACTTGTACCACAACTAATATAGTACCAGCTATTTTACCACAAAAGAGAATTGAGCTTTTTAGAATGAAGTTTTAAATGAACTTTAGTCTAAAATTAGTATCTGTATGACCAGAACTATTCTTTGAGTATTTTTAACATAATGGAAAAAATCAAGGTTGGCTTACAGTCATGTGCTCAATTTGAGCCACATTTGAGGCTCTCTTGACATTTCTGCAGCTCACCATCTGGGAAGCCCTGGATGAAAAGGAGTTCTTCCTGTCTGTGTTAGGCACTAACGTGCTCACCTTTAATACCAGGGGCAGTGAGTGAAATGTACTTTGTCTCCGGAACCTCTAGGATTTCAAGATTTCCCCTCTCCCGGAGCACTTCCTGCCCATGTCCATTCTCAGCATCTGCAACCAGCTCCTGTGCTGCTCCTGTTGGACCTGCTGTCTGTGTCCCAGCAGGGTCAAGCCTGGGTGTTTCTGAGCCAAGGGCTTTCTCCTGGAATTCCCCATAGGAGATTGAGAGAGCCTGAGGTTAAAATGACTTACAAGGTCTTGTGCCAGATATACTTTGTTTTATGTTGAAGTAATTTCACGGGGGTCAGAGGGAAATCGGTTGGGTGAAGTTTTATTAGGGCTCCAGTATTCTATTTCTGCTTAGAACATTTTAAAAGTGGGCCCGAGTAGATGCTTCGAGCCTTCAGCAAATCTATGAGCTGTCCATAGGTATGTGGGAATGTCTGTATGTACATGCCCAGCTATAACAAGCACACATAACATGGGCATGCAGCTCTGTAAGGGATTCGGCCTCTGGCACTGGAAGCACACGTGCGTGCGCATGCACACACACACGTTACAAGGTTCCGGCCCTGGCAGAGAAGCCGCACAGATTGCTGTCTACCCTGAGAAGGATTTTCTCCCATTTGTCCTACAGCAAAGTCACATTAACACATTTTTTTCATTTGTCAATAGGAAACCAAAAAGAGAAGAGCACCTGAGTGAAGAAGCCATCAAGGTGATCTCGAGCCTTCCGGACTTAACATTCATGCATGCCAAGGTGTTGATGTTCCCAGCCACGTTAACACCTTCCACAAGGTCCCAAGAGAAAGCAGACTGATAACTGATGTGAATTGGACAATTTCAATTGCTTTTCCTTCCCTCCCGCCCGCCCATCCCTCCCTCCCATCAAAAGCATACCTGCTCTAATTAAAAAAAAAAAAGTTCAGCTGATTTGTTGGTAAGCCGCACTAGAAAGGTATACATAGTAATGTATATTTATTTACATACTGAAGTCCTAAATTTATATTAGAAAAAAATGTAAATAATTGGGGGTGAACATTTTTGAAGATTTCTTCTTTTTGTGTTGCTGGGGTGTATACATTTATGTCTTTGTGAAATACACTGGTGGTGTCCTTCTTACAAAACTTTTGAAATAAAAAAAATTAAAAATTCAAATCTCCACTGTCTATGAAATTCCCTTCAGTCTTTCCAGATTGCATTGAATGTTCTATTAATTTTTCATATCATATCATATGTTGAATTACTTTTGCTATCACAAATAAGCTCCAAAGTCCCCGGGTTTTTTTGTTTTTTTGTTTTTTTCAATTTCATGTGTGGTGGGTTTCAGATCCGGCTTTTGTTAACATTTTTGCGCTCTTTTTTTAATCTTTCCAATCTGGCATATTGCTGTTTGACCTTTTGCAAGGTACTTTATGGATTGCTCTTTTGTCACAGGGTGTGGATCATTGTCAGAACTTGATTGGAGGGGTTTAAAGGGATTGTCTTTTTTCGATCAGTTTGGTTTGGAGAAGGACCAAATTACATGTCTTACAATGAAATTTACTTGTTAATGATTTTTTGTTTTATTGTACCACTATTTTTTGAGGATTTTGCACAGTGTAAAATGACATAATCATAGATTGCTATGGTTTAGGCTGTATATACAGTAAAAACTATGGGTTTTAAATGTTTGGGGAAATTCCTATGGAAAAAAGAAAGACATGTAGAAGAACCTCTGACAGGGTTAATGTGCATGCCCAAGGTCTTTTGAGATTTCAGTGTGTAAATTTCCTTTTAGCTTACACAAAAATAAAATAATTTAAAAGAAATTTGGCCTGGCCTTTTTGTACTTCGGTATCTGAGGGAAAATATGAGTTTGGATGCGAAGGTTTATTCTATCTTAATGTATTTCAATCCAGAGGAAATCATTTGGTAGGTCGGGCTTCCACTTTTTTGAAAGCAGACGGGTTTAGGCTCTGGCCCCATAGGAACTGGATCAGTACTAAGGCAGAGCCGTTTTTATGTAGAATATGAAATCATAAAAGAAATTCCCATGATTCACTATAATATATCTTCATCAGAACTGGCAAGGTTAAATAAGCATTTCTAGGGAATTTTTTCTTTTCCAGTAAACACATGCATGGTATTAAGGTGAGCAGGAAATTTCTCCAAGGTAATTTTTAAATATTGTTAGTAGCTATTGCATCAGCAGAGTCACATGACATTTCATTAGGAATAGGCAGCCGGCCTGACAGTAGTCCACCTTCTGCCAGGGGAACCTGTGCTGCTCCCTCGCTGACCGATTCCTGCGCAGCAGGTTCTCACACGGGCTGTGGAAACCTCTGGTGAGTGTACCAGGAGTCTGGCCTGGAGTAACGGTGCCTGTCTGGTCCATTCCCGCCACTTACCTAACGTTTTCGCTGTCATCGTTATTTCAGAGAAGAGTCTCTTTGAGAATAGTCCCAAGTCCTCAGTGTCCAGTGACCCTTCTGAATGGAAGGATAAAAGTATTCCTTAGCAGAATTTTACACATTCCAGTAAATGAAGCTGAAAGTGCTGCTTCTCGGTACAACTGCACTATAATGGTGGCCTTTATCAACCTAAGTCCAGAGCCCATTTACCAGTTGCGTTACTGTGAGAAAGTTAATCAACTTCTCAGAGCCTTAATCTGAAAATGGGAATGATCCTGCCTTTCTGTGGGGTTGATATATTAAATAATAAATGTAAAACACTTGTCATGTGAGGAAAGAGTCAAGAAATGGTAGCCAGAATGTAGAGTCAGCAAAACCTGTGATGGCCCCCGGAGTCCCAGTAGATTCAAGAAGCTATCCCGGGAGAAAGGATCCCGGAAAGTAACAAGTGATTGCAGTATTATTGAGACGAGGTCAAGTGGGTCTTCCTCATGAACGTGACCCTGCTTTAATGATACACAGAATGGATATTTCATCTTAGAGCCACAGTCAGATAAGCGAGATTGCCCTTTTGTTTGTCCTATTGGCCTTTGATGTTTTAATCACAACAGGCACATCAGTACTGGATCATCACAGGTTAAAGTCAGGACTCGCCTTGAGGACCAGAAGTGCTCGCCCCAAACCAGGGCTCAGGCTGCACCAAAAAGCAGTAGCAGAGGCTGCTGAGGGAGGAGCCTCTCGGCTAACAGAGCCCATTGGCAGCACACAGCTGCTGGCCATTGGTCCTTTCTCAAAGTCAACCAGGTGGACACTGCAGAGTCGGGGAGAAGGCTCTGAAGAGGCAGAGACCCTAAAGCCAGTCACACATAGTGGAGACTGCTTTAGCAATCAGTTTTGTGTCCTCAACACCTTAAAGGCAGCTCAAATTCAGCCAAATCCAAGTAGCCGTACCTAAGTCCCCATTTATTCCAAGCCAGACTGGGAAGTAAAGGAGAAGTGTCCCTAAATTGAGTCATGTGTCACTACTATTTTTGTGAGTCATTCTTTTATATAGAAGCTTGTTCCTCCCTCTACATGATAATCATGCTCTTTATTTAGAACTTGCCACTTTTCGTTCCCTCATGTTTCTTGAATCAGTTAGGATTAGGTTTGGCTGTGAGTAACAAAAACCCAAAATACTGCATTCCATGTAATAAGACTCATACTTGTGTCACATCTGAACTTCTGAGATTGGAATGTGCCCTACAATCAGAGGGGTATCCCATCTCACTGGCAGTGGTTTTCCTGTTAGTGTTGTACAAAATAATGCTGTCTTAGACCTGATGGCCAGAGTTGCTGAACTGTGGTAATGGTGGCTTAAACCACAGAAGTTCATTTCTCTCACAGCCTAGGGCTGGCGAGGGGGCTTCAGAAGATCATTAGTGACGGAAGCTCTTGACTATCCTGTTGTTCCACCATGACCCACACCCACATATGGTGTCTGCTTCATGGTCCAAGGTGGCTGCTGACAGATCAGCCACTGTGCCTATGTTCCAGCCATCAGTGAAGGAAGAACGAAGAAGAGCATTCTCCAACACTTTCCATGGGGCGCCTGGGTGGCTCAGTCGTTGGGCATCTGCCTTCAGCTCGGGTGGTGATCCCAGGATTCTGAGATGGAGCCCCACATCGGGCTCCCTGCTCGGCAGGAAGCCTGCTTTCTCCCTCTCCCATTCCCCCTGCTTGTGTTCCCTCTCTTACTGTGTCTCTCTCGGTCAAGTAAATAAAATCTTTAAAAAAAAAAAAAAGAAGAAGAAGAAGAACACTTTCCATAAGGTATACAAAATATTTCTAATTATTACTTTATGGCCAGAACTTCATTGCAGTGCCCTATCTGGTTACAAAAGAGACAGGGAAGTTCCTGTGTTCCAGGCAGCCATCTCAACAGTGCGCTCGTGGCAAAAACGGGAGGATACTGTAGAACCACTGCAAAGCTGGGCCTCATTTTTCACTTCACATTTCATACACACACTATTTCACTGAGCTCAAGTCATACCTAGAGAAATGAATTCCAGAATCGTCTCAGAGCTGGATCTGCTGGCTCTTTGGTTTTCTTGTCGGAGGGGAAGGGATCTAGAGAGGGCAGCACAGGTTTCCTGGGCCCTGGGAGGAACTCATACTAAGATAAATCGCTGGTGGTGGTAAGGAGAAGCTTGGGGAGGTAGAAGGGACCCCGGATTAGGCTGGGAGTTGTGTCCTCTAAATATAGATCTCCACTAATCAGCTGGAAGATGCCGAATAAATCCCTTTTCTAAGTCTCTGGTACTTCAGCGTCTACAGAATTGAAAACTACGGTAGGAAAAAATCTTAGAGAATCACAGAATTCTAGGGCTGGAAGATGAGCCAGTTGGGCACCTGGAAACCACCCCCAGGGAGCCCTGCAGTGCCAGCTCCGCAGCGACCAGGGTGGATGGGTGGGGGGCGCGGGCTACTAACTCTCTGGGACTCTCTGATGGGGGACAGGCATGCGGCAGATTCCAAATCTGAAAAAGCCAAGTCTATTCCCTTCTGCAAGCTGCAGTGATGGGAAGTCTACACAGAAAACAGACTCGCACAGCCTTATGCATCTATAACCAGAGAGGCACGACCTGAACCCGGTTTTCCTGATTCTCCTGCACCTCCCCTCTGAAGGAGTGGCCAGGCCCACCCGTGAACACTCGCAGGGACCTCGAATGAGCTCCGAATCTCACAAGACAGCTGCCAGCACCTACCGGTAGAGCAGACACCCAGGGTCCCCACAGCCTCCTGCAGTTGTGTCCTCGATGAGTCCTGAAGGGTAAGTCAGCCTTTCTCCACAGCCTTCCCTGTCAGTTAGCCATTGTTGTAGCTGGTCCTTTGGGCCTGGCCTATCAAGGAGAAGAGCATTTCCAATCACTTGGCACAATATGTGTGAGGTCCTAAGATCTTCATCCTCTCTGCCCCTGCCTGGGCTCCCGGAGACTGATCCTGGCTAGCGCCTCTTCAGGGAACGCCCTTCCTCACCAGCCGGCCAGCACCCCTCCCTCTAGGAGCCTTTCTGGACATCTCCCACCCCAGGCCCCACTTCACCCCACACAGCCGCTCTCCTGCCTCCCAGAGTGCTCAGCAAGCCTCTCTGCTGACGTGACACTCGTAATAAACCCAGTATACACCGATTACGAGCATTCCTGAGTGCCAGACACTGGGGCTTTGCACACATTCTCTCCCCGAATCCTCCCACGACCCCTAAGAGGCACCTGACCTTTACCTAGCTCCAGTTTTCTGGTGAGGAAACCAAGACTAGGAACAGGATGTCACGTTCCCAAGGTCACTCAGCCAGGAAGAGGAAGTCTAGAACCCAAGTCTGTCTGATCCCAAAGGCTGAATGCTTCCCTGCAGGGTATCAGCCTCTTGGCATGATGTGGGCCCCTACAGCGCCCGTCACCTTGCTTTATGATGACCGATTTGCTCTTCTTTCTCCTCTAGGCTGTGAGGTCCTTGAGGGCAGGGTGTCTGGCCCAGATTTGTCCCCCTGACCCCTGGCACAGTGCCAGACACGTAGGTGAACTCTCACATGGTTTGCTTCCTAAACCAGTTTATGCATAAGCCTCCCAGTGAAATGGATGGGGATCCTTTCAGAATCTGTATTTCGCCTTTGCCTGCAAATACTCTAAACCCCACCTCAAGCCCCATCTGAATTTTTTCCAAAACATACCCTACTCTATTGATCACTGACTCAACCCTTCAAGCTCTGAAGCAACCCCCAAACACCACCCCAACCCCCTGGGGCTCCATTTTGCCAAAAGCTATTCATTTGGGTTTGGTTTTGCCTCAATCCCTGCCTTGGGCGAGCAGCAAGTAGGGGCTAAACATACAGGGATCCGGGCCACTCCTGGGGCACAACTCTGCAGCCTACATACACCCGCAGCGGCCCCTGGCTGAGAAGTACATGGCTCTCTAGGAGATTCCCAAACCTAGAATGATCCTGACCATTTCCCAGAGGGTTCCCTGAGCAGATGGTTATCTGGGAAATGGGAAATCAGTAAAGATGCCTCAGTCTCGAGCAAGGCCCGACGTGACTGAGGGGCTCACATGACCATGCCATTGGGTCCTCAGACAAAGCTGGATAGCCCTGAAAGCGGATGTTATGCTGATTGTCATTACCTTCCAGGAACACAACGAGGATGCCTAAAGGCATGCTCCAAGATGAAAACTGCCTCTCGGGCCTTGGCTTTCCCACTTACTCAACCCCTTTTCTTCTGTTCTCCAAAGCAGGGCTTCCATTCCGGAGCGGTGATGCAGGCCTGCCTGGTGGGGAACACTGCTTCTGACTGTGTGGTTCTGGGCCCAGGCTCCCATCGTGGCCTCAGGACCCCAAATTCAGCAGGACTGCCACCAGAGCAAGCTACCCCAGGGGCTTGCCTTCCATTAGGAACTCAAGCCTCAATGGAATGCAGACATTTTACTGAAATATTTTTTTCCTCTGTGGGAGAAGTGTGGCCCAAGGACCATCCAACTCCCCCCCCTTCAGGCTCTGCTCAGGGAAGCATCCGTCTGAGGAGCTTACAATTTGTTTCACTTATTTTTGCTGAGTTGCCTTGGGAGCCTGAACTTTGATCTGGGTGGGAGTCACTAATTCACTGGCTCAAGAGAACGACACAGAACAGTGTTCCACCTCTTGTCAGAAGAAAACAGCCCTCCCAGGCTCAGAGAAGAGCCCAGAACTCTCTCCGAAGCCACCTCCTACCTGTGGCAGGCCCTCCTGGACTCCAATCCCTGTTCCTGGGCCTGGCGCGTCACCTTCCCCGGTGGCCCGTGCCCACAGTGCAGCCACAGCTCAGACCCAGAGAACAGGGAGGCGTTGTTTCCCTGCAGCTACTATCTTGTAACTCCCTCTTAATTTACAGTCTGTTTGCTGTTTCAGATGTTTGGAAAGAAAACTCCTTACTCAGCAGCTCTGCAAAGCTTCATTTGCAGTGAAATCTGGACTCTTCTTTCCACCCCAGTTTTTTTTTTTTCTTTTCTTTTCTTTTTTTTGGTTTTGTGGCTAGAACCTAACATCTGTGAGGCAGGCAGGACCTCATGGGCCCTGTGTCACCAAACACCTATTGAAAAGATGCATTCAAGGGTAGTAAATCTGGGCAGAGCCCACCGGTGACAACTGGTATTTATCTAATATCGGCTCAGCCGACTGGGACATGGGCTGTCATCCCATGTCCCTCCCCCCATACCACCATCATCAAAATACAGAGATATTCTCATCGAACTGCAATACTACTATCATACCTACAAAATAAACAATAATATCTGAATACCATTTGAAAACCAGTCTATTTCAATTCCCCAAAGCATCCCTAAAATGTCTGTCATAACTTCCCTGTTCAAACCATTTGACTATTCCTTTTAATCTAGAACAGTTCTCCCATCCTTATTTTTTATTACATTGTTGTCATTTTTAAGAGACCAGGCCAGCTGTGTTGCAGAATGTCCCACATTCTGGATGTACCTGGTTCCTCCTGGTGTCACATAGCTTGTTCATTTCTCTCTCCCCCATACATCCTCTAACAGCGTCTGAGTCCCTTCAGCCTCTTTAAACAACAGTACCATAGATGAGGTGGTTTGTAACGTCAGGAATTATTTCTCACAGTTCTGAAGGCTGAGAAGTCCAAGGTCAAGACACCAGCTTGGCTAGGTTCTGGTGAGAGCCCGTGTCCTGGTTCATAGACAGCGGTCTTTTACCTCATCCTCACATGGCAAAAGGGGTGAGGGAGCTCTCTGGGGTGTCACAGAGAAGCACTAATCTCATCCCAAAGACCTAAACACCTCCCAAAGATCCCACCTCCGAATAACATCACACTGTGGCTTAGGATTGCAACATAGGAGTTTTGAGAGGTCACAAACCACAAACATTCAGTCTATAGCAAACAGTATAGCCTTTCCTAAGGTCAGCATCTTGAAATATCACTGACTCCATCAAACTTTCAGCAGAAATCTTTGGGCTCTGCGAAGTGTAGGTATAATAGGGAAGGGTAAGGCTCTAGAAGAAATGTGCTCTCAGCATAGCAGAGAGGCCTGAGCACATAGCCAGGAAGGACATATGTGCCCCAGAAAGGTTCTAGCAAAGGGCAGGGACCATTCAGCTGCCTGACTATCCAGAAACCCCAGCTCTGGGAACTGGCCCTTGGGTTCTCCAGTCATGCTGGGCTGTCCAACCCAAGCAGGATTGGCCACGTGGTGGATGGCCTTCCTTCCTCCTGGGGACCTCCCCAGACCTCCGCATGGCTCCAGGTCTTTTCCTTTAGGCCTCAGCCCAAAGAAGCTTTCCTTATCACTAGCTAAAATAGTGTCCCATGACCCTGTCTAGCCACTAGGGGCCATGTTTTTCTTCTCCGTACACATTACCATCCAACATATAGTTACTGTTTATTTGGTTATCTGTCTCTCCTGCCAAAACTGTAAACTTCATTAGGACAGGGAGCTTTGCTGCCTTGTGCACTGCTCTATCTCCAGTGCCTAGAACAGCTCCTCGTGTATAAAAAAGGTACCTAATAAATCTCGAATGAATGAATTGGGCCCCACAGCACACAGCCCAATTCCAAGCCCACAACTGGCCTCAAGCAAACAGATATCAAGGTTATTGTCTTCCCAGAAACTCGTACAAAAATTCTGAAACTACACTTAACATTAAGTGGATCAAAAAATCACACCAATTGTGAACAATAAAATCTCCCCTACAAGCTGTCTGATCTCCCCGTGTCTTTCCTCCCTGCTGCCAGAGTTTGGGCAACTCCTGAATCGCTCAACTCAGTGTGAGCCCAGGGCCTGTTGGTCATAAATATCATTTAGTCCCACTCAGCGAATAAATGCTGATGAATTATGGCATTTGGCTTAGAGGATGATTCTTTTTTTTTTTTTTTTTTGAGTCTTCTTCTCTTTCTTCTCCTTCTTTTTTTTTCTTCTTCACCCTCAAACATTGAGCAGGTGCTGTTGTTAACTCCTAGCCAAGGGTCGTGGCCTGGAGTAGGTACTCAGCGAGCCAGGGGGCCTGTGGAGAGGAATTGAGGGGGCATGGGAGCCAGTGTAGAAGCCGAGCAGCCACCCACTGATGAGTAAAGGAAAAGGGGCAGCTTTTGTTTTGTTGGAGTGAAACCAACAAACAACACATGCAGGGTGTCTCATCTAAAGAGGGGCTACTGAGGGTGCATGGGTGGCTCAGTGGGTTAAAGCCTCTGCCTTCAGTTCAGGTCATGATCCCAGGGTCCTGGGATTGAGCCCCACATCGGCCTCCCTACTTGGCAGAGAGCCTGGTTCTCCCTCTCCTTCTTCTGCTTCCCCTGCTATTTATTTACTAAATAAATAAAATCTTTTAAAAATAAATAAATAAAGAGGGGCTTCTCACCCTGGCCCTCAAGGGGTCCGGGAATCCCCTGAAACCCTGTGCAACATACTGTGAATACTTGCCTCTGAGTGCCTTTCTGGGGAGACGGTCCAGAGCTTTCATCAGTTTCCCAGCAGACTTTGTGACACAGTTCCAACCTCTACTCCCACTAAAGAGAGGGGAATAAAAGTAAGAAAACACAGAGAGGGCATCTGGCAGCTTGCTGGATGGTGAATCAACGAAGCTGCATCAAACTCCTGCCTTGTGCCCCTCCCACCCAGGAACATAAGCTAATGGGGAGAGGAGGCCTGAAGTGAGGAGTGGGATTGGGGCGCTGGGGCTCCTTCCCTGCAAGGGCTGCCATGCACACAGCTCTCTGGCAGTGGGCGCCCACCTAGGCCGCGGTAAGGGCCACGCTCGGCTCAAAGTGCCCTCTGTGCATTTGCTCACTTACTCTCCCAGCAGTCCTGGGAACTGCTTCTTGGGAATTCCTCACCTTACAGACCATAAAACTGAGGCCCAGAAAGCTCAAGTAACTTGCCCAGAGCGCCCAGCAGACTGAATTGAATCCTGGAGTTGAGAGTGCAGGTGCCGTTGCTCCAGCTCTGATCTCTTGGGAGCCTCCCCACCACCCTCCTGAAGTATCTCCGATGATGATCTCCATTCCACAGGCGGTGACATTAAGGTTGGGTAACTAGCCAGACGTCACCCTGGGCTTTCCAGACCTCCTGCTGGGAGGGCTGAAAGCCAAAAAGAAAGTCAGAGGAATTCTGAGGGGCAAGAGGTCACTCTGGGCAGGGGTGACGAGGGGAAGATTGGGCACGGAGCAATGGACACTGGAAGGCCGTCCAGCTTGGCTGCAGGGGACCTCTAGGACAGCTCCTGGGGGCCACCAAGCAGGGCTCCTCGTCCCGGTCCCATCACTTTGCCTCCTTCCAGAGACCCCAGCCTGGAAGAGATGGCTTACGAGGTGGGGCGCTGGAATCAAGGTTAAGATCCTCTCTCACTCTTCTGCGCACACATCACAGGGTCTTCCGAGGAGTGCCTTCCATGGGGAGAGAGAGATGCACAAGCCTCCCCAGCCCACTCACATCCCACCTCAACCCTTCTCCTCAGGCTGCTGTCCCACTTTTGCTGACCAGATACCTATTTACAGTTCTGCAAGAGAGACCTGGCAGAAGACAGCGAGGTCTCCAGCAGACCTTTCTCAAATGTTCTCTGTGGTTTCCTAAGGATTCCCTTGCTCTAAATGTTTGGACAAAAGTCACAGTGAGACCTCAAGTCTCGAAGCTTGGGAGATGCCAGCCAAGTCCCACTGCATTCAAGACCCCTCACATTCCTGCCCTTCCTGGTGGTATTTAACCTTTATCTAGATTTTGTGAAACAAATATACCAACAAAATAGTACGCATATTTATACATTCTATATTTTTGTATATCTTTAAACTACTTGCCAGGGCCTTTTTGCCACTTGCAACCAGACTGTGTTCTATAATTCGCTGAGCCATCTGGACATTTTGTAGGAGCTTTCCTTCTTGCAGATGGGGCTAAGGGTGGGCTGGGGAGCACATGAAGGCCTCTGGGTTAATCTGTTGGAAACTGTTGCCAAGCATATAAATTAAGAAGTAGTGTCTTTTTAAACTCATTCAGTAAATCTATAGGAAAATGGATTTAAGTTGAAAATAATGTCATTTCCACCCAGTCTCGGGAGCAGGTGCAAAGCCTCAAAGCTAAAGGCTCCTAGACACTGTCCAGGAGCTCCCAGCCTGGTGGCAGCTGCCTGCAACCCTAATGGAGGCTCCGGCCCTTAGGGCCTTCCTGTGGCACTGGGGCAGGGCCAGGCCAGGCTTCAGCCTCAGCGGGAGGTACAGCCAGGAGCTGTCTCCTGCCCAGCTGGATTTTCCAGTCAAGTCTGCACGTTCCTTCCTGTTCCTTCCCTCATCCCCAGTCAAACACGTGACTGTAAACCAGGCACCCAGATAGTGAGGGGATTCCCACAGGGACCTCCCCTTTTGGAGGCCAGAATGCCTGCCTTCTGCCTCATCCTACTTCCCTCCCCCACTGCATGGCTCCCCACTTAGCCTCACCCCTGTTCTCTGCCATCCTTCGGACCCGAGCCCACCCTCACCCACTTACACGGTCCAGGTGGGCAATCAGAGCCCTGGACAGCTGGAGGTGACCTCAGAGACCATGTCCCTCCAACCCAGTTGCTTTACACAGGAGAAACTGAGGCCAGAGAGATGAAGGGAGCCGCAGAAGGCCACATGGCTGTGAGGGACCACCCCGGAGATAGGATCCAAGTGGCTAGACCCGTGGTCTGGGGCTGGACGGCGCTTGAAGCCTCAGTCTGGTCCCGTGGGCCAGAGGGCAAGCCCCGCGCTCCAGCCACAGGCAGCAGAGGAGGCGAAAGGGCTCAGGAGGGACGGTCAGCAGGGAAGCCTCAGCCGCTGGCCCCTGCGCACGCCTCGATCCCACCACGCTGAGCTCCGGCTTGCCAGCCCCCACTGCTCCCCTCCGTGGGCCCCAGCCCACCACCCTCTCCCCGGCCGCTGCCACCGCCCACTAGCGCGCTCCCGCTCGCCCCGAGCGCGAGCCCGTCCGGCCACCCGGGGGCGCCGCTGCCTGCTTCCCTCACTCCGCTCTGGCCCCATACACTCCCGGCCGCCCCCGTCCCCCCCTTGCCAGACCCTGGACCGTGGGACGTGACAGCTCTCGGGCCCGCCCGGACCACAAACCACCCCACCCCCACCCCACCAGCAGCCGAGTCCCCGCGGCGCGGCAGCCGCGCTCTGCAGGCCGGCAGGACACCGTCACGTCCGCGGCAGTTTGAGAAGCGCGGCCCCGCAGCGCGGACCCCGCCGCGCCCCTCTGTCTGCGGGAGGACGCCCGTCCCGTCTTTGTTCCCTCGGTTAGTGGGCTGTTCGGCGCAGCCATTCATCTCTGCGGCTTGAGTGACTGCGGGAGAAGTGTTCCTCCGGGCAGCCCTGGCTTTTTTAATGAAAATCGCCTTTCCTGGATGATGACCAGGAGGGACTTGGAAATTGACCCAAATTTCCTCAAATAATGGATCCACTTGGGGCGCCTGGGTGGCTCAGTGGGTTAAAGCCTCTGCCTTCGGCTCAGGTCATAATCTCAGGGTCCTGGGATCGAGCCCCACATCGAGCCCCGCATCGGGCTCTCTGCTTCGCGGGGAGCCTGCTTCCTCCTCTCTCTCTGCCTGCTTCTCTGCCTACGTGTGATCTCTGTCAAATAAATAAATAAAATCTTAAAAAAAAAAAATGGATCCACTTAGCATTTCCCTAGATTAAACCCCAAATTGTTCACAGCGGAGCTGGAAGAGCACTCTGATTCTCGTTGTCCGGGCCTCTGAGGAGCTCGTGTGACTGTCTGTACAGCCTTTGCTGGGGGCCGTGGGCCGCTGCTTTTATGGAGGTCATTCATAGGCGGGATGAAAATCTCCCCAAGAGGAGTTTTGAATACATTTAAAGATACTGATCTAAAAGCTCACTAAAGGTCATTCCCATTCCACAAGAAGAGACTACTTCACTAACCTAGAACAATGTGGAAGGATGAAAAAGATAGCTTTTTCCCAGAATCATCTTCAATATTTTTATATAAATGTTTTCAATAAAATTTTAAACATGCATAACTCTAAGGTGTCCCATTCCCCGAGACCCAAATCTTGGCTATTAACCTAGTGACAGAGAAGGGTAACCTAGTAGCTGTGATTTAGAGGGAAAGTCTCCAACTGGAGACATTTTACATTTTACAACCAATTTACAACCAGCAACCTTTGAGCCACACTGCCCTTCATCCAAGAAATAATTCTGATGATGGAATCCAGACCAGAGAGGGGTAGATTTGGGCAGGGGTTGGCCACGGCCTTCAGTCCCATCTCCCAGGTGACCCTCCCACTTGCTTCTGAGCATTTGAAAGGTCAGAAGGGTTTTGGAATAAGAGGAGGCCCTAGAGAACTGGGCCTCTGGCTGGTCGATGATGCATGTACCTGGCTAGGTGAGGCAAGAGAGGGTTTGAGAGAGCAGGGGTTCGTTCAGAGACAACTGTGATATGTCAAGAGCCTTGCAAAGAGCCTTTCTCTTTGTCCCCTGATGATTCCACTTCAGGTGTTTCTCATGGAGATATCAGAGAAGCCTTAAATGGACCACAACAAGGTGGGAGTGGTTTAAATAGGAGGAACACTGCCACATAAAAGAACAATCTACAGCCATCAAACATCCCATTTCAAATCATTCCTAATGATCTGGGAATTGCTCATAAGATTGAAAAGCAGTGTAAAAAGAGTATCATTGGAGTGCCTGGCTGCCTTAGTCAGTGGAGTGTGTGACTCTTAATCTCAAGGTTGTGGGTTTGAGTCCCATAATGGGTGTAGAGATTACTTGGAAATAAAATGTTTTTTTAAATGGTATTGTATGTTGTTCTATCTGAAATACATATTATTTGTCTAAAGATGCATATTATTATGATATATTTATATGTAAAGAAAACAAAGGACCAAAAGGAAATTCACCAAAATAGTAACAAAGGTTTTCTCTGGGTGGTGGGATCACAGGTGATATTTATTTTCTATTTCACTTCTGTGTTTTCCTTTTTCTAGAATGAGAACTTCCTTAGAATTAGAAAACATAATTTAAGAGATTACAATGTTCTAAGCATTGCACCAGACTCAAAGATGCATAAGATAACAAAAGCATATTTTCTGCCCTTGGGGAACACATGGTCCAAGCAGAGAGAAGTACCCCCAAAATACCAATTCAAGGCAGGGTAGGATGAATCCTGAAGAAATGAGCATGACAGAGTGGGAGCACAGGGGAGGGAAAGAGAATACCTACTGGAGTTGAAGCTCCTTAGGGCCAGGCACACAGGAGAAGGTCAGCGTATATGACTTGGAACACAGAGCATGGTGGCATAAGAATTCAATCCTGCTCCCTAATCCCCTGTGATTTTAGGCAAGTTATGCAGAACTAGCCTAACTTTCCTCATCTGTAAAATGGGATAACAAAAATGTTCCTGTGAATAGTTCATAAGGTCATGGAGATGAAGCACAGTGCCTGGCACAAAGTAAGCTCAATAAAAATTAGATTTATGGTAAAAACTTTAGTCAAGTCTGGGTGGGAAGCACTAGGGCTATGGGGAACAGATGGGAGAGTATGGGATTCTCGGGTGAGGAAGGATGAGGCAGGGGGCTGAGTGCTGGCAGAGGGGTCCAGCTTCTGGTGTAGGAGAGGCTCAGTGCAGGCGTGGGGGGGACTTTGGGGGACTGCCTCCTCCGTCCCAGGGATGAAAAGGAGGGTGGGGGACTCAAGCTGGACTCGGAGCCTTCAGCTTGGCTTTGACCGGCAAATGTAGGGAAAGGGCATGGAGGGGTGTGCACGGAACACCCTTGGCTTATACTCAGAATCCACAGTGTGCTAACATACTGCTTTTCCGGTCTTTTCAGTGATCCTGAGCATCAGCATCACAACTTCCATTTTACAGATGAACACATTGAGGCTTAGGGCCACCTACCAGCACAAGGGAGACTAGGATCCACATGTGGCTTCCTCCTTCCTCTGGGAGCAGTAGCACCTGGAAGACCCACTCTGGAGGTCCTCTGCAAGGCCTCAGCCACACCACCCAGCATGGCACCAAGCCAGCCTGGGGCTTTCCAGGGAACTTCCTGAGTGCCTCACCAGAAAGACCCTTTCACCCCCATCCTGTCCACCGGGTAGGACCTGCACAGCCCACACCAGGGCAGTCCTGTGGGTTTTAACAGAATTTAACAGAATTCAAGTAAGTTTGCTTTGACAATGTCTTCAACCCCTTGAGAGGACCAGACTGTAGTGGAGGTAGTCCGCCCATTACCCATGGGACCCTTCCCACCCTCGAGGCAGCACTCGGAGCCAGGGGATGGTTCCCTCCTGGATGGCCTGATTCCTTGGGCCTGCACTCCTCTCTCATGCTGACAACTGAAAGGAGATCAAATGCCTCAGAGAAGACTTTCATTCGAAAACTTGAGGCCCCAGAGAGGGCAAGACTGCTGTGCATCTGAAGGGGAGGATGCAACAGAGAAGCAAATATGTTCCACGGAAACCCAACCTTTTACTACCCACCCCCCATCCCTGGCTTAGAGCTCAGCCTGTCTTCAGGGAAAGCCTTGTTGCCTGAGCGAGCATTTTTAATTTTTTCCAATCCACCTGGCAGAGAGCCTGACCACAGCATCTGCCTCACCCTTTCTCCTGAAACTCTGGCCTCCTTGATGGGATTTATAGAATTTAGGAGGGGGTGCTGTGTTGTTTCCCAATTCTGCTGCCCATTCTTCACAAGAGAAAACTGGGTGTAAAGAAAGGAGAATAGATTCTGCAATAAAACCTTTGGAGCCAGACAGGGAGAAATCTAATTTATAACAAGGGTTCTCAACGATAGCTGCAAATTAGAAGCACGAGGACACTTTAAAACATACTGATAGCCAGGCTCCAGCAAATATTTACTCTGAGATGAGGACTTTTCCCTTCTCTCTCTCTCCCCCTCCCTTCCTTCCTTCCATCCTCCCTCTCTTCCTTTCTTTAAAAAGACTTCCAGGTGATTCTCATACACCAGGGGCAAGAACTACTCACGTAAATAAGACAAATGCATTAAAAAGAAAATGATCCAATAGAAAAGTGAACCCAGGATGTGAATGGGTAATTCAGAGAAGAAATAAAAATGGCTAATAGGCACATGAAAAACTGTTGACCCCAATTAATAATTAAAGAAATGCTAAATAAAACAATGATGAGATAGCATTTCATGTATCAAATTATCAACTTTTTTTTTTTTAATGGAAGAATATTCCTAGGAATGGCAACAGTGTCTTGTGAGTGTGAGTGTAGGGGGGAGGGGTTTCAAGCACTGTTTAGGAGGGCAGAGGGAACTTGGCAATAGGTACACACCTTTTGACTCATCAACTTCAAGATTCTAGATAAGGATGTCCTGAGATTTTTAACTAAAGTTGTTAATCATAGCAAGAACAAAAAAGTCAGAAATTCCTAAATATTTAACATTAGGAAATTAGTTCAATGAATTACAGTGTAGCCACAGAACAGAATGCCACACAGCCACCGAATATGATATAGTAGATGAATAAATATGTCCCTGCTTGGGACAATGTTTAGATACATTGAGTGCAAAAAGTTTCCAAATAATAATGGTAACAGTTTTGCTTTGTTAGAAAAATAGAGTATGAAAAAGTGTATGTGTGTCCGCACTTCCAAAGGAACTTATAAAAATATATATAAGGTTTCAGCAGTCATCACCTCTAACACAAAAATGAGTATTTTACATTTTTATTTTTGCTTCTCTGTATTTTCTAGCTTTGCCCTGCAAAAGACATACTTTTGTCAAGAGGAAAAAAAAAATTTAATTTTAAAACTTACTTACCAGAGCAAAATTTGCTAATCTGTTTTCTTCTGGGAGGGGCAAGGTCAACATCTTGGAGCCATGAAATCTCCAGATAATCCCCTGACTACTCATCTTCCTCTAGAATCTCATCTTTGACCAAAAAGCCAAAAGAGAGGCTCAAACTCGGATTTTTCCTCTCCTCCCAGGCCTTTCCCACATTGTTGAGCTGTGAGAACTGGCTAGGGAGTTGGCACTGGGGAAGAAGAGGATCCAGAGATCTGAGGAATCCCCATCAGCGTGGAGAAGAACCCAGGGTTTGAAGTCCTGGATCCACCTCTATTTAGCTATGTGACCTTGGGTGAAACCCTTAACCTCTCTAAGCCTCAGTGTGCACCGCTGCTATCAAGTGGGAATAATAATAGTGCTGACCTCATTGGTGACAATAAGGCTTTACTGAGATAATGCACATAATGGGTTTAGCACATTGCCTGGCACAAAGCACTCAGTATATGGCACTTCGGATCATTTCGGATTTGGGAAGGCAGACTCCTTCCTGCCCAAGAGGTGGGAGAGCCACACAGGGAGCCTCTGACAGTGCTGACATTCACTCACTGAGGCCTTTCCAGCCATCTTGGGAAGGAAACTGGAAGAGAAGCCAAATCCCTGACCCACAGACTCCAGAAGGGCCTTCTAGACTCTGAGCTGGACCTATCACCTAGGAGGCTGCTCATGGTGAGGGCTATTAACTGCAGCCCTTTCCCCACATGCCCTATCCCTCCTTCCTGTAATTGCCCCTAGAGCCTGGGTCCCCATCTTGACCCTTCTCCCACAGTACCTCCATCCATTACAGTCTACTTGGGGATGCCTCAGAACCACCCAAGGCCTGTGAACTTATCTTGTTGACCACCCAATGTGGGACTAAGAGATTCAAAAAACCTCCCCCACTCATCCTCTCAACCCCCATGACCATCTCCGTGCTGCCAAGCCCATGCTATCAACCCAGAAGACAGTTCTCATGGAGTTGACCCAGCTCTGCAGTCTAGAGCAAGGGTCACAGTTCCCCAGTCAGTGCAGCAGCTGGGACCTGTCCCCCAGGCTCAAGGAGTTTTCTCAACAACAGCACAGCCACCCTCTGAAAAAAGTGGGAACAGAGTGACTCTCTGGTCTTCTAGAAGGTTCCATCTGGGAGACAGAGAAGCTATGCCCACTGCCTGACACAGAGGAAGCCACAGTCCCTGGAAGCAGCAACTGGCCCACCCATTCTCCACCCCTATCCAGAGCAGGTTTGGCCAAACAGGGCCTTGGAAACAGTTGGGAGGAGAGAGCCTTTATAGCACCACAGAGAGGACCTGTGAAAGCCTCTTCCCTGAAGACCAGGAAAGAGTTGGGGGAACAACTAGGGTTTTCAGTATAAAGGACCTGGTAGGCCAGCCTGACTTCACCTATCCTGAATGAGTGAGGGGATGAATAAATCAATTATTGGAGATTATTTTTTATATTTCTAGAGTTAATTAACAGAATAAAACACTCATAAATGTGGCATATATATATATATGTATGTGTATGTATATGTGTGTATATATATATACACACATACCCAGAGGAATATTATTCAGCCATAAAAAAGCACAAGATCTTGCCATTTACAACAACACGGACAGACCTGGAGGGTTTTATGTTAAGTGAAATAAGTCAGATTGAGAAAGACAAGTACCATATGTGTAATCTAAAACCTATAAGTACAGACAACAAACTGATGGTTTCCAGAAGGGGGGTGAGGGATGGGCAAAATGGGGGGCGGGGAATGGGAGATGTAGTCTTCCAGGTATGAAATAAATAAGTCATGGGAATGAAAGGGACAGCATAGGGAATACAGTCAATGATATCATAATAGCATTGTATGGGGACAGAAGGCAGCTACACTTGTGGGGAGCACAGCCTGACAGTTGTTGAATCACTATGTCGTACACCTGGAAATAATGTCCCAGTGTGGGCCAACTATACTCAAATAAAAACTGTTTTTAAAAAAATATGTAAGTGTGCTAACCATTAGAAAATAGTTAAACAAGGGCACCTGGGTGGCTCCACCGGTTAAGTGGCCGACTCTTGATTAGGCTCAGGTCATGACCTCAGGGTCGTGAGATCGAGCCCTGTGACAGGCTCCTCACTCATCATGGAGTCTGCTTGAGATTCTCTATCTCTCGCCCTCTCCCTCTGGAGCTCCACTGCTCCTGTTCTCTCTCACTCTCTCAAGTAAACAAATAAAATCTTTTTTTAAAAAAGCAAATAAATAAACCCAGAAGCTTAGTTGAGCACACAAGTGTCAGTCAGGAGTCACGCATTGCATTTGCTGCTCAGCAGCTAAACCAGAACAACAGTTCAAGCAGCTACTGAATGGATGGACAAATGACTTTACCAGACCTCTGAGATAAGGCAGGGAAAAGGGGAGGAAGCTCTGGGTGTGTCTTCACACCCTCCGGAGTTAAAACTACTTGCACTTGCTGGTGTGACCTGAAAAGGTGGTGAACATTTGGAGTCAAGCACCCACAGATAGGAAGCTCATTTAAAAAGGTGAAATTAACAAAGCAGGAGGGGCGAGGCAGGTCAGGGGGTTTCCATTGGCCCCACAGGCCACTCTTCCTGACCCACTAGTAACCAGCCCAGAGCTCCTGCTGAGTAAGAGAATCCAGTAACACCTGTCTGGGCTGTGGGTCGCTACCCGCCGCCCCCCCTCCCTACTCAGAACTGCCTGACACTCTAAGACACACAGCCCACCCCTCTCCACATAGACACTCTGGCCCTGTCCTGGGCTGTTCTGAGTGTTGGATGCTCAAGCCAGAGTTAGGGTTTGTGTAGACTAGATTCCCTGGAGGCAGAGCTCCTGGCTGGGACCAAGTGCCCAAGAATTTCTAGGGAGAACCCAAAGCAAGCCACTGGGCGACCTACTGCCTCAGAGTCTCTGGCCTTACTGCTCTGTTGTTGACTCAGCTGGGGTGGCTTTGAGGCTCTCCCCAATCTGGATTTGTCCCCAGGGCTCCGGCCTTCTGCCTGGTCCCGATCTCCTGTCTCTCATCCTTGGACTCCCCTAGTGCTCCAGTCTGAAAGGGGCAGTACCAGGGGCAGTGCCCACGCCCGGTGAAGCTAGAGCCTCAGCACCAGGCAGCATCTGGAATACAAGGCAGGCCCAGGAAGCTGGTGTTTTTTTCTTGGGGAGTGGCCCTTTTTTGTGACTCAGACCCTGGGAATTTGGGAGCCTTGCTAGGCTCTTGCTGAAGCTGGGCTCCCAGGAGCCCCCACCGGGCTCAGAGTGAATGCACTTGGGTTTCTTAGCTCTCCTGGCCCCCTCCCATTCCCCTTAGTGGGTTCCTTTTGTTGTCACTAAATCCCCTCCAATCTCCCTTTCCAAGAGCCGGCAGATCCAAGTGGAATTCAACACCCAAACACTCACACAAAAGCTAGGATTAATAGCTGGCTTTGTCTGGGCACAGATGTGCAGCAGCTTGGAAGGAGGGGGGGCGTATTTTCCTGCCACTTGAGTCAACCCAGCTCCACATGGCAGGGAGGCGGGAAGGGACTGCTATAAGGGCCCTCTGGGAGGGTGGGGGGAACCATGCCCCACCTCTCTGAGCTGGTGTGTTCCTGGGGGGTCTGACTCCACCGAGGAGGAGAAAAAAGTCCCCCCTCGCTGGGAGGCCCCTCAGTCTCTCCACCTTCCTTTTCTAGCAAGTCACACTCCTCCTCAGCAGCAGGGCAGCGTGGCCAGCTGGCACTCAGTCTCTGGACTCAGTCCCTGTTCTTCTGGAGCCTGACCTCTGAAACAGACCCCAGCAAATCTCAAAGAACCCTGTGAGCTGCCCGAGATAACAGGTCACTGCCAGGAGACATGCAATGTCAGAGAGGCAGGGAAGGCTCTCAGAGGAGACAGAGCTTACTCAGAGCTCCAAAGGACAGGCTGGGTCTGGTTAGGTACCCAGGGAGAAAGGACTCCAGAAAGAGTCCAAGGGGCAGGAGACAGCAGGGTCTGGCCATAAGGAACCACCAGAAGTTACAGATCTGGAGGAACATGGTAGGGTGTAAGGAAAGCTATTCTGTTGTTGAGTGGAAGACAGGCGGGTAGAGGTGGTAGCCAAGGACACAAGTAGGTGTTGCTGGTGCAGAGACGGTTCTTACTCAGTGCCCTCTGCCTCCAGTAGAATACCTTTCTTGAACAATCCTAGCTACTGTTCAACTACATGGTTGTAGAGATTTTGAACTTGGTCCTTAACACTTATGGGGAAGACATATTTCCCTGTTGTTCTATGTCAGATAAATCAGGCTCCCTGCCCAACAGGATTGCTGGTCAGAAATATGACATCAGTCAAGTTTTGGAGTGGGGTGGGAGGAGGCAATCCCCTCCCCAGAATGGTACAAATATCTAGGTCTCTGAAGACTACTGCCAGGAGGTTTATATGCCAAAGGAAATAAATGGTTAACAAACAAGGAAATAAATAAATGCATGCGATGACCTCACATGCCGATAAATGTTATGAAGAAAATAAAACAAAGCTATGTGCCTGGCTGAGGGTTGGGTAGGGTGGTCAGGGATGGGCCACTCTGAGGAGGTGACATTAGAGCTGAATCTTGGAAGATGAGAAAAAACGGAATGTATTAGGTTGACCCCCATGTAATTATGGAGATTTAACCTTTTGGGGGGGGTCTACAAAAATACTAATTTCATAGGGTTTAACAAAATACAAGGATAGAGAGGAAAGGCACAGCAAATGCCAAGGTTCTGAGGCAAAACCAAGCGTGGAGTGGTGGTTCAACTTCAGAAAGGTTAATGGAATCATGGGGCACCAAGCAAGGGAAAGACCTAGGAAGAATGAGGTTGGAGGGGAAGACTGGTCAGGAAAGGAATTGGGAATATTGAGGGAGAAAAAAAAAATTTAGGGTCTGACCTCTTGACCTCCTGATTTACAATAAAGCTACGGTGATCAAGACAGCACTGTAAGGGAAGAAGAAACACAGATGAGTGGAAGAGAACCCAGTACCTGGAAATAGACCCACCCCAATATAGTAACTAATCTTTGATAAAAGAGCAAAGGCAATTCAATGGAGAAATGATAGTCCTTTCAACAAAAGATCCTAGAACTTAGCATTCACAACACACGAAACGAATCCAAGCACAGACCTTGGATTCTTCGCAAAAATCAACTCAAAACAGATTATAGACTTAAATATAAAATGCAAAACTACTTGAAACTTCTGCAAGATAACACTGGGGAAAATCTAGGTGACACTGGGTTTGGTGATTACTTAAGAGAAAACACCAAAAGTGTGATCTATGAAAGAAAAAATTAGAAAAGATGGACTTCATTAATATTTAGCATTTCTGCTCTGCAAAAGACACTACTAAGAGAACAAAAGGAAGTCATGGAAGAAAATTTTAGCAAAGCACATATCTGATAAAGAACTAGTATCTCAAATATACAAAGAATTTTCAACAATAAGAAAAGAAACAACCTAATTAAAAATGGGCAAAAGGGGCGCCTGGGTGGCTCAGTGGGTTAAAGCCTCTGCCTTCCGCTCAGGTCATGATCTCAGGGTCCTGGGATCGAGCCCCGCATCGGGCTCGCTGCTCAGCAGGGAGCCTGCTTCCCCCTCTCTCTCTGCCTGCCTCTCTGCCTACTTGTGATCTCTGTCTCTGTCAAATAAATAAATAAAATCTTTTAAAAAAATAAAAATAGGCAAAAGATCTGAATAAACAAATACATCAGATGACAGATAAGCATATGAAAAGATCATCAACATCATTTGTCATTACGGAACTGCAAATTAAGGGGGTATCACTACATACCTATTAGAATGGCTGAAGTCCAAAATGCTGACACCACCAAATGCTGATGAGAATGTGAAGCAACAGGGACTCTCCTTCACTGCTGGTGGCACAGCCACTTGGGAAGACCAGTTTGGCAGTTTCTTACAAAGAATACTCTCAGGGAGCCTGGGTGGCTCAGTTGGTTAAGCACCTGCCTTCAGTTCAGGTCATGATACCAGGGTCCTGGGATCATCAGGTTCCCTGCTCAGTGGGGAGCCTGCTTCTCCCTCTCCCTCTGCCTGTCACTCCCTCTGCTTGTGTTCTCTCTCTCTCTCTCTGTGTCAAATAAATAAATACAATCTTAAAAAAAAAAGAAGAAGAAGAAGAATCCAGTCTGAGAAGGCAATATATTATAATGTTCCAATTACACGACATTCTGGAATAGGCAAAACTATGAATATAGAAAAAAGATTAGGGGTTGCCAGGGGCCCAGTGGGGAGAGGAGGAATGAACAGGTGGAGAAGGGGAGATTTTAGGGTAGAGAAACTATTCTGTATGACACTGTAATTGTGGACACTACATTAGGATTTTGTCAAAATCCATAGAAGTGTACAACACAAGAAGTGAGCCCTAATATAAACTGTGGACTTTAGGTAATAACAGTAATGCATTAATATTGGCTCGTCAATTGTAACAAATGTAATATTCTAATACAAAATGATATAATGGGAGAAAATTTAGGGGGTAGGGAGAGGGAATATATGGGAACTCTGGTTTTTTTTTTTTGTTTTTTTTTTTTTTTGAGAAGGGCAGGGGCAGAGGGAGAGGGGGAGAGAGAGAGAGAGAATATCTCAAGCAGGCTCCATGCCCAGCACGGACCTAGATGCCAGGCTCCATCTCAGGACCCTGAGATCAAGACCTGAGCAGAAATCAAGAGTCAGCCACTAAACCAACTGAGCCACCAAAGCCCCTAGGAACTCTGTACTTTGGTTACAATTTTTCTATAAACCTAAAGATGCTCTAAAAAGTAAACTTTATTAATAAAAAGTCTTCAAAAGTAGTTTAAAAAAGATTTCTGCTACCCACTTCTCTCTCCTTCAGGGCAGGGCTGGCCCACCCACCTCCTGCATTGGCAGCAGCCACATACCCTCCACTCTCCCCCACCCCCGCCCCAGCCAAAGCCCTTCAGGGGAGGAGGGCTGGGGCGAAGTGCGCAAAACTTTCCTGGCTGGGAAAGGGAAATTCCCCACCTGGAAACAAGCCCAGCACATACATCATTCTCCCAATCAGTTACCTGCCCTAGGGTGATGGCCCTTGGGCCTGCTCCCTCCAGGATGGAGCCACTGGGACCCCACCATGCCATCCCTCAGCAGCATGGGTGGTGGGGGTGAGGATGGGGGTGGGGGAGACTGGACAAGTGCCTGGTGCCTGGATCTGGTCCCCTGGCCCAAGAGCACAAAGCTGCAGAGGGGATGTAGGTCTAGCCCCTTCTCCTCTCTGAAGGATGCCCCAGCTTCGCCCATGAGGGATGAAGGGTGAGGAAGTCAGGTCACCAACGTGGGGGGAGAGAAAGCACATCCCGAAAGGGCGAGCAGGAGGCCACCCTGAAATGGGAAGTCGGTGGTAATGACATCGACCTCACTGCGCTGTAGCAGGGTTAAATGAGATACTTCACGGAAAACATTTCGCCCAGCGCAGACCCAAGAAGAGACGGAGTACTGACCGACCACAACCTTTGGTGACTCAACCCCACGCCTGTCCTCAACCCCATACTCGGCACCTCCATGTGTGGTCCATGGACTGGTGTCTCCTGGAAGCCTGTTAGAAACACAGGTGCTCAGCCTGGGGAACACAGTGATTATTTCTATTTCTAAAGGGTCATTCTGCTGCTCTGCTGAAGACAGAGGATCCAGACAAGGGTGGGGGCAGGGAGACAAGCTAGGAGGCGGAGCCACTGGGCGGCAACTGTGTGGAGGGCAGGGCAGATACGGGGCGGAGGCGGGGCAAGGAGGGGCTCAAGAAGGACTCTGAGGACTCGGGCCTCATCAGTTAGGGGGTGGTGGCAGCATCTACTGCACTGGGGACACTGGGGGTGAGCCAATAAAGGCTAAATGAATGAAAGAACAAATGAGCCCCATGGGCTCGCTGGCCTGAGCTGCCCCCAAAGACTTCCTGCTGCTACCAGCCCTCAGACAAGCTCACAGGTTGTTTCTGACTGGCGAGGCATCTGTCCCCTGGTTTGTTATGACCCACAGGGATCAGTCTCACGGGGTGGGAGCCCTTCTGGCCTCTGAAGTTTCTCTCTTGTCCATCCTATTCTTCCTTGGAGCCCAGCAGAGGTGGTTGGCAGGCCAGGGAGGCAAGCTGCTAGGATTTGGGGATTCGAATCTCCTCCTGGCCCCAAATTCCCCCAAGGCAGCTACAGATCATGTCCAAGCCTCGCCTGGCAGCATCTCCACAGTGACCCACAGTGTGGCCCGCACTGCCTGGACAGTAGTGGGCTACGTCCCACTGTGCAGAACAGAGTCCTACAGACACACATAGAACTCTACTCTGAGACCCCCATTACCAGCTATACCACCTTGGACAACTTGCCTAACTTTTCGGGACCTCAGTTTCCCTAGGCGGATTAGTGAGAGTGAGACCAATGAGTCCAGTGTCTAGCAGAACGAAGTTGCTTT
Organism: Mellivora capensis; assembly: GCA_004024625.1. NCBI lineage: Eukaryota > Metazoa > Chordata > Mammalia > Carnivora > Mustelidae > Mellivora > Mellivora capensis. The sequence goes on along the minus strand of PISX010001651.1, from coordinate 65,674 downwards.
AAAGAAGGTAGTCTCCCCTCCCTTATCACCCTAAACATAGGCTCTTGGCCTTACCCCTCAGCCAGCCCTCACTTGGGGTCCCAAGCAGGCTCTTGCCCACACTATGCAGTCTGTTTGCAGATCACTTAGAACAGAATGACCCAAGACTCATCCAGTGTCCATTCCCTGCCAGCACCACTGGCTCCTGTCCTCTGCCAGGTAGACCCCTCTTCTCAGAGCCCACCTTGCCCAGCACTGACCCCCCGCCAGCTCAGCCAGGCCTCCCCTCTGCTTAGAATCTCTCTCCCTGCTTAGAGGCCAACTGCACTCAGTCCAGTCAGAGCTACTCAGGCCAACCTGGAAAACAAAGCTAAAAAAACCTCTTACTCTAACTGGCCCCACAGCCAGGTGGCCAGGGGGCCCCAAGTAGGAAGCTGGGGACTCAAGGGCAGCACCAAGGCCCTTGATAGGCAGGGGAGCCCCACTCGGAGCTCCCCTCCTCCTCCCAATCCCACCAGGATCACTCAAGGGTCTACCCAGTTCCCCAGATCCTAGGGCAAAGAGACCTGTGCTATCCACAGACTCTGGGGCAGCAAAGCTGGCTTGTAAGTACAAATGTAGGACACAGACAGACGGAGGCAGACAGACTGACTGAGACAGAAGGGGCAAGGAGGGAGACCAAGAGACTGAGAGTCAAGAGACTGAGGGAGGGAGCGAGACTGAGAGAGAGATGGAGACAGGAAGACTAAGATCCAGCCCTTGGGCAGTCGACAGCAGGACCTCAGGACCAGCAAGGCTTTGGGGCAGCATCTGGGGTGGCGGGGTGGGGGGTGTTGGGCTTGGGATTTGTCTCCAAACCAGAATAATTCAGCAAGTGCCTCACTCTCTTTTAGGCTGATATTTGGGATGGCACTGTGAGTCCCAATCAGGTCTGACAAGCTGAACTGAGGTAGACCACTGGCTGTCCCCTTCTCTGAGCTGCTTCTGCCCCCCTCAGCTCCGAGGAATGTGTGAGTTTGGGGAAAGAGGAGGGAGGCTTTCAGAGGAAAGGAAGTCTGGAAGCTCTGACTTCAATTACCCCTGAGTCTGCTCCAAGACAAGGGGTGACTTCGAGCTCCCTGCCTTGCTGTGGATCACTATTCTTTCATAACTAAGTTTCTGGCCAGTTTCTTTGAAATGCCTGGGGGTAATAAAGGTTGGAGTCCCGAGTCTGACACAGCATCCCTCCCCCACTGCACCTGGCAGCCTTGGGCCCCTCTGTGTACCTCAGTTTCCCCAGGTCTGCTCAGCCTCCCCCATTGCCACCCCCATCAGAATCGTCACGAAAATCACACAGAGTGACTGAACGACGGGACCAAGCTGCACACAAGTGTCGGGCTGATTATTACCGTAGCTGGAACCTGTCCAGACCCCACGATGAGCGTGCGGATTGCATTGCCTTCCAACAACACTATTTCAAAAGCCCTCAGCCACCTGGCCGTTTTCAGGCACTTGGCTGGGAGAAAAGTGACTGAAACTCCTTTCCTAGAGGCAGCCTGACTCTGTACTTTAACCCACAGCACCCGTGACACATACGTCCAGCGAGGATCCCAACCTGAGAAGACAAGCAAAGCCAGCCATGGGTTGGGTGTGTTTGTTTGTGCTGGGGCAACAGCGCTGTTGGGAGACATTTCCCCCGCGCCCCACCCCTCCCCCTTCCCTCGCCAGCCTCTGGAGCCTGTGCTCCTGCAGCCTTCCCTTGTCGCTGGAGAACAATAGGCCCTGCTAGCAGCTGGTAGCTCGGCCTTGTTGGGGGGGGGGGGGGGGCGGGGGGCGTGGAGACTGCCGTAGGCTGTGGGGCTGGGGCAGCCGGAGGCTCAGAGGGGCTTCCCAGCTCCAGGGACAATGCTGGCATGTGTGCCTCTCCCGGTCATGTACACACCGTGCCCTCCTCCTTGGCGCCCCAAAGGCTGGCACTGGTGCCCTCAGACCAGTGGGCTCCTCCCACCCAGTGTTTCTGTGAAATCCCCCAGGCCTGGCCCCAGCGCCCAGAGATGCTGCTGGAGCCCCCAGGCTTCTAACTTGCAGCCAGGGAGAACCACGGTCCCCAGAGTAAATATGTAGGCCTGCCCCCTTTCATTGCCACTGAGCCAACTGAGTCTCTGAAACGGGGAGTGCCTGGTCCAAGGTCAGAGAGAGCCAGAATGAGAGAGGGTAGGGGTATTCAGCCCTGGAGAGCTGCCCTAACTCCTGGTTCCCTGCCCCTCATGGGGCCATCTTCCTCTTGTCCCTCCAGGGGATGCCTCAGTGTGCCAGTGGGATACACACCCCAGCGAAGAAGAGAGCTGAAGGGCTTGTTGGAGGTCAGGCAAGTGAAAGAGGTAAAGCTCAGGCCAGGATGAGATCTCCTGACTCCTTCCCCCTGCCCAGCCTCCAGGCCTTGGCCTGGTCCCACATCCCCCATGACACCAGATGGGCCCTGGGAGAGGGTGCCGAAGGGGTTATGGTGATGAGTCACAATCCCAGCTCTGCCACTTGCTGGCTGTGTGAGCTCTGGGAAGTTTCTTAACCTCTCGGAGCCTGGCCTCCTTCCTCTGCAAAGCTGAGGAGGTAAGATAAACCTCCAAGGGCTGGGGCAGCGACCATGAGGTCACACACGCCAGCACTCATGGGTGTCTGGCACACGCGAGTGCTCAGTAAGTGGTAACCCTGGAGACTGTGACTCGCGATTCAGTCAAAGCTTCCTTCCCAAGGGGAGCAAGAGGAAAAAGGCAATAGGCACTCTGGGCCCCCAGGTTGCCACACAAGCTGACCCCCATGACGACAAGTACGGTGTTGGGAAACGGTGGTGTCCCCACAAAACACGCCTTCAGCATTAAGATGCCCCAGCTTGGCTCTATGGCTCGACCTAAAACACTAAAACACCACAGCGAGCAGAGACGCGGGTTTGAGCCTTGCCCACGGTTGTGTTAATTAAAGCTGCAGCTGCCACTTCTGGACTTCTCGAAGGTCCCGGAACTAAGTGCTTTACACATATGGACTCAATGAATCCCCACCACTGTGTGAAATAAGCTCAACTGTCACCCTCGTCTTACCCGTGAGGAAGCTGAGGCACGGGGAGATTCGGGAGCTTGCCCCAGCTTACAGGCTGCACACGGTGGAGCTGGGATTCAAGCTCAGGCAGTCCGGTTGCAGAGCCAAACTCCGAACCTGGATGCCGTGAACTGTGGCTTGCATCAGACAATCATTACTTTCTCGCTGAGCATGTCGGCTTTCACGTCTGTAAAATGGGGCCTTTTCACGGCGAGCGTTAAGTCTCCGCCTCCTCCGCCATCTTTAGCTCTAGAAGATGGCCGCTCTCGTGAGACGCCGCGGACCGCTCGGTCTCCTCCAGCACCTGGAGACGCCTGTCCCGCACACACACTGTATTCAGTCCACGCGTGCCTTTGGGCACAGGGGCCGGGCCCTGCGGCACTTTGGGGCCCCAGCTAGGATCAGACACCGACTGAGGCATTATGTGGTTTGCAAACATCAGGGTCTGGCAGATTTTTTCTGTGAAGGGCCAAATATTTTAGACCTTGGGAGACTTAGGGTCTCGGTGCCATTGCAGTAGGACAGCTGCACAGATGACCGAATGTGGCGGTATTCCAACGAAACTCTACTTAAACAGGCAGTCCACAGGATTTGGCCCAAGAGCCATAGTTTGCAGACCTCTGGCAAAGATGAACATCAGGAGGTCACAGAGCAGAAGGGAGTGGAGGAAACAAAGGGTGCACAGCTCACCTAAGACCTGGCAGGACTTTGCTGAGAGCATTTCCAGAAGTTTCCAGAGCCCTCTAGCAGAGGAAGACGTCAGTTCTGACTCGGTGGGATGCAGAGAAAGCTCATGGATGGCACTTGAACTTGGCCTTGGAGTGATGGGTAAATTTCTACAAGCAGAGGGAGGGGCGTGAGCAAGGATATGTGTGCTGGGAATGGGGCATCCAGAGGGTTGGGATAGGAGCTGGCCAGGGACCCAGACAAGGAAGGCTGAGCTCTGGGCTTCTCCCATATGGTAAAGAGAATTATAGCCCTTTTTCCTTCTTTTAATTCAGCAGATATTTTGGGTGCATACTTTGTGCTAGGCATTGCTGGGGGCACAAGGAAAGACAATATTCCAACTTTGCATCTTCATTGCATTGTGAACATTTTCGAAAAGATTTAGGAGCTGTGACTTTATCTTGCCTTCACAAGCACAGAGTGAATGATTTTCCAAAGTTCTCTCTAATTAATAGCAGCTGCTCATATTCCGGAGACAAACCTCTCTACTGAGCAGCAGATTCTTATTTCTAGCTGCCTAATGAGTATCTTCCACCGCAATGTCTGGAAAGAGCTCCTCCTGCCTGTTCTCCTCCCCTAGATTAGTTTGCTACAGCTGCTGTAACAACGTACCACAAACTGAGTGGCTTAAACAACAGAAATGTGTGGTTCTGGAGGCTGGAAGTCAGAGATCCAGGTGTCAGCAGAGTTGGTTCCCGCTGAGGGCTGCGGGAGGGGCAGATCTGCTCCATGCCTGTCCCCTGGCTTCTCTGGGTTGGCTGGCAGTCCTTGGTGTTTGTTGGCCTAGAGGCATATCACCCCGTTCTCTGCCCTCATCTTTACTTGGTGTACTCCCTGTGTGCTTGTGTGTCAACATCTCTGCGTCTCATAAGGCCATTAGTCATATTGCATTAGGGCTCCCCCTAATAACCTCATTTTGATTTGATTATCTCTGTGAACACCCTATTTGTGGATTAAGGTCACATTCTGAGGTACTGGGGGTTAGGACGTCAACATCAATTTTGGAACACAGAATTCAACCCCTAACCTCTCCCTAACACCAATCCCCCCCAATATCCCACTGGTGGTTGAATGGAACCCTCATTTTACAGGACCTTCACATCTAGCTCCATTCCCTCACCAGCTGGTACGGTGGGCCAGAAATGCCTGAACCACTGGTACTCCGTCAACTCTAGCATCAAAGATGTTAAAGAAACCGCTGTGGCATTGACAGTAGATAGGAAGCAGTTGCAGGAGGGAAGAGGGCCGGGGTTGGGGAAGCTGTGGCAGGGATGGAAAGGAAGCAGCCAGGGAGCATGGACATTGGGGAACAGAGTGGCTGGGACAAGAGGGAGGACCAAAGAAGGATCTGCCCTGAGGGGAAACATGGTGAGTGTGGGGTGGCCGAGCTTGGCAGATACTTCAGAGTTTGGGAGAAAGAGGCAGGAGCAGCAAACAGGTCTTCGTTGTCCTGAGTGGGTTGGATCCTGCCGGTAAAGAGAGAGCTGGGGAATATAAGTGAGCACCAGGAGATCGAGAAGGGTCCAAGAGGCAAGAGAGAGAACCAGGAGGGAAATGTGCTCCGAAGCCAAGACAGGGCGAGAAGGTCAACTGCACCAATCCCAGGACAGGCTGAGGGTGGGCCGCTCCTTCACACCAGCGAACTGTGACATCGGAGCTGGTTGTGCTCCAGTCAGAAGCAAACTGCAAACACGCCTCGCTCATCTTTTAACTGTTTATTGTATAATATAAAACTACAAAAGTAAGACTGCTCATTTCCATGTACATTTAATCTGTCCAATTGTTTAGATTACAGCCCAAACCTACATGTGAATACAGCTATCTTGGGTTCCGATGTAACATCTGTAATATTGCATAGAAAAGGCACAGCTCTCAGGTCTGTGGGGGAAAGGTTATACCTCCTTTTTGACAAAAGCCTTCCTCAAAAACCATGCACCAAACATCTCACTATGTACATATTTTCCAAAATCTTGTATTTGTTTGCTTGTCTGGACTGTATTTCTCTTCCAAACTTGTTATCCCCAAAACATGTCTGCAATTTTTATTGGCTTTGTCTGCCACAGCATTTGATCCTGGCTAATTTTCAAGAACCATTCAGACTCATTCTTAGAAGCACTGAGGACAATTTTACACAAGCAGGACGCACACAGTTCGCTGCCTTCGGCAGTTACAAGAAGTTAACCATTCACGGCCAGAACTGGTTAAATATGCTCTTTTCAGTATTTTCAGAAAAGGTATAAAGGTCCAATTTGTAACAGCAAGGTTTTGAAATTAAGACAATTCATATAAAGGGTAACAATTGCTGCACAAAGTAGAGTTTTGTTGTCTTTTTTTTTACATCTGTCATTTAAGAAGGCTGCCCTGTGGTATTCATAATTCATTGTTTACCACAAAGGTGGTTAATAAATTTAAGCTTTAAAAACGATCTGTAAGATGATACTTTGGCTCTTTGGAGCTTATTTATTTAAGAAATTTTCCTTGATTGACCTCAGGGCAGTTGGGATACTCCACGGGGATATGGCAATAAAAAGCTCAATTGATAAAGACACTCGAGGTGTAGTGGAGGTTCTGGCTAGTTCTCACCCTTTGGTGTGAACGAGGGTGTCAGTGTGGTTGCCCCTTCTGTCATCAAGAGAAAGTGTTACTAAAAAAAGTTTAAAAATATCAACCCTTTGATGCTTGATTTTCTTAAAAATTTGGAGGTATTGAAACATTCCTCATCCATACCCTTTGCATATTTCAAATAGACCTACATTAGAGAAGAGGCGAAAACTGGATGTGGACCGTGCATACAAGAGAAGATCCAGGGGTCTGGCTCGGACCCCCTTGGAACACAGACTGACATTCCTACAAGAGAATACATTCCTACCATACATTCTTGCACATGGTACGATCCAGATGTTGTTAGAGCTCCACAGTCAAATAAATATATTTACACAGAAAAAAAAGGAATAAATAACTTATGAAAAAAATCACTTCAAATTCAAAGCTCTTATGATTCTGCTCTCATCTTGTCATTTCATTGCACATCACTGTCAATAATTTTCCTCTCCCAGCCCCACCCAGCATGTCTTTCTCAGAAAGGCACCTCCAACTGCCAGGCTGAGTCCGGATGCCACGCAATGTCCTTTGGGAAGGGGGAAGGCACGAGAGCCAGGTGGCATCTGGAAGCACTCCCACACTCAACCTGGGGCTTGGAGATCACACCCAGGCCTGTGTTCTTCCCTGTTGGGACATCACTTTGTGAAAATAAGACAACAGTCACTTGGACACTTGATGTTTTTCTCTTTGAAAAATGGGCCCCTAATTTCCCACGTCTTCCTCAACAGACCTGGAATAGCAAGCATTTATGGTGAGGGTCCAGCATTAAAAAGCATTTATTTTCCTGCTGTTGGGGGTTTTTTGTTTTGATTTGGAAGCCCAGCCTTACAAATACGAGAGTCAGAGAACCATGTTTGGGCAACACTTTGCTACGCTTATTTGAACTGTTGCCCAACATATGGGATTTGTTTAAACACACGATTTGCTAATCCAACCAAAGTACAGTTGTTCTAAGTTACTGTAAATCAGTTTTTAACAATGGCAAATCAACCGCCTTACCCTGGTATTGTTCATAATAATCAACACTATTGTGTCTGTACACGTATGTATGTGCGTGCGGCATGTGGGGAGTTCACCGGGGCCTCCAGTTATCAGAAGCGCGGCGCATGGGCTGCCTTGTTCTCCACAGGAAGAGGAAGCTCTTAAAATGGACAGGCACAGTGACACCGGAAGCATCTACAACAGGCCTCACCTCAGCTAGATGGTCCCTGGTCCTGTCAAAGGAAATGCCCCATCTGCAGCAGGGAGAGGCGTCCAGGTGGAGGCTGCTTGTAGGAGAACAAGTGCAATTTGATCTCTCACTGCTCTACTGAGGGGACGATTAGCCTTTGAAAACACATTCAAGTGGGGGAAAATGTAAATTCGAATATAGAAAAATTCAATCATACCATACACAAATATTTTGCTTAAATGAACAGTTCCTTCATCACAAATGTATTTGCTCTGCCATGTGCATTATAAAAATAAAACTATCTATGGCTTGTTTAAAGTGCCATTTTATAAAGCTGTCTTTTTTAATTGGCCAGAAAGACTCAATTTTTATCCATGGCAAGAAGTGAGCAGAATTGGTGACTGAATATTGACAAATGACCAACAACAAAGACAACAACAATAACACAAATCCCATAATTTAAAAATTCTTAAATAAATATAAAAGTTATTCCTAAAGAAGCCATCTGCATTTCAACAATACACGTTGTAACCTGCTAAAGTACCATTGGAAGAAAGAAAAAAAAAAAAACTGAAACGAAAAGGCCATCAACAATTTCGGCAACAAGCATGATACATTGCAAATGTTTTTTTAAAATTAAATATACACCACTAGGAATAAAAAGCTACTTCTCAAGTGTCCTGGGGGTGGAGGGCGGGGGTGGGGTGGAGGGGAAGCAGGGGGAAGGAAGAGGAACATGCATAGAGAGTCCTGTCGTGTATTTGGGTAAAACAGCCTTGTAAAGTGTAGTTAAAGCAGTTGATTCGAGGAAGCAACCAGATTGGAAGCTGTGACATAATGGTACCAACTCCAGGTTCAAGAGCCAACGGATGTTACAAGACAGCACCCCAGGCTGGGCCAAGGTGAGCTGTGCTCACTGTGGTGATCACGAAGATGCCATTTTCAGCACTTAGCAACAGAGGGAACAAAAGCTCTAGGGAAGGGAAGCTGGAAAAGACAACTGAGCAATGCCTTCTGGGGTAGTTTCTTTCCTGTGAGCTCTAAGTATTGCAAATAGGGTTTAGTTCCACAAAGAGGTCAGTTACTTTTCAGAAAATTTTGTTCTCATGTAAAATTTCAGGTCGTCGTAAAAATTATGCCAAAAGGGAAAGATCTGGGTTTCTGTTTAAAAAAAATAAGAACAATTAAAAGCACAAACTTGGCATAAATACAGTGAGTATTCTGTATCAAGAGAGGGAGCTAAAGAGAACCATCACTTCAAACCTCCCCCCACCCCAGCTCCATGGGCCATCTCCCGCCAACTGCTTAATGCAAGTTTGATGAGCAGACGTGGCTCTGGCTTTGGAAGTCACAGTGCTGGCGGGTGTTTGTGCCAGGGGGTCGATGCCTGTGAAATTTGGGTGTGATATCGCCTGGCCCTTTCTTAAAGCAGTGTGTGTGTGTGTGTGTGTGTGTGTGTGTTTGCATTTGGGGACATCAACTGCGGGTTAATTTGATCCAATTTTTTCTTTGCACCAAACACATATAAAACATTACAACTCTATAAAAGTACAAGTGCAACTTGTACATCTGAAGTTTGCAGGAACTATGTGAGCAAATCCTATCAAAATAGCTATCTCATATGTATAAACAGCATTTGTTTTTAGAAAAACAATATCATAAACTGCAGAATCTGTACAAAAATATAAAATAAATTTGGGCAGCAGTTTCTAAACAGCCATGTAAATGCAACACTTAGGAGGAGTAGTTAATGCCTCTAAAAAGGCTGAATTGCCAAGTCAACCTATACAGGGCGAAAATGCCAGAAAAGGTACTGAGATTATCTAAATAATATATATATATATTTTCTCTTTTTACCTCTTGCAATAAAACTTATAGAAAAAATAGACAAATATGCACATGCAATTTACAGCTTTTCCAACTTATTCCTTGTGCTTCACTTGAACTGTTTATTTTTGTCATTCAGCATAGCAACATTGTCTTCCAATGTAGTTTTTCCTATTCCAGGGCAGTAGGTCTCTGAGAACCACTCAAAAAAGCATATTAAAAGTGGTCATACGTGGATGAAGGCACTCCAACGCTGCTCAAAGCAAAAACTAGTGTGATCCTTGTGTAAAACGATCTTTTTCTCTGAAAAAGGCAAGCAAGGGTGCATGCACAGTGCGGAGAGCTGGGGGGTGCGGAGACACTCGCAGGGTCTGGGCGGCACAGGCACCGGTCTGGGGCTCTTAGGAGCCGACCAGCACCTCCATGATGTGGTCCAGCTCCGTGAGGTCCATTTTGAAAGGCTGACTCGGGGCCACCGGCTGGCTGCTGTACGGGGCCAGAGTCTTGAGGAGGTCGTCGGCCGACACCGGGGCCATCTTGGAGGCCGTCCCCGCCGCGGACGTGCAGGGGTCGAAGTCATACATGGACGTGTCGATGTCTGCAAACAGGATGTCATCCAAGGTCAAGTCTGTCAGAAAGCCCGTGGACGTCGTGATTTCAAAGTTCCCGGGCAGAGTGTCCATCAGCTTGGGGTCGTCGGGCCTCGGGATCCCCGGCGCGCCAGAGCCCCCTCGGGAGCTGTCGGGCGCCGCCGCAGCGGCCCCTGGGGAGGTAGATGTGGGACAGAGCTCCTCGATCTCGTCCAGGGCGGAGGAGAAGCTGTCCTTCTCCGGCGGGGGCGCTGGAGCCGGGAGTCTGGCGGGAGCCGCGGGCGACGCGGCCGGGGAAGTGCAAAACGGGGCGTCGTCGTCGTCGTCCTCGAGGAGCGAGGCGGGCGTGAGGCAGGCCTCCAGGGGCGTAGTGCTTCCGAGGTCGCCGGCCAGCGCAGGCGGAGGCGGCGGTGGCGCTGGGGCGCTGAGCGCGGCCGGCGCCTCCCGGTAGCTGGCGCTCAGCGAGTCGGGCGGGGGCGAGGCAGCGGCAGCCAACACCGGCCTCAGGCTGCCTTCCTGTTTGAGCTCCTCCTGGATCCGCCGCAACATGTTGTTGATCAGAACGGTCTTTTGCAAGCTGGGCTCGGTGAGGGGCCTGTGGTTATAGAGTTTCATAAGGGAAATGTTGAAGATAGTCTGGCGCTGTAAGGTGTAAGACACCTTGGATGGACCATCGGAGGGAGACACGATTTTGCCTTCCAGCCCATCTTCATGCTCATCAAACTTCCGTTTTTCTCCTTTACCCAACATATATCTGCAAAGGGGAAAGGCAGGAAATGGAATTAGTCACATGAAAACGAATTTCTCCCCTTAAAAAAAGGCACTGATTTGGCGGTCAGGAGTTGGGACTTGAGTTCCTTTGCCCAAGGTTGGTTAGAAGAGATGAATTAATTGGGGGAAGATCTTTTGGAATGCGAGAGCGTTGGGAAATCTACCTTTGTATGCTGGTGGAGCAATTTTTATCACTAGGTAGTCTGGTGAATGTATTTCTTGAGAAATGTGTACGACACAGACAAGTTAAACGTTACCATGGAAACCATGATTTTGACTTTCTCCACTTGTGCGCTTGCGTTGGCTTGCCTAACATTACCATGCAGGTTCCATTTCCCTCCCCCAAACAGATTTATTTTTAACGCCCAAGAAAACACTTGCAATGCTATGACCTAACAGATAAAGGTGTCACAGATTACAGCTTGAACACATCTTGAATGATTAAAAGAACCTAGGTGAAGAAGGTGGGAGAAGGGCATGGACAATTTTCATTCAACCCCGTGTGCTTTCAAAATACCTTTTCCTTCCTCATTATGCACAGAGCTTTTCTGCCTGTTTGGTGACATGTGGTGAAGCACTTGGCCTGTGTCAAATGACCACAGTGATGAAGCTGCCACTGCTTTTCAGCCTAGAATAAAGTGGAGGAATGTGGCTTTCCCAGCCCTAGTGCCAATGGCTCAATTTGACTGCATACAGTTACCTCTGAACGCACTGGACGAATTCAAAAGTAATTTGTTCTGATTATAAGCACTGCTGCTTGAGTACGGGAGACATTTCATAACAAATACCTACTGTGATTCTAGAGATACATACGTATTTCAAAAAAACAACCACCTCCTATCTCAGACCTTGAGTATGTGGGAATGGCTTGAATTTTAACTCCTGCCGCACCTCACTGTGCCGCTCCCAACCTAAGCCGCCTCCTTGCCTGCTCTTGCCTCAGTGAAGACCCCCTTAGGGGCTGTACCTTCTGGAGAGCAGTCCTTCCTTTCAGAACTTCCACCATCAAGACCACTGGCCTTCGCTTCATAGACCTCACTTGCTAACCATTAATCAAGGAAGTTGTTCTTCTGCCATCCAGACCAGGAGACATGGTTCTCATTGCTCCAGGCCTGTGCTCCTACCCGCATCCGCCACCTCTGCAGCACTTACCCACAGAGGAGTGTTAATCCTCCCCTCAGTGCCACTCACTCATTGATCTCTTCATATACAAGCAGTTTGTACTTGGCCGATTTTTCTTCTAAAAGCGACTTGCCTTTACTGAATTGCTTCAGCTGATTCACATGGAGCCTCGCTGAATCCTTTATATTTTACTCATTCTGCATGTATGCTATCCTGGGCACTCTGCCAGAAAGAGGGTAGTCCGGCAGATGAATAAAGCCTGGTCTTCAAGGGGGTGAAAATCATCTCCTACACCTCATTCTCATTTTGAGTTGAGCCTCATCCTAAAGGAATAAGGCTAACCATAATAAAACTCACAGATCTTCCTTGCAACAATTTGTTGAGGAAGACCACGATGCCCACCCCCACCCCCCCCCAAGCAGACAAACATGCAGGTGGTCACGGGGCACACGAGTTCCACCTGCAGTGACTGCCTCCACACGCCTCAGTTCCTGCGAGAGAACAGCCACAACCCAGCAATGTCAGTCAGCTTGAGGATTTGTTAATGTTCGTAAAGAATGTAAGTTACTTGTATAGAATGCTCTCCCTCATGGAAACATTAAGACAATGGATGTCGATCACAAGAACCAAAGACCAGTCCCATAATGTTCTATGAGGCAAGGAAGATATGGTGGTAATAACTCTTGTATCTACTACTTCACATGACAAAACATTTCCTATTGTTTAGTGCTACAAAGTCTCATTTGTGTATATACTTTGCATAGAACATTTCCCATCTAAAGTATCTGCGCTCATTTTAACTTGAGTGTGAATCAGAGAGGAGGTGATTTCATTTCACATTACAAAACACTTTCTCCTTTATGCCTTAGAAGTGTTACTGGACGACTGTGTTTTGAAACAGTTATACTGTTTGTTATCTGCCTAAAATTTAAGCATTTAAATATTCATTTCTAGGAAAATTTCAGTTTTGCCAAAGAGCTCAACAAGTGTATTTAATTCTCATTATAAAGCTGGTAGATGGTCTATGTTATAGGTTATAATGTAATAGTACCCAATACATGTAAATCTGTGTGAGGACACAAATGCAGAGAAATATACTCCCAAACAGTGTTGCTCAAAACGTGGTCTGCAGAAGGTGCCAGTCTGTGAACTGTTACTGGCCCATGAGGAGTTAAATGGAGATACCGTATTATTTAGAAACGTTAACAGCATATTTACAGAGTAATTGTATGTTAAGTCTAATTTCTAAAATGAGGACTCTGTCTTTGTCTTTGTACTTAAATTTCATTTCTCTTAAGTATTTTTATATTTTACATAAGTATTCATCTATGAAAGAGAAAACAAGATGGTTCTTCATCACAAAAAGTTTAAGAAGCACTGTCCTCAAATGTAAACCAAAATCGAATACCAAACAACTAAAAACAAATTAGTAAGCTCAGTGCCACTTGGAATTTTTATTGGTTTTCTGGAGGAGAGGGAACAGCTAAAACAGTGTAGGCTTTTCTTTGTCTTCTAGTCATCGATATAGGATTGTCTTTTAAATACTGGGTGCCAGAATAAACAATAGGGCTTTCTCAATAACTTTCTCAATAAGGATTACATCTCTCTAGAAATTATCACTGAATCGATAAAACTCGAATATTTACCAAGCATGCAGTACTAGGCATTTAGCAGAATTCCCATAGCTGAAGGAGATCGGTGGTGATGTTTTCGAAGAGATTTCAATGTGAGAAGCACTTAATTTCCAATTAGAATGATCCAGCTGGTCATAGCTGTGGGATAATCCTAATGATTTAGGAACAGCCTGATAAGATGTTGTAATGCTGGAAGGGGGAGGAGAAGGACCCTTGTAAGCAAAATCTGTGGGCAGGACAGACAAATCGAAGCTTGGATGCTTTTCAAAAGTGTAAATAAGAGCCCATGACAGAGTGTCTCCAAGCAGGTTAGCCTTCATTTCACTATGGCATTTTATGAGGCCAAGCTGGCTCCACATACCCAGCGAGACTGCAAAACGCACACAATACTGATTTGTAATCCTGATTCTATTGAGATTTTTATAGAAAGGAATAAGATGCAACATGATAAAATCCAGTCCACCTTTTCGCTTAAAGGCTTTAGATTTAAAAATTTTTTTAAAGGTTAAAGTTTTTCCAGAGTTTGAGTAAAACATTGAGTCAAGTGTTGCCACTGACCACGTTCAGAAGAGGCCTCCAACTCCTCGGGGTGGGAAGTTTTGAGAACTCTCTCTCTCTCAGGGCGGTGTTAATGACCACCTCCTGGAGCAGGGCACGGTTCAGAGAAGGAAACACCAGCCACTCAAGAACCTGAGGGCAAAAAGCCAAATGGTGTCCCTGGGCCTGGAGCTGGGCTAGCCAAATCCAGGGTCAGCAGCTCCTCAGAAGCCTCTTTCCTCAGGCAAGCTAAGAAAATAACAATAGCTCTTTAAAGCCCGTGATTGGAGAAGCATGTGACCTTTGAAAAGGCCTCACGGCTGGGGCTCATTAAGTGCTTCAAGGTTAACACTGGAAGAGAGGGTGTTCTGCTGTTCCTGACTCCTGGACCCTGGCTGTGCCGCACTGACACAGACACCAGAACAATGGACCTGAAGTTCACAGAAAGGAGGAGCTTGTGACAAGTGTGGCTTCTAGGCCATCCGGAGACCTGACACCAGTCTTTGTCTCCCCTCTTGGCTTGGGAAGACTTTAGCCCAAACCACAGGTCTTCTACCCCACTTTTCAGTCAAAAATCCAAAAAGGACCCTGAATTTCAGGGCTGGTTAGAGACAACCCCCCCCCAACCAATGGAGGAAGGAGAGGGTTGCTTCCTCCCCTTTCTGCCCCTCCAAAAAAGGAGCCTGAAGCCAACCACAGACACTTCTCTTGGATATTCAGTGGTTTTTAATATAAGGCCCATGATAAAACACCCTTCTTTCCAATAAACCTGCTAGAAACAAACGCTTAGCATCCTGATTTTCTTAACATAAATTTTAGCAAGTATTTACTACAGCAAACTGAGCTTTGAAGATAAAGAGCAACCCATGGGTAGCAATATAATGAAAACTTCTCTTCCAGAGTTTTCTAGTAAGCTTAACACTGAATACAACTCTATATACCAAACCCAGCTTTCAATTGCACAACTTTCATCAGAAAGGACCTTGCCCTCAAAGGCTACAATCTGCTTGGGCAAATGATCAAACGTAACAAAAGGGTCACTAAAACATTCCTCAGAAGAAAAAGGACCAGAAACACAGGGGCCTAAATTACCTCATTATGGGGAGTTTGCACTTCCAGATTATTTTCTTTTTCTTTTTTTAGATTTATTTGAGAGGGGAGAGCATGAGGAGGTGTGGGGGTGGGTGCAGACAGGCAGAGAGGGAGAGAGAATCTTCAAGCAGACTCCCTGCTGAGCCTGGAGTTGGATGTGGGGCTAATCTCAGGACCCTGAGATCATACCTGAGCTGAAATCAAGAGTCGGCTGCTTACCCAACTGAGCCACCTAGTTGCCCCTGCATTTCCAGATTCTGAGTGACTCCCCAGAGCACGGCATGTGAGAGTTTATTATGGGCTGGGGTGATGAGGAGAGACTTTTGGAGATAGGATTTGAAATTTAAATTTAAGGCAGGATTGTCTCTTAAGGCTGTTTCCTAATCCTGACAATAAGCACCATGAGGGCAGACTCTGTCTCATTCATCTCTGTATCCTCAAGACAGGGCAGTCTCGGACACACAGCAGATGCCCCACAAACAGCTGCTGACTGAATGAATGGTGAATGGAAAGAATGAGGAAAGAGTCTGGGGACAGCCAGGGAACCGAAAGACATAGAGATGTGTGTGTCTTTGTCCCTGACTGTGAACTGTGCATGGGCGGGAGGGGGTCTGAGAAAGAGGAGAACTGAACAGACCTCAGAGGAGGCAGCTGTACAGGATGCCACGTCGGTCAGGCAAAGCGGTGAGACAGAGGCACATCCGGTGGGCAGGGAAGCCTCAGCTCAGAAGGCTGTCTCATGAATGCCTGTCACACTTCTCAAATTTGGGCAAGTACTAGACTCACCTTGAGGTGAGTAACAAAGAATGCTGACCCCCTGCCCCCAAGATTCTCATTCAGCAGGTCTAGTGTGGGACCCAAGAAGGCATTTCCAGGTCTCCAGGTAATGGTGGTCTGGGGACCCTATTTCCTGAACCACAACTTCCTCTTTTCCCCCTCCAGCCCTTTCATATTTAAGCCTGTGGATATTTTTACCCAATTAATCTTGAGTCCAAAGGTCTTCTCTATTTGTGTCTAAGCAAGTAAGGGAAAAAAGAGAAATGAACAGAGTTTTTGCAAAGGCAATTGACAAATGGCATTTAAAAAAAAAACAAACCCAACTCTATGCAGAATTAAGGTGTCTTTGGCTCAGTTTAATGGTAAAGTCCAGCTTCTCAGCCTGATACATCAGATCCCACTAGCTCAGTGGGACCCAAATTCTTCTTGCTGTGATCTTAGAGTGCAAGGTAGTGAGGCCTCAAGCCCAGCATCCAAAAAGGAACTGAAACAGTACCTACATGTTATCTTTGTGTTACCCATGTATTAAAAGGCTAACATTTCATAGCTTTTATATTGTTAAGGCATTAAGGGAAAAATGCAAACTTAAAAAAAAAATCAAAAGTTCTCTTTAACTAGGTGTTTTTCGACTTTTTAAAAGCTATGGTTTAAAATAAAAAAAAAAACCTCTCCTTTGATGCTATTTGAACTGTCAAAAATAAGTGTTACATTTAAATTAAGATTATTACATCTGCTTTCGTAAACTACTACTTCCATCATTCTCCCCCCACAACCCATTGCTTTAACCTGCAGGCTTCTCCACAGCCCTCTGTGGCCTCCCACAGACAGGTCCACGGATGGCAGTGCTGCTGACCCAGCATCCCCACTGCGTCCTGTGGTTAGCTGAATGGGAAGCCTCTTCAGCCCACCATAAGGGGTGACTTTCTGGCTTTCTATGTATGGGTCAAAAAAGGATGTAAATCATTACTTCAAAACACCTCAAGGCCCAACTGGTTCATACCTTGTGTACATTTTCAAGAGCCTGTTCCAATTTCCTTTTGTACTAATAAATAAAAACTAGAAAGCCACTGTTTTCCCTTCTCAGGATTGTAGCAGGCTTCACAATTAAGTGACATGTTGTTTTAAAAGTCAGTTAATGAGGCAGAGCTAAGCCATGGTATCTGCAGTCAGAGAAGGGTGGCTATGAGGTGGGCATGGCTTCTGGGGAGCTGGTCACCAGCCGTACACTTAGGATCTACGCATGTATCTGTAATAATACTGTACTTTAGTAAAAATGTTTTAAAAACACTAGTTAATAGTTCTCAAGAAAAAGGCTCCCAGTTCAAAGGGGAGCTTTGAGAAGCCATATCCCTAATCTTTTCATCTGCATCCTCCAGTGTGACCTCCAATGTGACTGGCTGCTGAAGGGCACAGAAGTGCCCAGGCTGACACTAAAAAATCATAAAAATGAGATATTTACAGTGATGCCAACAATGCAGAACAATGGTTTGTCCTCACGGATCAAGCTCATTTGAAGAAAACAGAAGCTAAGAGAAAATGTGTGACAAGTGTCTTCAAAAAGGCTAGCAGGGGCTATTTCCTCATCTGACATCCTGTGCTGCCAAAACCCACCGCCCTTTAAGTGGAAAAACACTTTCTTTCAGTTTCTTTTGGGGGTAGTGGTAGAAAGAAGGAGTGTCCCTGGCAAAATTATTGTGTATGTGACAGACTTTCAAGACCCAAAGAGAGGCCAGCCAGAGAACTGGCTTTGAGACAACTTCTGAGACATGGAATATTCTCATTTCTCTTCTCCGCACCCCATATACTTGCCTTAAGATGCATTTTGGATCCTGTTTTTGAGGTGGTCCAAACAGAGAGCTTCTGTGCATGAGAGGACACCTCCCAAAAGCCACAGGGCACAACTCTGAGAAATGGTTCTTCCACTGTCAGATTGTCACACAGCAACTCCCAGGCAGGAAGGAAAAGCCTGATCCAACTTTAATGGGGGGAAGCCACATTTGCTTAGGCAACTTTCTATGCTATTAAAATGTTACACCTTAAAAAACACACAGGACTCAGAATTCTGATAATGTCTATGCTTCTAACACCCTCCCTCCTACAAGTAACAACAAAACACCAGGAGAACAAAAAGGCCACCCTGAAAAGGACATGGTAGGTGGGGGGAGAGGGGGCAGGATCATAGAAACAGCAAACAGAAATAAGCCCAGTCCTCCAAGGGCTCACTATCTATGGCTGTGCCCTGTGCCTTGCTGCTCCTTGCAGTGGGGCCAGAAACAGGAGTGCAGGGGTGGGTGGTGACGGGAGGGGGGCGGTGAGGGGGAGCGGAGAACAGGAGGCTGTAGAAAGGGGTGAGGGCTATGGAATCAGCCCTCCCAAAGGCTGCCTTCAGACCCCAAAGTGACTGCCTCTGGCCTCGGGGAATGGCGGAAACAGGGGCAAAATTCCAACGGGGAGAAAGCCTCTCTGCTTATTTACAGACAGGGTAAGGACTCCCAGAAGACACTTGTGTGTGTGTGTGTGGGGGGGGGGGATGTTAGTAACAGAACCCCTAAAGCTGCGTGCCTCAGGAAAGGTTATTTTTTTTTTAAACAGCAAAATAAGACAAACAAACAAACAAAACCCAAGCAAAGCTCATCCAGGATGAGGTCCCTGCAGTAACATCCATGCTAATTGGTAAGTAAGACAAAGCCTTCCCTAACAAATCAGCAATGTAATTATGAAGCCAGTCACTAGATGAAGCCAGTTAGGCGCGCTCCGGCGCTAGTCTGCAGCTGTAACCCGACACCACTGTTGGCGGCGGCGCCTCCTCCCAGCTCTGCCCGCTGCGCGGGGGGCTCGGGGCCACGGGGCACCGGCTGCTCGCCACTGGTCATACATCGCATTGCCACGGAGACCCAGGGAACAATCCTCCCTGTCTTCCTGACAGCGCCCCAAAGCTTAGAGATAAAACCCGAAATCCCGCCAGGAAGTCCACCTCTCACTCAACCAAAAAAATAAATAAAGAAAAACAAAAACTTTTACTGTTTGGGAATGTCTTCTAAAGTCCACGTTTCAAGAAACTCTAGCTCTCCCCTCTCAGGATTTTTACCTCTATGCTTCCATTAAATTGAAGACCCTTTCAGACACTGTTGGTTTGTCAAATACCATCTTTTCTCTTGGAAAAAGAAAAGGAAAAATGTAAACACGGACAACTGCATTTAGTTGGCAGACCAGACTTAAATTCTGGGAGAGAATGCTTCGAGTGAATATTTCTTTGGACTATACTATGGCCTTGTTAATAAACAGCTGGAAAGAAAAAGGGGCTTTTTAAAATATAACTGTTAAGTAGTATAAAATGTTTCTAATATCCTTTCTTACTGGATCCTCTACCAGCTAGGAATTTTAGATTTTAAGGCTAAGTCTTAAGAAGCTGGGGGGGGGGGGGGCGGGTGTTTGAGACACCAGTCCCCTTCTTCCAAAGACAATGGAAATTCTAACAATTATTTTATTTTACCTAAGGATTCTGGCTAAAAGCACCACACCCTTAAAGTAAAAGATTGAGCAGAAATATACAGATTCTGAACGTAAGTTAACAAAATCACAATCAATACATGATGCCTGGATTTGCGTTTAAATCCTCTAGAAAAAACCCTGGCCATGTAGATAAAACAAAATTGACACAATGTTGACAAATACTGAAACTGGATAAGAAGTATGAGGGGATACATTACACTGTTCTTTTAAGTGTTTGGAATTTTCCATAATAAAAAGTTAAAAACACATACACAAAACACATCAACACATATGTTTAAAATGCTACGAATTCAAAAAATCAAATACTCACAATAAATTATTTACACCCTCAGCGAGAACTATCCTATTAACTTGATAGATTAGTTTACACAGAAGAAAGCTAGTATATATATATATATATATATTTTTAAGATTTTATTTATTTATTTGACAGAGATCACAAGTAGGTAGAGAAACAGGCAGAGAGAGAGAAGGGAGGAAGCAGGCTCCCCGCCGAGCAGAGGGCCCGATGCGGGGCTCGATCCCAAGACCCCCGGATCACGACCCGAGCCGAAGGCAGAGGCTTTAACCCACTGAGCCACCCCGGCGCTCCGAAGAAAGCTAATATTAACGCTCCATGTAAACAAGCATGCCCAGAACAAGTCAACTCCTTTCAAACTCTGAAAGACAGCACATCACATCCAGCCACAAGGGGGCGCAGCAGAGCAATAAGGCGCCCCCGAAGTCCGATTATTACTGCAATTCTACCTATTCATCTCTCAAAGTATACAGACTTCCGAGATTGTTCCCAAATTCCAGTCTACACAGAACAGTGCTAAGCAAGCCAAGAGCCTTGCCAAGACCAAAGTGAATTATGTTATGCTATGGTGCAGACTCTGAAAATACTGTATGTATAAAAGTTTACTGCCTGTATATAGGTGACACTGATGTTTCCAAAACCATGGTTAATGCCCCTGGAGGGTTCCTGAAGTGAGAACATACAACAACGACGACAAACATACAAACCCAAGTCATAAGGTGAAGCCTTGGAAAAGCCAACAGTTCAACATTGCCCGCAGGGGTCCTAAAGTAGACTCCCAACCACACAGTGAGTTAGTCTCAATGTTAGCATTAAGAATTTTACCAGTATTGAAAAGCCTTCAATAATCCTACTGCCTCTTAAGAACAAGAAACTACTTCTACACTGAACAGATATGGCTTCAGGCAGTTATTTGGGAAAACTTCATAAAGGATACTAGGGAGGAGCCATTTAATTGTAAAATGTAACAAAGTTAACCTTAGAGAGATAATGAAACCAGTTACTGTGTAACTACTTGCTGAAATTTTTTCTACTCAAATTATAAGTTGAGGTTCTATGTTGTTGTATGTTCCACACTGATGTCCATAAGCAATTAACTATTAACACCAATCTTCCCATTTGAAACTCTGTAAATATAAACATATTATTTATGATAATTTATAATCATTTAAATTATGACGCTAATTCATACTAACTTGGTGTCAGGAACATCTTTAACATGCTGAATCTAAAGACTTATAATAATTATGGAAAAACATTCTTAGATTTTAATTTCTTTCTTTCCCTTCAGAGAATGTGCCTGTAAAGGATAGCCAGCCTTGCTTGCCCCACCCCCATTCCCGTGCATAATGAAAATATTTTTTTCTCCTGTATTTATAATTGCTTGGATGGGACTCTGGTTTCAACCCTCCTGTAGCGTCTTTTCCCCAAAGATACCTTGTTTTTCCCCTCACATTAGAGACCCGTAATAAACAATGGCAGGGGGAATAAAAGGCTTAGGGTAGAAACCCAATGCTCTGCCAAAAGTTAAGTGACAGTTCTTTGTATTTTTTTTTTTTAAAAAGAGGGTCATCAGATCTATAAAACAGTCACACTAAAAAGGCAAATGTAATTTGTTAGAATGAATATAAAATTAAATAAACTTTAATTAAACAAAAGGTTGCCTTTCAGGTTTTCTTAGCCAACTACCTGCTACTGAATGAAACTAAGAAACTAAGTATGTATATTACATCAGGAAGCATTTTTACAGAAGTGTTTCTTAAAGGCAATGAGTAGTTTTTCATCTTTGTGTTCGAATTCAGAATGCTTTAATACTGTGAAAAATAATTTTAAAGAAGATGTGTTATTTTTTTTTTTTAATTTACTTAATGAGCAAAACTGAACATTGTACTGTATGGTCCAAATCTGGATTCCTTAAAAGAAATTTCTACATGACATACATGAAAGGATAAAAAGTGAAGGTATAGGGTAACAGAAATAGACTTAAGAGACACATAAATGGGAGGAAACTATTCAACTGTGTGCATTGCAGTCCATCCATACTCAGAATTAGCACGTGTATTTTAGTTACTCCTAAGAATTAGGTAGGCTAGTGATAAAGTTTTACAAAGACAATTTAAACTTCGTATCATATACTTGAAAAACTCATAAAGTAGAAAAAAGAAAATGAGGAAACACATTAAACTTGAGAGCAGTGAATAATACTTTGTTGGGGCGCCTGGGTGGCTCAGTGGGTTAAAGCCTCTGCCTTCCGCTCAGGTCATGATCCCAGGGTACTGGGATCGGCCCGTTGGGGTTCTCTGCTCAGCGGGGAGCCTGCTTCCTCCTCTCTTTCTGCCTGCCTCTCTGCCTTCTTGTGATCTCTCTGTCAAATAAATAAATAAAATCTTTAAAAAAAATAATACTTTGTAAAATATGCCAGCCACTCATATTTAAAAATAATTACTTTGGGGCTACTTTGAGATAAAATGTATTTCTTTCTGAGGACCTCTGCATATTGACAATTAGTGACCCAAGGAACACAAAGTCACTTAGTCAAAGACAATAAAAATAGAGTACCTCACTGAATGTGATAAATATTTACTTTCTAAGGAACCAACCTCTCAACATTTCAAAGTTCTTCGATGATCCCTAAGGAGAGCCTGCCTCTAGCCTACCACACTTGCTACCCCTAACATTCCATTCACCCTGTCTATCTTCAGGAGTCTCAGAAGCAAGAAGGCAGGTGCCACCTGAAGAATCCACACTTTGACTTTGTAAGTCAGCTATCATTAGGCCACTAACAATCATCATCAGATGAAATCTATTTTATTTTCCATTTCTGGGTGTGGTAAAAAAAAATATTTAAAAAAATCAGCCTGTTTTAAAAACTACTCAGAAGAGACCATCACCAAGTTCATGACAAGCAGAGAGGCAGCCAAAAATGTCTTCTTCAGCTGCAGACCACAGAACTCAAATTCCTCTGCTGGTTCACTTCTCTCTGACAGCAGAAAACACAGAGAAGTACATATACATGCATATGGAGGCTCCCTCGTCCAAAAAGGAGACAAATCTGAAAAGCAAATCTGTATCATATGTTATTATAAAATGGGATAACCACTCAGGGAGGATCGGTTTAAAACAGTTGCCACGTCATTATCTCACTTGCGTGGCTAGAATTTTATGCAAACCTGTTCTGGTGGAGAGATGACCTTGGGACTTTCAGATTCCCTGACTTTAACTCAGGCAACACGTCTGAACACCAGGGTGGGGTACTCTGGCAGCTCGCTGGAAGCCCCAGGAGCTGCAGCGTGCCATGGGTTGATAAGCACCCAGCCAGGAGAGGGGAGTGAGGAGTTAAAGGTTCATTTGCAGCAAGGAGCATATCCCCATGTAACTTTCTGACCAAGCCACATTCAGGTCGTTCTTTATCCTTTTGTTCCACAGATTCACACAGCCCACAACAAACATGAGTGTTCATACGTAAGATGCCCTGAAGAGCCCGAATCCCTTCCCCTTCACTGTTCTACATGGAACTCCCTAGAACCACAAAAAAAAATACTTGGTTTAGGGGCTTCTGGTCAGTTAACCGCCTATGAAGATGGTTAAAGCAAAAGCCTCTGAACCAGGCACTCTGCAAAGTTACAGTTTCTGCAAAGAGACAGAAAGATAGTAGTAATTCAGACATGAATTAGTTTTAAGAACTTAGGTTTGCTGCTACCTGGAGTCACTAGAGAAACAAAGCTGCCTCTGGGCACCTAAACTAGTCAGACCTGCTGTAGCAGTTGTGAGGTGGCTCCAGCTCTGCCTTCCACTCCCCTCCCTCCAGCCCCCACCCCACGCATCAGCACAGCTCACTCCACTCGGGGCATGCCACACCTGGTGGCCATCCCCGCTCAGAGGCAGGGCCCGAACTGCACACATAGCCAGCATGCAAGGGTAAGGGGAGGCTAGCCAGGCCAGCAGATGCCGACTCCATTCTGAACTGAGAGCGGCCGTGGGTACAGACCACGGCTTCCATGATCCCGGGTTTCGAAAATAAATCAAATTGTGATATTTGTGTCAGTGAATCCCGGCAGGTATTTCCAATTAAGTGTAGATGAGGGACAGAAGACCTTGAGAGGAGACAAATGAGGCTTTCCAGCTTTTGGAGCCCTCTGACCAGGAAGAGAGCAGATTTCCAAAAGGGAGTTTGCATTGTCTGTCTGAAGTGCTTCGTTTAGATGATAAGCATTTGTTTTGCCCTGTTAAAAGTCATACATTTTCAAAAAATTGGGGGGTGTTTTTATTTTGAAATTTTTATTTGTGTTTCAACGAAAATTTTTAGACAGCCAAGCATGTTTTGTCTCATGATCTTCAAGGAAAAAAAAAAAAAAAAAGAAAAAGAAAACACACACACACAAGGCATCTATTTATTACCCAGAATAGGAATGTCGTCTTATTGGCCTGACATATGCCATTCACAGATTCATACAAAGAATGAACTGCCACACAGTGCTCATGGAGAAAGACACTGCTCCACACAATGAGTGATGGGCGCTCCAGGGGACAGTTCTGTTCACAGGGTTTCCCAGCATCTGCACAGAGGGCAGAAGTTTGCTTTTCATACCAACTGCACTGGCCAATGGAGACAATTTTTTTTTTTTAAAGACACGCCACCTTTGGTTAGTAGCTGATTCCTTCCAGAATATTAAAACTAAATTAAATATCCACATACTTTTTAATCAGGAGTCCTAGCTTATGGGTTTCTATCATTGGTTTAAGTAACGATATCAACAATAGGTAGAAAATTATGGTTTACGCATACGCAAGTGGCTGGAGAATTTTGTATGTTCTGTTGGTCAGTATTAATTAATGGAAAAACCTATGAAGATAGGCATTACCCTTCCCGCAAGGCCACTTTTTACTTAAAACTGAAGCTTGCTCTTTGGTGCCTTTAGCATATATGTGATCTTTGGACTCAGTAATCAAAGGGACCTCTTTCTCTTTCTCTCCTTAGCCAATAAACTACTTCAACTAGAGCCATCTCCTACAGGATATGCCATCACAATAAATATGAAATTTCTGTAGCAACAAAATTTTAAAACAATTCTACAAGTGAATTAAAGTTCACATTACTAAATACCATGTTTTTAATCGACATATAATATTGACAGTGATCTTGATTTTTCTGATGTAAATGAAATATAAAATAAAGCGCCATGCTCTTACTAGTGTTCTTTAACAAGAAACTGCAGCAAAAAAACAAACTCAAAAAGTTTCTGTTGTAGCTTTTACCTTTCTGAGTTAATTAAAGTGTAAAATATTTTGACAGAGAGTAGCCTTGTAGTATAATTTGATACTGATCATTTGTAGTATGCCACTTCAGAAAAAAAAAAAAAAAAAAAACCTTTATGCATCTGTCTATATTTTTTTTACCTCCCCCCTACCTTTTTTATGTTTTCTGTATGTCTTTCTAAAGTAAACTACTTTTATTCTGCCACTGGAGCATTATTTAAAATAGTGGATGCCAAAAGTATCAGATGCTACATAAATTTGAGTGAGTTTTAAATCAGCAAAATTTTTATTCTTTTCTATGCTCATTATTAATGATTCAGTGTGTGGCAACTGGATAAAATTTATATTTCAATTTCTCACTAAAAACACTCCCAAGGGGGACAATTCAGTAAACAGGAGCCTAAAGAATTTCAAAATCTGAATTAATATCCTTCTCTTGGTTCCTAAAGGGAAACAAGCCTGAGCAGCTGTTACCTAAGAAGCTGTGACACTTGCCTGACCATAACACAGTTCCTTAGGACCCCTCTTGTATACTTGGTTGGTTTTGTAAAATGTGAATCCTCTCTCCTACCTGTTGTAATAAAGCAAGGAACAGACTGAGTGTCAAAAAAAGAAAAAAAAAAAAGTCAAATCCATTTCATCGGATTTCTCACCTGACAGCAACATGGTTATGTACAATTTAATTGGCGCGGGCGGGGGGGGAACAAAAATTATTTTCAGGGCTCCCAAACTTGATGAACAACATAAACAACTTTACATTAACATATAATTCCTCTAAGTAAATCAATGAGGCTAAAGGAAAACTTTCTAATACATGTCTCTCTTTTTCTCCTACAAAGAAACTGATAAACTTAACAGGAAAGCAGAGATCCATGAACAAGCTATTCTTGCTCAGGCCAGAAGCTGGGTCTTGCGATGAGTATTTTCACCCTCACAGCACACCCTCCCTTGCTCAAATCAGAATAGACTGCTATAAAAAGTGGGAGCAATGGGAGGAGCTCCTAGAGTGAGGCATGCCTTCTGGTTAGCTGAGCAACTATCCCCTTCACCACCACCCCCCAAACAAAACAATGAAGAGGCTCTCAGGTGGACTGTCCTCCAGGGGTTGAGTGGGGCCAAGAGCCCACTTCAATCTTGTCAGAGACTAGACCCTAATTATAAAATGCTACTTTGAACACTTGAGGCCTCAGGGATCCTATTGGCTGCTACAACTTCTAGGTTCCTTACACACATTATGGACATTTCTTAACATATATTGGGAAATCAAAAAGCATATTTCAAGAACAAAGCTTGAAAACACTGTCTTCCTTAAGATTGACTGGGGCTGCCCAATTCAATTCAAATTAAAACTGCTATCTTCGGAGGCTGTATGTCTCACCCTGCTGGTTGCCCTTCCCCATCTAGTGCCTCTAAAAACTTACTTTCTACCACTCAAAACATCCTGAAACTCCCCAGTTTGAAAGCAGAAAGTTATCCTAAGACAAACTAATCTTTTTGTGAACTTCAAGACTAAACCCAAAACACTCCTCCCATCTCAATCTATTACCGCTACTTCTGCTAAAGGTAAGCTAACTGATGGCCAAGAATAAAAATTAGAACAACTTATGATTTTCTCTAGATCCAATGGCCCTCTGAGGCACCCTCTGTCTTAATGGTACAAAGTCCAGGACCAGAGACAGCTGGCTCCCCTCCGCCCCCTCCCTTTCGGTCATAGGCTGTTACCACCAAGATGACTTGTAGATTTCTAACTTAAAAGCCAATTGGACGTTAAGTTTAATACACACACATATATTCAAAATCAATTCACTTGTCACGGGTGAGAGGAGGGTCGAGAGGAATGTTTTCAACCTAAAAACACAGAGAAACTCACAGAAACACACTATAGCAAGTTGGATGCAGACCCGGTCACGGAACCCAAAAGTGAAGCAGCCTTTTTACTCCAGCAATCCGAGCCTTAAAAAAAGAAGTCTCGTACGTTCACAACAACACAACGGCCACAACACGCACACACATCTCAGCTGTAAAAGCGACAGCTCCAAGCTCCCTCCGCCCCATTGCTGGGCTCCGGTTAGCTCCCGACCCCCTCCTGACCCGGGTCCGTGACTGCCCGTCCCCTGCCCTTCCCCCAGCAGGTCTGCCCGCGTACGCTGGTGGCGGCGGCGGGCGGGGGGGGGGGGCGGGTGTTCCCGGCCCTTGCCCCGAGGGTCTAAGGGTGCAGGGCCGGGAAGCAGTGGGAGGGAGCAGCTCCTCCGGGTACCTGCACCAGGCCAGGTCAGTCTAGCCGAGGTGCCCTCGACCCTTGCGGCCGCCCGGGCCCCTCCTCCGCCCTCCCGGCTCTCCCCGCCCGGCCGGGTCCCAGCGCCGCCCACCACCCCTCGGGAGCCCCGCGCATCCGAGGATCCCCTCCAGCCTGGCGCCGGGAGAACTTACCACATGCAGCTCCACCTGGGAACTAACGCATCAGGAGGGGTTTCTGCCCACTCCTCAAGCTACTCCCTCTCCATGCGGAGTCCCCGCTCCGGGGGCCCGAGGGTGGCGCCGGGGAGCGGGCAGGAGGCGAGACCGAAGCTAAGACTCCGCAGTCCTCTGCCGGCGCGCTCGGAGCATTATACAAT
The DNA here is from genome assembly GCA_004024625.1 of Mellivora capensis. Taxonomy (NCBI): domain Eukaryota; kingdom Metazoa; phylum Chordata; class Mammalia; order Carnivora; family Mustelidae; genus Mellivora; species Mellivora capensis. The sequence goes on along the minus strand of PISX010001651.1, from coordinate 38,093 downwards.
GGTGGAGGCGGCGGCGGCGGCAGGCGACGGAGGAGGAAGCGGGAGGCGGGCGGAGGGGGCGCCCTGACCGAGCGAGCGGCAGCTCGTGCTCCAGCACTCGCTGTGCAGGAGTGACGTGCGGCCAGCGAGCCTCCCGCGAGCTCCGGGCCCCAGGCTCAGCAGGCCCCGCCCCTCCCCCGGCCCCGCCCCCTCCCCCGGCGGTCCGGGGAGGCGAGATAAATGCCGAGCCGGGCCCCCGCCGCGGCAAGAGCAGGAAGGGGCAGGCAGAGCACGGGAGACGTCGGGTGGCAGCGCCGCCCACGGCTCCCTCTCCAGCCGGCGCGCCCTTTATTTTCTCTTAAGGAGATGGCGAGAGGGGAAGAGACACTCCGGCCAGGGGACCACAACTAACCACCAATAATCCCTCACACTCCAGAAAATACTCATGCAAATGACCCGGCGGCTAGTGACAAAGGCGGCGGCGAGTGCAGCGCGCGCACAGCCCGCTGAGTCGCGCGACCGCAAATATGACAAGCATCTAAGCTATTCGGCAACTTGGGGCCGGTCAGCAGGGCGGGCAGGGTCCCGCGGGGGGAAGGGGGATAGGAGGTGAGGGGCAAAAATTCGACCCCGAGGCACCGCGTCCACGCTGCCTGCGCGGCTTTCGAGACAGGAGTCCCGGGAGAGCGGGGGCCAGCAACGTCCACAGCTGGGACACTCCCAGACGCCCCGGTCTCCGGACGCACCAGTAGCCTGCAGATATGTCCCAATGGTAGGACGGGGGCTCCAGCTGGAACCGGGGCCCCAAAATGCCCCTTGGGCGCGGCAGCCTCGGCCCAACACTCAAAATGGGTCACCAAGTCAACAGTACTTTCGGAGTAGGACGGAGCCGAGTTGCATTCTTCGTGGCCCGCCGCGACGCGTTGCAGAGCCGGCAGCCGGCCGGCCGCGCCGGCCGAGCCCACGCAGGTAGAGAAGCCTAGCTTGGAGATGCAGGAGGGTCAGAGGCCCCGCCCGATCTCTGCCCAGAAGCTTCCTGCGGATAACCTTTCCCCTCTCCTTAGAAAGGCATCGGCTTTGAACTACTTAGGTAGCAGGGAAATTTATACTAATTGGGAGAGGTGCGTATGCCTAAGTGGTGAGAGAAAAGAAGACAGCCCCCCTGGAAAATTAATGATTATTTTAAAAATTACATGCGCGTTCAGTGTAAAGTTGTTAAAAAAAAGTAATTCAGGCACCATAAAATTTTGGCTGCCACCCCAATCAATATCTCAGATATCTGGAGTTTAATGGTTCCCTGTACTGGTTACATTTAAGGATAATAAAGCTTTAAGACCTAACATAAAGGTGATTATAAGTCGTTAACATCAAGACAAGTTTAGACCTATTCAACTCTTCTGTAATGATTTGTTATCAATCAAACTGATGATCTTATTGAAATTAAACCTGGGGTAAAATGTTGCTAGAGAAGACTGTTTCTTGTTTTATCTTGAAGGAGAATAAAAAAGATATGTACTTCACCCTCAGTATAATTAAAATCTTATAGATTTTTCTTTAAGAATAACCGATGCCAATAGCTAATTATTTGTGGATATCTCTGGAAAGTTTCATTATAGTGGCGCTCCAAATTACAAATCATGGAAGTAGTGCTCAGGGCCCTCTGCAGGTCCTGCTGTCTGCACCTGGGTGGCACAGCTTTCAAACATTTGCTGCAAAGCCAAGATATTTTTCATTTCCAGAGTTCTGTCTTTTAGAGACAACACTAACTACTAACAGTTTCCTAACCACCCACTCACTTATACTTTCAGCACTCACTTTAAGGAAAAGCCATTGAAATAGAAGCTGCAATAATCTCTTCCTGTGATATCTTTGTAGCAGAGGCCAGAGGCTCTGTTGAATTTAAAGTGAATTTAAACTGTTATTCATGGTCAAGTTAGACTTACAGGATTTTTGTGACACCTGGATATTTCGAGCAAATGGATTACCAAATGCAGTGTTCCTGTACAAAAGAACCAAGATCAAAGTGACAACTTTTGTGTCTCCAGAGTGGACCTGAGATTCTGCTAAGGCACATTATTCAGGAAAGGTCGGACTTCTTAGGAGAGCAACCTGAGTTTTCCAGGAAAAAGGTTTTCACCTTTCCACACTTTTGAAGGTAGTAACCTCTTAAGAGTGTACACAGTATATACGAGTTCCTCTTACCCCACTTTTAGATTCTGGTATCTTTCATCAAAGCATGAAGTGGCAGCTTCAACAGCTGCTAATGTGGTCCCACACAAGGTGGTTACCCACCCCTCCTCCAGGCTGAGCCCCCACAAGCCCGCCCAGCAACCCCTGCCTGGCCCTGGGAACCCAACTCCACAAAGATAAGGAAAAGCCCTTCCTGAGCTTTTGAAGTCCACCCCCTTTGGTATGCAGTGGCATGATTAAAAAAAAAAAAAAAATCATTGTTCATTCCTAGCAAATGAACAAGAAATTGTTTGTGAAAATATAAGTGTGGTTTTCACTCTCACTCCTTGGGACATTTAAAAGCCCAAATGAACAAGAAATTGTTTCGTGAAAATAGAAGTGTGGTTTCCACTCTCACTCCTTGGGACATTTAAAAAAAAAAATTTTTTTTTTTTAATTTGTCAGAGAGAGCGAGAGAGCAAGCACAGGCAGACAGAGTGGCAGGCAGAGGCAGAGGGAGAAGCAGGCTCCCCGCCCAGCAAGGAGCCCGATGTGGGACTCGATCCCAGGACGCTGGGATCATGACCTGAGCTGAAGGCAGCTGCCTAACCAACTGAGCCACCCAGGCGTCCCTCCTTGGGACATTTAAAAGCCCATTTAAAATAATCCTACCCTCAGGATTTAGAGTTTAGAGTTTAGAGTTTCTCCTTCTCACTTTCACATAAGAAATCAGGCCAGGCATCCACATTTAACTATGGGGCACATTATCTGTTTAGGGAGAAAACAAACATGGCTTTTGTAAGTATAGAATGGTGATGGTAATTTGCAAAAATACTCATTAGTTTCAGAGAGGTACTTCTCAACATTGTATTCTGGGTACTAGACTGCACTTCACTGCTTCTCTTTGAAAGTTTCTGGGCCTTCACATCTTGCAAACTACTAGACAACTTTGCTAACTGAAGGCCACTTTTAGCACTTAATTAGCATATGCCCAAGAAATGACACCTGGACAAGCTGGCCATATAAACCGAGAAACAAAGACTTTAAAACAGTTTTGTTTTTTTTTTAAGGTTTTTTATTTATTTATTTGACAGAGAGAGACCACAAGTAGAGAAGCAGGCAGAGAGAGAGGGAGAAGCAGGCTCCCCACTGAGCAGAGAGCCCGATGTGGGGCTTGATCCCAGGACCCTGAGATCATGACCTGAGCCGAAGGCAGAGGCTTTACCCACTGAGCCACCCAGGTGCCCATAAAACAGTTTTAAACTTCACTTTTTCTTTCTCTTTTACTATATTTTATCTCTCAGGTTCCGTTTAAAATACTAGTAGTAATCATCCACCTCTGTACCTTGGAAATATGGGTCTTAACAGCAAAAAAATAAAATCAGATAAACATTTCAGGGGCGCCTGGGTGGCTCAGTGGGTTAAAGCCTCTGCCTGTGGCTCAGGTCCTGATCCCAGGGTTCTGGGATCTAGCCCCGCATCAGGCTCTCTGCTAGGCAGGGAGCCTGCTTCCCCCTCCCTCTCTCTCTGCCTGCCTCTCTGCCTACTTGTGATCTCTGCCTGCCAAATAAATAAAATCTTAAAAAAAAAAACAAAAACCCATTTCAGTTCTTGAAACACATTGAAGGCAGCCAGCTGGGCTCAATCATCTTTTCATGGAAAATACAGACATCCTTACTGAACCTGGACTTCCCATTCGCTGATAACTTAAAACCATTAACTTCAAAATAAAGTTCTGGAAGTCACATCACCTAACTGATTACCAAGAAGTTGATACTGGACACATGATTGGGACAATGCAACTCTCTCACGAAGATGGCACAGATGGTCAGTATTTGCAGCCACCAGCAACCGAAAACTTCCTGGTGGCAATGGAACATGCTAACACATCTCCTTCTGCAGACTGCTCTCCAGCTGTTCCTCTACCTACTTTGTCAGGTTTTCCCCCTCTTTCTTCCTGAGGTCACGGTTCACACAAGCAGAACTTCAACTCCAGGGAAGGGCTGCTTTTGCACAGCTTCCCTAATTATTATTAGCCGGCTTTGCCTCGACAGCCCCTTAGAGGGCTATTCTGTGAGAGATATGCCTTCTTCTCTTTTAAAAATATGACAATATGTAAGTCCTAATTTGGGACAAGATCTTAGGGATAATATTTGAAGAAAATGCTTTTAAAAACATTTTTCCCTCTAACATTGTTGATTAGTCCCTTCTAACCATGACTAGAAAAGATAGCTTCTGTTGGGCATCAGTGTCCTTCCTATTCCATTTGCCACTATTCTCCACACAGTTGATTCAGATCAACTGTGAGGTCCAATTTGAAGCAGCCCTTCTTAGAGACTCCAGCTTTTGGTTTCTCCCTTTTCACAGCTGGAAAGCGGAGACCCTTCCTGGTAACAGCTCCAGTGTTCCCTTCTTGCAGGCTGCTGCTCCGCTAGAGACTGGCGGTGGCTTCTTGCAAGCCTGTCTCCTTGTCCCATTCCCCTCACAGTACTGCCTTCCCAGGGGCCCCTGCACGTGGACTCTGCACTACTTGCATATAAACCAGCCTCCCTTCTTGAGGAGTTCATACTCTTCTCCAGATACTTGGCACTACTGGCATCCACCGAAAACATCCATAAATGTTAGAAATTGCATGGCCCCCAGGCCTTCCTTGTCCTGGGGAACCAGCCTGAGGAGACGATGATTCCTGGAGTAGGAATACAAAGATCTTATACAAATAAATCACTCAACTATGATTAATTGTTGACTTTTTGGTTTCTTAATCCTCTGTGTCACAGATTTAGGGTCAGCTCTGGTTCTGGGGGAAAGAGCAGGTTGGTCAGGAGATTTTGGATCTAGTTCCTCAGCCAGAGCCAGTAGGGAGGCTGAATCAGGCCGCTCAGAGATTTCCATAGCCCCTTCCCAGAGCTAGGAGTCTATAAAAAAGTGATCCCAATGTAGAACTCGGAGTTATGGGCTCAAATGAAATAATCGGCTCAAATCAGAAGAATATAAAACCAACTTCACATTCACACATTTCTAAGAGAAAAGAGAAGTGCAAATAATGATAATATACTCTATTCAATAGGATATGTTCTTGGAATTATTTTCGTATCCAGAAGACAGATTTGAGCCAGCGATCCATATTCTCCTGGATCTGTTACCCATTATGGTTCAAGTAACCTATCTGGGAAATCTGAAGCCCACCCCACCTCTCCCCCAACATTTGGAGAGAAGCAGGATGGTTTACAAGGCATTTTCGTGTGGATTTACAGGTTCACTCTTCAGAGCACCTTCCCTGTGCTGTAAGCAGGACAGGGACTCCTCACATCTTACAGAAGAGGAAACAAAGGCTTGGAGATGGACCTGCCAACTGAACTCCTTTATCAAGCTGACTCTCAGGGACAGAGAAGGTCTGGAGGCTGTGAGATTTCTAACATTCAGGGAAATTGTTTGTGGAAGCCAGAGAAGACGATACTGAGGGTCCTGAGAAGAGTATGAACTCCTTAAGCAGGGAGGACGGTTTATAGGCAGGAGGTACAAAGCTGACATGCAGAGGCCACCAGGAGGGTAGTGCTGGGCCAGGATTCTGACACCATTTTGCTTTGATCTTATACTAGGGTTCTGAAATAACAATTCTGTTTCTTACACAAAGAACTCCAAATCTGCCTGTCCTTGGCTTTGTTAGCATCCTATTTTAGCCCACAGAATTAATAACCCATAAACATCACAATGAAAAAGAAAACTCAACACGCCCTTCAGACCCCTCACTCATTTCCAATATGGTTCACAAAACTGGCATTCTTGTTTATCACTTTGTCTTTAGCCTCTAGAACAGCACCTGACACAGTAGGTATTTGTGAGTTTTCACTGAATGAATAATTTAAAAAATGCTGAAGAGTTTATACCAGCTTCATAAACTCAAGGGGTTAATCTTTCCTGCTAATGTTTTCCTCTCACTACCCTTTCACTGAGCTCTGTGTGTGTGTGTGTCTGTGTGTGTACACACATATAAATAAATATACACATGTATTTTTAAGCAGTATTTGGGAACCTTCATAATTAGAGGGATCACTTTAAGCAATATAATATTGTCCTTATAACTGCTTTTCAGCAATTCTAAAATATACCAATTGGGTTTGACATAGTTACAAAGACCAATGGGCACTCACATAGTACTATTAATCTATACCGTCTCACTACTGGGGGAATAACCTTACAGATAAATTATTGCCATAATTCCACTATTCTATACTTCTTTATAAAGATTTTCTCTTCCTACCTTAAGAATTAAAAGTCTTGGTCAAATGATATTTAAAACCACAGCAGCATTTGGTAATTATGGAGTGGGTTGGTGGTGAAGACTTGCCTACCCAAATCTTCAAGTGATTACCTAAACGGTACAAATGACCACTTGTTACTGGCACCTTCATGTTCTCATGGTCATGGAATTTAAAAGTATGCCAATAATCAAATATGTTATGAATATCATCAACTAATATTAACTCCCAGGAAAACTTGGCAAAATGACGACAGGAAAAATAATTTTTTTTAAGTATTACTCTAATGCCAGCTGTTTTTTAACTGTCAAAATCAAGCACTTATATAACTGGCTAAACTAAATTATATTTTCTGCTATAATAGCCTCATATCTCTTGTAGAAACTAGGATTGTATATCTTTAAATCACGTTTGAGTAAAGAAGTCACTTAAGAGAACTATGGTAATTTGGAAATTGTAAATAATATATTTAAGTCATTTTTGAAGTCTCAGCTGTAAAAATTCTACTTTGAGAAGTTTAAAAAAAAATGCAAAGCTTTAAGCTGTGTGTATAGATGCCCAAGAAAAGCCTCTAAGTTCAGGCTATGAGGTATCATTAGAAAATAAACATGTGGCCAGAGAACCCCGTTTAAATGTAAACGTAGTATACAACTAAAAATGCATCAGCTTGTTTGCCACTTTGGATTTTTATTGGGTTTTCTGGAAAATAGGTTACACTTAGGTAAAATGGTATAGACTTTTCTTTTAGTCACCAATGGAGAACTATTTTTTTAAAAGACCTGTTGTCAGAATAAACAAGAATAAATATCTTTTTCAAAATTATCCAACTGTCCAATCATACGGGTCCTTTGCTTTAAATTGAAAAAAGGTTAATTTTTTTTTTTAAGATTTTGTTTATTTATTTGACAGACAGAGATCACAAGTAGGCAGAGAGGCAGGCAGAGAGAGAGGAGGAAGCGGGCTCCCCACCAAACAGAGAACCTGATGCAGGGCTCAATCCCAGGACCCTGGGATCATGACCTGAGCCGATGGCAGAGGCTTTAACCCATTGAGCCACCCAGGTGCTCCAAAAAGGTTAAATTTTAAGTGAAAAGTTGTTAATATTTAAAATTTCAGAAATGCAGAGTGAGGTCAAGTAGGAAGAACTAAAGCAAGCATTCCAGATAAACACTAACACATTAGATATATGCTTTAAATATTGAATGAAAAATTTGATCTTGCTAAGTAACACATGTTTCAAACTGTTTTCTTAGAGAAGTCTTGAGTTATATGAAACTCCTTAAATGGGCAATTATCAGAGAAACTGGCTTTTAAGGAGAAAATAATAGTGTGAATGAGCTATATGTAACTTCCCTTTTTAAAAACAGAAGTTGAATCTGTGACACCAAATTTAGAAAGGAGAGCGCGAGAATATCATTTCTATCATAAACGCCCACTGCTGTGCTGTTCTGTTACAAATCAATGTACATGCTATGAATTTGAGTTTGCTCACACAATACATAGAGTTAATCACTCCTAAAGATGATTCTTTTAAAAGAAAACATAAATGTGAAAAAGTCACATTATATAAAAAAACTCACTTAAAAAGGGCAAGATTCCCTGATTTTGACTGTAGTGATTCATTTGGCCTCATTATACACAGAGCAGCACAGTCCACACTGGGGATGCAGAAAACTAGCTTTTGTGGGAATAATACAGGTAATTTCAACAGTATTTATACTTCCTTTTAACATTACTTAAGAAATTAAGGCCCAAATTACAAAAAGGTTGACAAAATTGTAATGAATCAGATGTTCACGTTCAATCTACTCTCATTTATTACCACTTTAGAACTGTTAGACATCATACTTTTAGTTCTAGTGATAATAACAGCTGTAAAGATAAATACTCCAGAATTACTATTTTCTCATTTTGCCAAATGAAAAGTAAGAAAATAGAAACCTTTCTGAAAGTTCATCAGATGAAAAGAACAGAATTAATGGGGAAATGATACCATTTATGGACAAGAATATTTAATACTTTATAAACACCATTTCTCAGGGTGCTTGGGTGGCTCAGTAGGTTAAGTGTCTACCTTCAGCTCAGGTCATGATCTCAGAGTCCTGGGATTCAACCCCATATCCAGCTCCCTGCTCAGTGGGGAGTCTGCTTCTCCCTCTCCCCCCTCCACCCTTCCCCCGTGCTTGTGCTCACTCTCATTCTCTCTAATAAATAAGAAATCTAAGACAAAAGAAATATCACTTCTCTCACTCCTCAACTCATCAATAAATTGAATACAATTCCAATTGAAATCCCAATTTTTTTTCACAGAACTTGGTAAGCAAACCCAGAAATCATCTGGAATAGCAAAGGGGGGGAAAGATAGCTAAACTAAAAAGTTTAAAGGACAAAATGCGGGATGTGTCCTGTCAGATATCAAGGCTTATTATAAATTTCTAGTAATTAAAAGAGAATGTTGTGTCATAGGGATAGATAAGTAAATCAAGAGAACAGAACTGACAGTACAGAAATAGTCACACACATACGAAGTATAAAATATGGCAGAGGTGGTATTACAGATCAGTGGGAAAGAACAGGTTATTCAATAAATGGCTAAGGGTCACCTGGTTAACTTCATGAAAAATAAAATAAAATTAGGTACCTAATATTCCTCCAAAAAATTTCAGGTGGACTAAATCTAAATATGTAACATAATTTTAAAACTTTTAAGGAGAGAATACAGGAGAATATGTTTATGGCTTCAGGATAGGGAATGTGAAATTATTGTTTGATTCCTAAGACTCCTTCTCTACTTGCCTCTGCTTTGCTCTGTGCCTTGAAATGCTGACCCCCTAGGAAGTAAGCTCTTTTGCCAACTAGCTCCCAGCTGGATTCAGTGAAAGCAAGGCACCAGAAGGAGACCAGTCAGAGAGGAAAGAGGATGGGGTGTTTTATCCTGATCCTTCCTGCTTTGAGACCCTGTCATGGCAGTATCCATCCCTGCATACCCACAGCTTCTGTGGATGGTTCCTTCTCCAGGGTGTCAACTCTCACAAATTCAAGCAAGACCATTTCCTCCCCCTTTCCCCTATAGACCTAAAGACAGGAACAGCTTGTTGCTGGTCTTCCATGCCTCCACTTTTGTCACATCTCTATAAAATGTCCCTTTATTAAAGTCTCATGAATTGAATCATTTGAATAGAATTCTGCTTCCTGCCGAGACTTTGATGGTTCAGAAACAAGACACCCAATGCAGAAACCATAAAGAAAAAGACGGATAGGGACGCCTGGGTGGCTCATTTGGTTGGACGACTGCCTTCGGCTCAGGTCATGATCCTGGATGATCGAGTCCCGCATCGGGCTCCCAGCTCCGCAGGGAGTCTGCTTCTCCCTCTGACCTTCTCCTCGCTCATGCTCTCTCTCACTGCCTCTCTCTCAAATAAATAAATAAAATCTTTAAAAAAAAAAAAAAGAAAAAGAAAAAGACGGATAGTTTGATTACATTAAAATTAAACATCTATTAAACAAAAAGGCAAGCTAAGGACTGTGGAATGATATGTGTGATTCATATAATCAACACAAGATTAGTATTCAAATTTTTTAGAAGTCCTATAAACCCAACAGAAGAGTGAATTAAATAGGAAACTTACATGTCCAATAGACATGAAAAGACACTCAACCTCATCAATAGTAAGAAAAATGCAAATTAAGGGGCACCTGGGTGACTCAGTGGATTAAGCCTCTGCCTTTGGCTCAGGTCATGATCTCAGGGTCCTGGGATCGAGCCCCACATCGGGCTCTCTGCTCGGCGGGGAGCCTGCTTCCTCCTCTCTCTGACTGCCTCTCTGCCTACTTGTGATCTCTGTCTGTCAAATAAATAAATAAAATCTTAAAAAAATCTAATCTAAATAATCTAAATAAATCTAAATAAAATCTAAAAAAAAAAAAAAACCATGAAAGCAAGTAATTATTTTGGAATAAATTTGAATTTATTGATTTAGATTTCATCAGGTTAAAACAATAAATCTTCTTTTCTTTCTTCCTTTATGGTTCCTGTGAAATAGAATTTCCTAGGTTTTTTCCTGCAATTTCCAGTATCTATTATCTAATATCTAGTATCTAATATCTAAAAAAATCTAAAATATTAATATCTATCTAATATCTAAAGCATTGGACAGTATTCATATTTGATGTATTTATTTATCCCCATTATTTCAGTAAGAACTTATTCCTTTCACTCATTTTGATACATTGTCCTTCTTTCTCTCTTAATAGCAGACTGTAAAATCCAAAAATAACACTATAGTAACCTAAAGTTCTTAATAGGAAGCCCAGCTGACAGGTCAGGTATAAGAGAATAATTGGTATAAAGCCCATGTTTGGGGTGTATTTCTCACCTGCCAGGCTAAGTTCTGTCATGCTAGAAACGATAAAAGCTTCCTCACAAAATATGAGGCTTGTGACTTCCTTAATATATGCCAAATAATGCATTTAGCACTAAAAAGTGAATTGTGTGTGTTTAAAACAATGGAAACACATCTACCCATGAAATAAATTTTTCACTTGGTGTTGTGGTGACCACTGGCTGCTACACCAAATGCATTTTGATTCTTTCTGATTTTGTGTCTCTTGATATAGGGACAGAAATAAAGCCCATATGCTCTCTCGACCTCTGGGAACATGATGTTGTCTCAGTGCATGGGTATTGTGACTTTTTTTCAGAGATTGTCTTGAAATAAGCCTATGTTTTAAATACACACTTTTCTGCGTGCTAGCAGGCATTCTGAAGCTAGGTGGTTCTAAATAAAGAACTCTAGTCAACAACAGGAAATAACTCCCACAGAAAAAAGGGGCAGAATACAAACTCTCACCAACTCTCTCGTACACAGTTCACAACGGCCTTTTGTTCCATGCACATTAAGCCTGAAATCTTTACTTTTCAGAGCATGTCTGGGCCTTTGCAGAGCAATTAAACCTTTCTTTTCCTTTAGCTGGTGTCCTTGCCTTCTTCTCTCTGAGGAAATTAACCTTGCAACTAACTTCTTACTGTGAGGTAGATCAGAAAACAGAACAGTTTCTATTCTGAAGCTTAAAGTATTTCTCTGTGTGTGTGTGTGTGTGTGTTTAATGGAGCTTCTCATGGAAATAAAAACCAACTCTAAGTTTAAAACTCATTTTTCCTTCTAAGATGTACAATGCCACATAAACACACACGTGTATGTTCTAAAGGAATATGTTCATCTGCAGTATATGTTTCTATGCTCCTATGGGCTGATATGAAATACGACAAGGATATATCATCATATCAACTCATAAGTCTACACTGACGGGTTATTAACACTTTATTAGTGTCAGCAAATTAGTGCAAATGGAAGATAAATTTAAATTCTAGTCAAAAGTTCCCATCTTGAGTCTTTTATGAAAAATTGGGAGAAAAATCCAGATCCCAAGCTAATCAAATTTTAAGACATCTGAATAATAGTTTTCAAAGTCAGAGGGACTCCTACTGGAATGGGTTGGTGGCATTCAACTGTAGGACAGGACAGGTACTACTGACAAGAAAATTGGGCCAAGGAAAACAGCTTGAATACAACTGCATACTGCTATTTCTTTCCTCCCCTTTACACACAAGCCTTGCCCTCTCTACTGGCTCCTCCCTGAAGTCAATAAATTGTAGACTCAACACTGTCTATCTTCAATTTTAAAACAAGAAACAATCTTCCTGTGCTTCAGTGCTTCAGGAAGGCTAGGAGCTGCTCCTGTCTCTACTCTTCACAGCTTTAGTCTCTCCTCCTTCCTCTCGCTTCTACAGGCCAACATTATTGGCCACCCCTTGACCAGCCTGAGAAAAGAGCACCAGTGCCCTCTAAGCACCAAAGCCAATGGACACTTCCCAGTTCCTCATAGTACTGAGCCCCTCTGTAGCACAGGACATTACTGACCACCTCCAACCACTTCTTTCAGTGAGTTTGTTTAAATGACAGTCTGCTGGTTCTCATCTCTCTGGACACTTATAGTCTGCCAGGCTGGCTCCTCTTCCTCTGACTGTCCCCCACCCCAAACCTGTAGTTCTTGACTTAAAAAAAAAAAAAATCACCTCCTCCAGGTGCAATTTGGGACCAGAAAGGGTTAAGGAGGTGAATGGGGGATGGGGATGGTTGGTTCGAATCTTCAGGAAAATTTGGAGACACGTGTGTGTTTTGAAAAAATTTTGCCATTTGATAATCACTATCTAAATGTTTGTATTCCCTATGATTTTCTTTTTGCTCCTTCCTCTCTTCTCATCTTATAAACTCTCCCCAGGCAACCTCACCCACTCTCAGGGCATCTGTATGCTAATGATTCACAAATCATTAACCACATTCCAGATCTTTCTCTTTTGAGCTTCATATTTGACCTTTATGTAGACAGAGACCATATATCCCAGTTTGTCAGGGTCATTCCTAGTTTATGCTTGTCCCGGTATAATTATTAATAGCACCCTGTTTCAATCTCAAAGTGGTTCTGGTTTGGACAATAAAAGTATATAATTAGCCTCTTTCTATCCCGTTGCCCATTAGACATCTCCACTGGGTATCATAAAGGCACCTCCAACTCACAGCACATCTAAAATTGTCCTAATCGTATCCTCCTTAAATCTGTACCTCCTCCTGAATGCTTAAGGGAGGTTAAGGTACCAACAAGGACCTTGGTGTCTAGATTAGAAAGATGAGAAATCTAAGATTCAAAGCGTTTTCCCGCTCCCATTCCCTCACATTTAACCATATACACAGTCCTGTCAATTTCCTCTCTTAAATATTTTTCAACTATGCCCCCCTCCTCTCCATTTTCCCATCGTTGCCCTCGTCAAGACCCTAATCATCTTTCATTTTGATGACTGCAAAAATCCATCTCCCTACTTCCAGTCTTGAATAGTCCCTCTCTACTCCATCTATATCACCTATTGCGTGACAGGTAGCATGCAATGTACTAAAAATTAAAAACGAACAAGAGATGCTCCCACCAAATTCACAGGGGAGACGAACTCATCAATGCAATGCCACGGGTGATGTGGTGACAGAGACATGAGCAGGGTGACAATGGACACTTCCGAGTGGCCACAGAGCCTGGCCAGTGTGAAAGACACATTGATGGTTTTAGGGTAAATGGGTCAAGGTCATCAAAGGCAGATGGAGCAGCAGATGGGGAGGTGAGAAATAGCACAGTATATGGGTGCAGATCTGAAGTGTAAATCGCAAGAAAGGAGTAGCAACATATAAGACTACGGAGTTTGGCTGGACATGTCTAGGAAGGCCTTGGATGGCACATTAAAGGGTCTGGACTTCATATTCTGAAGGCAGTGAGAGGTCATTAAAAGACTTTCTGTAAGAGTGGAATGATCTGATTTTTATTTTAGGACGTTAATCCTATATCTATACCTGAACTTGAGAGAACAATCTTAAAAGTTATTTAGAATAACCAACAAATGAAGAAAAAATAAACTTTACTGAAGATGTTAAAAACCTATAATAATTAATAGAGTTGGGTTCTGGCAAAAGAAAAAATACAAATGGCTCTGCATTGAAAAACTTGAAACAGACCTTAGTATAAAGATCTAATATTGTCAGAGATGGCATTCTTTTAGGGCGAGAGGACGGTATGTACAGTAGTTTACTATTTAAGGAGAAAGAATTGGATGTTAGATTTTTGCCCCAATGTGATAAAATACTAGAGATTAACTAAAGAATAAAATATATTAAAAAAAAAAAACAGGAGAACTAAAAGAAATTACAGATGAATAACCAATCCTAAAGGTAGACAAGACCTTGGGGTGCCTGGGTGGCTCAGTGGGTTAAAGCCTCTGCCTTCGGTTCAGGTCATGATCCCAGGGTCCTGGGATGGAGCCCCACATTGGGCTCTCGGCTCAGTGGGGAGCCTGCTTCTTCCTGCCTGCCTCTCTGCCTGCCAACTTGTGATCTCTGTCTGTCAAATAAATGAATGACCGGGAGGGGACAGGTTGTGGAAGTCCTTATAAGCCAACGCAATGACTTTGGCTTTTACCTTGAGTCCCAAGGGAAGCGATGGCTGCAGTACTCTTGACCCTATGTATTCTCAAGACAGTGGCCAGTGGTCTTTATAAAACAAAAGTCAGGTCATGTCATTCCTCAATCACGGTGACTGTGTTGTAATGATTGATTTGCTCAGGGTCGCTTTGAGGTTTGAATCTCTTCAAGTGTGCCAAAAATTCTAGTGTTTGAGAATGTGCCACCGACATTAAACAACGAGAACCAGTTGTGTCACCAGCGAGTGTAATGGTTAAGCCGTACAGTTAAGGCAGATCTGCCACTTAGGAGCTTTCCACCAGTGAACCCTGGGCATGTTTCTCAACCTCTGATTCTTAACTGTAAAAAGGGGGAAATAGTATTGACCCTGTGGTATTACGGAGATTAAATTAGATAATGCATTTGTTTTTCAGAGTGAAGTGTGCCACAGGTGGTACCTGAGGTGATTTAAAAAGGTTCAAGGAGCTGGCACTAAAGGATCAGCTCGGAAGAGAGAAGTGACAGGTGAGAGGTGAGTGTTGTCTGAAGGGATGCAAGGGTTTCCAGGAGGAGGACTCGAGGTTTCTTGCTGCTTCCCATGCTGCTGGAGGTAGCCAGGTGATGTGGTTTTCGCTAGTGGAATGTCAGGAGAAGTCAGTCTGCTGGGAGCCCTGGGGAAGAATGTTACCACCCGTAATAAAAAGTGAGGCTCAGGCAGGCTTGCAGCGAGAGCTCCCACTCCCTTTCCAGACTGTGCGAAGATGTGGTGCCTTCCTGTGTGCATGACCTAACAACGAAAGTCCAAGGCACCGAGGGTGGTGAGGCAGAGGTCGAAGTGGAGCCTGGGTCCTTGACGACATCACCAAAGAGCTAAAGAGAACCACCAACGCTAGGAATGCAACTTCTAAGGGAAATGATAAATGGCTTACGGGTATGTTTATAATGCTGTAGGTGAAGTCCCAGGACCCCAGGCCTATGAATCACCTAGGGACTAGTTTAGTCCCACATCCTTGGACTCCACCCAGCTCTGCTAAAACATTATCTCTGTGGGAGAGGTTTAAGAATCTGCATTTTATACTTTTCAGTAGTATTGGTTTCCTATTGCTGCTATAACAAATTTACCATAGAATTAGTGGCTTAAAGTGATGCAAATTTACAGTTCTGGAGGTCAGAAGTCTAAACCTGCAGTATTGACAGAGCTACATTCCTTCTGGAGGCTTCAAGAAGAATCTGTCTCCTTGTCATTTCCAGCTCACAGAGGCCACCTGCACTCCTTGGCTCATGACCCCTTCCTCCATCTTCAAAACACATTTATTCCAACCTCTGCTTCAGTCGCCCAGACTCCTTCTTCTGCCCGTGACCTTTCTGCCTCCCTCTTATAAGGACCCTTGTGATTACACGGAGCCCAGCCAAACAATCCAGGATAACCTCCCCATTGCAAGAGCCTTAATTTAACCACATCTGCAAAGTCTCTTTTACCAAGTAAAGTCACAGTGGGGGTTGGGGTGAGGATGGATGATGGGCACTATTCTTACCACACAACAGTTGATTACAGGACCATTACAAATCATAGGTTTAAGCCACTGCTTGTTGGCTTTTCTGTAACCTGTACATGAAAGCATCCTAGTAAATCACGTTATAAAAACTTAACCCAGCGGTCCTCAATGGGAGCAGGGGGGTGGGTGGAGGATGGATAAAAGGGTTGGGGAAAGCTAGGCACATTAGAATCATTTGGGATGCTTTTCCAAAATATATATGCCAGGGACCTGCCCCAGACCTATGGAACTGAGCTATCCATGTACAGGCACCAGACGTGTATGGATGAACAAACCTTCCTGGGAAATTCAGCTGGAACTACTGGCAAAAATCCACTCAATAACCTCTAACCGTTTTCTTATCCACAAAATATGAAAATCATATATGTCCTGCCTATCTCTCATGATCATGTAAAGATCAAGCAAGGCAAGTATGTGGGAGCATTTTATAACTGGTAGAGATCTACAGAAGTATTACTGATGATTATTAGAGGAAACTGATGCAGAATGATGGTATTGGGGTGAGAAGATTCATCCAGAGAGACTCCAGGTACTTGGAACGAACAAAGTAAGCAAAAATAAATCTTTGCGAAAACACCAAGAAATCACAAAGCCCATGTACCAAACCTCATGCATTATCATGTATTTCCTGATTGTCTATTTAAACTTAAAGACAATTTTAAGTTTTTTTCCCTTCCAAATCGACTGTAATTGGAAATTAGAAGGGAGAATAGATTGTACATGATACCAGCCAAAAGAAAAAAAAAGAAAGAAAGAAAGTCAACAATTTGAAAGAGGAGGAAGGATTAAAATGTTGATATAGAATTCTAAAAATTTAGTGATGTGGGATTATTTAAATTAGTCGCAAATAGCACCATGCCCCTCCCTCACTAGCTCTGCCCTACAGGACTCTGTTCCAACAGAATACCTTAGCAATCTAAATGATCCTCAGTTATGAAGAAAAGGTAGCATTATGCTCAATGCTCTCTGTGGGAAAAATGTAATAACGACAAGAATATAATGGTATAGGGAAAGATTTTTATCAAACAAGTTCACATTAAACAAATTTGGGTGCTTAGGGAGAAATTTCAAATATCTCTAAAATGCATGTATACAGAATGCCCGTATGCTATATGAATAATATGTCACTATGTGAATTACAGCTATTATAGATCTATACATAAGTTCTACTGATGTGAGGAAGTCCTCATGCATCCTAAGAGCTCAATAAATCTGTGTTGTTTGAGAGACCAAAACTGACACCATCACCTTCATGAATGAAGGATGGTATTAGATCAGTTCATCTGCTGGCTGTAGAGTACACGATAATGATACCATACCTTTAGGGGCGTCTGGGTGGTTCAGTCCGTTAAGCATCTGACTCTTAGTTTTAGGTCATGATCTCACTGGTTGTGGGGTCCAGCCCCATGTCGGGCTCCACGCTCAGTGGGGAGTCTCCTTGAAGATTCTCTCCCACTACCCCTCTCCCATGTGCGTGCATGCACACACACTCTCTCTCTCTAAAATAAATTAATTTTAAAAAATGATACCACACCTTTAAATCTGTATAATGACTTATTTATACATTATAAAGCATGCTGACATCATCATCTTCTTTGCTCCTCTCCTCTTAAAGCCCCAAGAGTCAGATACTACTATACTGTTTTTCATTTGAGGAACTGAGGTTCAGAGAAAACTTTCTCAAGATGCCACAATGACCAAGCAGCAAAGCCCAGACTGGAATCCAGATCTGATTCAAAATCCAGTTTTCATTTTCAAATTTACATTATTATAAATAGCGCTTAACCGTCAAATGAGGACTCTGTCAAAGCACATCTCTAAAAACAAATTCAGATGACTATTCAGATAGATCTCTCTATCTACCTACCTGTCTACTTATTTATAAAGCAGAATGAATCAGAAAAATTTTAAGGTATCTTTTAAAATATATAAATATATATATAATATCTCTTTCTTTTTAACATGCCCACACACTGGCTAAGCTTCTATAAACAGCTTTAGCTCCAAGTGAAATTTTATGACTGAATCTCAAACACTTAAATAAATAGAAAATGCTGAGATGGTCTAAGCTAGTAAACAAAATCATTCGCTCTAAAAACAAAAAGCTCAAAATGTACAGGTTTCAGAAGTATTTGGTTGCTCTAAGAAACACTACTGTTATTCCAATGGTGTATTTTACTCTTATTTGTATTTCTAGTGGACTACTATGTTTCCATCCAATTTCAACCCACATGCGTTGATGACACAAGCAGGGCTTCAGATGCCATGATTCATCAAGGCTGCCACAGTCATGCAGCTCGGGGACAGACCCATCGGATGCGAAGCTGCGCTCTGCATAACGTACATTCATGCTCACTGTGCGCTGTGTGTGACCCCAGACAAGCACAGTCATCCTCCTCTCGCCCACCTCCCACCTGCAGAAGAGACACACCATGAAATGGAAGTAAATAAAAAAGGACTCCATAAAGGTACCCTCAGTCAGAAATCATCTTCCCTACATTAACAACAGAAAAGTCTTCACTATGACTTAGGCCACTTATACCATTACCTTTTGATTCTTTGCAGGAAAACTGATGTACAAGATACAGAGTATTTAGAGATTACTTAACATACTATAATCAACATTTTCTGACATGCCTAACAACACTAACTTTGGAGTCAAAAGGTCCTAGGACAGACAATTTTCTCAGTTTTCTCAACTGTTAGAAGGGAACAGAACCAGGATCTGAGGCAGATGTCACTGTGAGTAAGTGAGATTATGTAGGTAAAGAAGATAGCACAGCCCCTTGAAAATGATAAACAAAAGTAGCTGTTTTTGTTACTACTAATTACTGAAGTTCAATACCGCTCTGGTGGTCACTGGTGTTGGAAGGAGAGCTACTTTGCTCATCCGAAGAGGCCTAGCCATTGTTGCTGACTATGATGAATCTTCTGTACGGGTTTGGGATACACATTAGATAGAGCTCCACACACATAAGGCATTAGGCCAGACTGGAGTACAAGAAAAAGACAAACTTATTGAATAAATCTCATCATTTAGCTAGTATTGAAGATGAACCTCGGTACCTGTAATTCAATATAAAACCAACCCACTTTTTTTTCTTTGCCTAACATTTACTGAGTGTCCACTGCGCTGGGCCCTAGCCTAAGCTTAAGAAAAGATTCTGTCACAAATAACTGAGAGAATGTTAGCTATCCAGATTAATTAGAATTCCCTCCTCCTTGACCCTTTGCTTTAATTATATTCTGATGCAAAAATGTATACACAACAAATCATAATAAAGACTAAGAGAGATCAGCTACTTTCTATAATGGCTTTAAAATATAAGTAACAGGAGCAACCAGCATGCCTCTTCTTACTTTCACTGCTATAACTGGGCTACAATGCTTTCTTTTCCCACCTAAAAAAGTGCCAGTATGTTTGAAAGTGAACCCAAAGAAATAGAGAACATATACCAAAAATGTCAAAAACGTTAAAGCCTCATTAGAAATAAATGAATAAATTTGGTGTTCAAACCAAATAAAACGTCAAAAGCTTTCAAGCCTCCTCTTTCTTTAATATCCATTATACCTCTAAGTAGCTGAATCTCAAATCTCTTGAGTTGCTCTGAAAAATATTGGTGCTCATCTCCATTGGCCCAAACTTCTATCCCCAGGTTGGTAGGTTATGGGCTTGAATGGTATGTAGGGATTTACTGGGCTCTAAGGAAAAAAATACTAACAGTGGTTGAAATAATAAAGTTTTTTTTTTTTTTCTCACAAAATTAGAAATGTGGAGTTACACAGTCCAGGAAGGAAAAGACGGTTCAAAGGTAACTGTTCCACCAGCCTCATAGGTCCTGAGGGTCACAAGAAGACTGCTATCTACAAGCTATTTTATCCACATTTCAGGTAAGAATAAAGTCAAAAGTCTTATCTTCATGGGCATTTGTCTTTTATCCAAGAAGTGATATATCCTCCCCCAAGAACATCTACCCTTATGTTATAGGCCAAAAAAGAGGCAGAATATAGCCCTCTCCATAGAAGAGTGTCCAAATATCAAGTATTTAAACTTACCACAGTTACCCCAAATAAAATCAGTGTTCCTTTAACACCAAATGAATGGGAGAGGAGTCTGGGAAGATGGACACAGTAGAATGCACCAGGAATCTATCACTCCAACTAGACACCAAGCTGCACTGGCAGAATCTGTCTGATGTAACTAATTTGGAACTCTGGGGTCTGCTGAAGGCTTACAACTTCCAGGGGAAGACCTGTACAGTAAATTATGTGAATTTTACTTAATTTCAGTCAAGTTCAGCTCTTAGCACATTAGCAGATACTCATCCCCCATCTCCAGTTGTGTGTATGCTCCTGGAGCAGCTTGCAAACAGCCTGTGGGAGCTAGGGCACATTTAGAAAATTTAAAAAAAAAATTTTTTTTAAGGCAACTGCAATATACAGGGAAAATAAGAAAGTGACCAAGCATGCTCAGAGAAAAGCTCAGAAAAGAAACCCTGAGAAGACTTTAAGTATATGCCTCAGGCTGACTCTGGGCACAGAGAGAGGCTATAGCAATCAACACCCCCCCCCCCACCACAAAAAAAGACAATAAACAAAAACAGTATCCAAAAAAAACCCCCAGCAAACCCTGAGGAAGAGGGAGAGTGTGACTTCCATAGTTGCTACACTATTATATTCAAATGTCCAGTGTTCAACAACAAAAAATCACAAGGCATTAAACAAAACAAAACAGGAGAATATGGCCCACTCAAAGGAAAAAACTAAATCAATAACAAATGTATTGAAAAAGACCTAGTGGAGATATACTAGACAAAGACTTTAGAACAATTGTTTTAAAGATACTCAAAGAACTAAAGGAAGATGAGGAGAAAGTCAACAAAATGACATGTGGGGACGCCTGGGTAGCTCAGTCAGTTAAGTGTCTGCTTTTGGCTCAGGTCATAATCCCAGGGTCCTGGGATCAAGTCCCACATCAGGCTCCTTGCTCAGCAGGGAGCCTGCTTCTCCCTCTGCCTGCTGCTCTCCTTGCTTGTGCTCTGTCTCTCTCTCTCTGACAAATCAATAAATAAAGCATTTTTTAAAAAGAAAAGAAAATGACATGTGAACAAAATGAAAATAGCAATAATGAGACAGAAAACCTTAAAAAAACCAAAAAGGAGGGGCGCCTGAGTGGCTCAGTGGGTTAAGCCTCTGCCTTCAGCTCAGGTCATGATCTCAGGGTCCTGGGATCAAGCCCCACATCAGGCTCTCTGCTCAGCAGGGAGCCTGCTTCCTCCTCTCTCTCTGCCTGCCTCTCTGCCTGCTTGTGATCTCTCTCTCTGTGTCAGATAAAAAAACAAAAACAAAATCTAAAAAGGAGTTCTGAAGTTGAAAACCACAATTAATGAAGTAAAAGTTCACTAGAAGTATTCAAAGGTAGACCTAAACAGAAGAAAGAATCAGCTGAAGATAGGACACTGGAAATTATTGAGTCTAAGGAACAGAAAGAACAAAGTTGAAAAAAAGCAAGCAGGGCTCAAGGGACCTGCGGAACAGGTTGAGCCATAAACCCATCATGGAAGTCTCAGAAGAAGAGAGAAAGGAAAGCGTACAGAGAGTATTTGAAAAAATTATGGCTGAAAACTTCCCAAGATGTGAATATAAACATCGAAGAAGCTCACCAAACTCCAAATAAGATGAACTCAAAGAGATCCACACTGAGACATATTATAATAAAACTTTCAAAAGACAAAGACCTTGAAGGCAACAAGAGAGAAGTCATCCATCACATACAAAGAATCCTCAATAAGATTATCAGTACATTTCTCATCAGAAATTTTGGAGGCCACAAGATAGCAGATAATTCAAAGTGCTAAAAGAATGAAACTGTCAACCAAGAATCTTATATCTGGCAAAACTATCCTTCAAAAGTGAGGAGTAATTCAGACATTTCCAAATAAATAAAAGCTAAGGGAGTTCATGAAAACTAGGCCCATCCTGTAAGAAATGTTCCAGGGAATCCAGCAAGGTTAAGTGAAAGGACTCTGGACAGAAACTCAAAGACATATGAAGAAATAAAGATCTCAAAACAGGTTACGTATGCGAACAATTATAAAAAGTTAGTATTATTGCAAAACTGGTTTTTAACTGCACTTTTTGTTTTCTACATGATTCAAGACAAAGTCAGATTTAAAGAAAACAAAAAAAGTATTAGTGGGGAAGCTAGTATTACTGTAACTTTTGGTTTGTACTCCGCATCTTGTTTTTTCTACAATTTAAGAGATTAATGCGTATCAGCACCAAAAGGGGCTGGGATGGAGCTATAAATGAGCAGAGTTTGGGTTGCCTGGATGGCGGTTAAGTGTCTGCCTTTAGCTCAGGTCATGATCTCAGGGCCCTGGGATTGGGCCCCACATTGGGCTCCCTGCTCAGTGGGGAGCCTGGTTTTTCCTCTGCCTGTCGCTCCCCCTGCTTGTGCACGCGCTCTCTCTCCCTCCCTCTCTCTCTCTCTCTGTCAAATAATGAATAAAATCTTTTTAAAAATGAGCAGGGGCACCTGGGTGGCTCAGTGGGTTACGGCCTCTGTCTTCAGCTCAGGTCATGATCTCAGGGTCCTGGGATCGAGCCCCACATTGGGCTCTCTGCTCAGCAGGGAGCCTGCTTCCTCCCTGCCTCTCTGCCTACTTGTCATCTCTCTCTGTCAAATAAATAAAAAACAAAATATTTTTTTTTTAAAATGAGCAGAGTTTTTGTATGTTACTGAAGTTGGGTTGGTATAAATTCAAATTAGACTGTTACAACTTAAGGATATTAAATGTAATCCCTATGGTAACTACAAAGAAAGTGGTTATAGAATATACAAAAAGAAATAAGAAGGAAATTTAAACATTTCACTACAAAAAACCAGCTCAGCACAACAGTAATACAGGACATGAGGGACAAAAAACCTATTAAGTCACATAGAAAACAAATACCACAATGGCAGAAGTAAGTCCCTCCTCAACAGTAATCACTTCAAATCAGTTGCATTTCTATACATGAACAATGAACAATCTGAAAAAGAAATTACAAGAAGTATTCAATTTACAGGGGCACCTGAGTGGCTCAATGGGTTAAGCCTCTGCCTTCGGCTCAGGTCATGATCCCAGGGTCCTGGGATCAAGCCCTGCATCAGGCTCTCTGCTCAGCAGGGAACCTTCTTCCCCCCATCTCTCTGTGCTTGCCTCTCTGCCTACTTGTGATCTCTCTCTCTCTCTCTGTCAAATAAATAAATAAAAATCTTTAAAAAAAAAGAATTCAATTTACAAAATCACCAAGAAGAATAAAACACTTAGGAATTAATCAAGGAAGTAAAAGACTTGTACAATGGAAACTATAAAATGTTGCTAAAGAAATTAAAGAGCACATAAATAAATGGAAATATATCTCATGTTCATGGACTGAAAAATTTAGTATTGTTAAAATGTCAATACTGTCTAAATGACCTACAGATTCAATGCAATCCCTATCAAAATCCCAATGTGGTTTGTTTTTTTTTTTGCAGAAATAGGAAAACCATCCTAAAATTCATATAGAATCTCAATGGACTTTGAATATCCAGAACAATCTTGAAAAAGAAAGACAAAATTAAAGGACTTATACTTCCTGATTTCAAAATTTACTACAAAGCGACAGTAATCAAATTGTGGTATTGGTACAAAGACAGAAATATAGATGAGTGGAAACAAACAGAGAGCCCAGATACAAACCCTCACATATATGGATAAATGATTTTTGACAAGGGTGCCAAGACCCTTCAATATGGAAAGGACAGTTTCAACAAATGGTGCTGAGAAAACCAGATATCCCCATGCAAAAGAATGAAGTTGGACCCTTAACCTAATGGCATATGCAAAAAGAAGCTTAAAATGGATGAAGAGCTTAAGTACGACCTAAACAATAACTCTTAAAATGAGAACATAGAACAAAAGCTTCACAACATTGAGTTTGGAGTTTATTTCATGGATATAACACCAAAGGCACCAGTAACAAAAGAAAACATAGACAAATATGGGCTTTATGAAAATTTTGTGCAACTGCCAAAAGGGGTACCTTGGTGGTTCAGTCAGTTAAGCATCTGCCTTCGGTTCAGGTCATGATCTCAGGGTCCTAGAATCAAGGCCCATGTAGGGCCTTCTGCTCAGCAAGGAGTCTGTTTCTCTCTCCCCTTTCACCCTTCCCCCTGTTTATGCTCTTTCTCTCAAATAAATAAATAAAATCTTAAAAAAAGATTTTTTAAAATAAAAACACTGTCAAAAAGTAACCCACAGAGTGGGAGAAAATATTAGCAAATCATATACCTGAAAAGGGACTAATACCCAGAATATAGAGAGAACTCCCAAAAGTCAACAACAAAAACAATCTGATTCAAAAATGGGCAAAGGATTTAAAGACATTACTCCAAAGAAGATATATGAATGACCAACAAGCACATGAAAAGATGCTCAACATCACAAATCATTAGGGTAATCCAAATCAAAAGTACAATGAGATATCATCTCATACCCATTAGGAGGGCTATTATCAAAAACAAAAAACAAAAAACCAGAAAACGACAAGTGCTGACAAGGATGTGGAGAAATCAGAACTCTTGTACATCATTGGTGGGAATATAAAATGGGTCCAGCCATTGGAAAACAGTATGGCAATTCTTCAAAAAATTAAAAATAGAATTACCATATGATCCAACAATTTCTTCACTTCCAGGGGAAGAATCAAAAGCAGGGTCTCAGAAAGATATGTGTACACCCCTGTTCATAGCAGCATTATTCACAATAGCTAAAACATGGAAGCAACCCAAATGCGTATCAATAGATGAATGGCTAAACGAAATGTGGTCTACACATACAATGGATATTATTCAGCCTTAAAAAAGCTGAATTTCCTGAAGGAAATTCTGCCATACGCCACAACATGGATGAACCACAACATGCATGGACGAGGACATGAGGCTAAATGAAATAAGCCCATCACAAAAAGACAAACACTATATGATTCCACTTTTTTTTTTTAAGATTTTATTTATTTATTAGACAGAGAGAGAGATCACAAGTAGGCAGAGAGGCAGGCAGAGAGAGAGAGGGAAGCAGGTTCCCCGCTGAGCAGGGAGCCCGATGTGGGGCTCGATCCCAGGACTCTGAGATCATGACCTGAGCCGAAGGCAGTGGCTTAACTCACTGAGCCACCCAGGTGCCCCTATGATTCCACTTTTATGAAGAAGTACCGAGGGTAAACAAAATCAAAGACAGAAAGAACAGTGGTGGCTGCCAGGCGCTAGAGGTAGGGAGAATGGGGAGTTACTGTTTAATGTGTATGGAGTTTCAGTTTTACAAGATGAAAAGAGTTCTAGGGATGGATGATGGTGATGATTGCACCCCAGTGTGACTGTATTTAATACCCCTGAACCATACACTTAAAAATGGCTGATATGTTAAATGCTATGCTATATGTATTTTATCACCAAAAACAAAAATGAAAACAAAACAAACCAGAATGAAGTAGCTGGGGGAATAGATATAATAGATAATTAACAAAATTTGCCATAAAAGGTAAAAGATTGGGCTTAAATTTATTATTTCATTGTGGGAAAAATCAATTAAAATGTCAAATGACTGTTAATAATTGAAGTGGTTTTGTATTGGTCAGTAATGACCACAACAGTATCTTGGCCTACTTATATAACCCTTTTCTCTGAAGAACACTGCCATATGTTTTCTACATATATTAACTTTTCTCACAAGGTTAAATGAGAAATTTTCCAGAGGATATCTGCACAAGGTAAAGGAAAGAAATACAGAATATAGAACCACCAAATGAACCCTTGTGCCAAGTACTATGCTAAATGTGTTACATATGTGCCTCATTTTCTCCTCCCAGAGACCCTGTGAGGGATTTGGAAAGGTTAGGTAAGCTTATAAAGGCTGTTCATGAGAAATGCAAACTGAGTCTCATTAGGTTCACTAAAACTGAGTGTGCTGAACCCAACAGATTCTTCATTAACCCAGTATTCACCCCTTATCAGAGGTTTGCAAGGGTGGCCCTTATGAGTAGTACATACAGTGAAACAAACAAGATCTCAGTATTGAGGTGGACATATTCAAGTCTGCTTGACTGGTCGAGGAAGGGAGGGGGAAAAGGAGGGAAGGAAGCCAGAGAAGAGCCGAGCTTTGATCACTCCCAGGGATTTGCAAAAACTAAAACCATGCCACCTCAAGTACGATTACCTTTTACTCAAATGTACGTTCACAGATGGATAGCTTTAAGGAAATTAAACTTTAAAGAACATGTATGCAACATATTCAAGTCTAGAATACATTCAAACATGGTAGGGTGTCATATACCCACCAATTAACATTAGAATTTGCTCCTGAACATACAGAGTTTCCAACTCAATCAGAGCTTATTTCTAAGTCTTAGACCTTCCCCCCAAAAAGTAGTATTACATTATTACTAAGCAAAATACTAAAAATACTAAAACACAATGGAAGCTATTCTTCTCTGAGCACATATACAACTCCTATTGTTTTTTTTTTTTTTAAGATTTTATTTATTTATTTGTCAGAGAGAGAGAGAACGAGCACAGGCAGACAGAGTGGCAGGCAGAGGCAGAGGGAGAAGCAGGCTCCTCGCTGAGCAAGGAGCCCGATGTGGGGCTCGATCCCAGGACGCCGGGATCATGACCTGAGCCGAAGGCAGCCGCTCAACCAACTGAGCCACCCAGGCGTCCCCTACAACTCCTATTGTTATTAAGAAAGCTGAGCACACACTTGTTTGGAGAGAAAAAAAAAAGAAATACCATGTAATGCCTCAGAGCTATTATAAGTGATGCATTAGCTTCCTACAACTAAATAGGAAAAGCAGAGACTGGTTAGACTTACAGTTTTCAAATATGTACATGTCCAATCAATGATTTATTTTGTGTTAATTTTAATTTAAGAAATTACCCCACATGAAATGGTTGCATCACTGATAGATTAGATCATGACACTCTTTTCAGAAAAGCAAAGATAAGTTTAGTAAGTTTAAATAATATACTAAATAAAGGTTCTCTTCCTCATCTGAGAAAACACGTGAGTTAAAATCAAGTATGGGGACTTCTGGAGTCACTTTCATAATTACTTACAACCCCACAAGCAGTTAGACCAAAAATTCTTTATAGGAAAACATTTTTTTAAATTCACAATTATGTGGTTGCATACATATTCACCATTAGTTATGCAGAGCATAAGGTCTCAAAAGCAAGTAAGTACACTCTCTGGGTTTGGAGACCTTGGTCTCTCTTTGAAGAACTGGTGTCGTGGGGGGAGGGGGCCCTTAAAGCTGGAAGAGCCTGGGAAGCTCACCCAAGACTTGCATTTGAAAAAAAGACACATTAACTAACATTGGGCCCACTTACTGAGGATTAAATGCCATGCACAATAGAATGGATCTATTTCTCTTTACCGTGGTGCGCATGTTGAGGAGGTTGACATGATTTTTAATTGGATATTACCAAAATGAGTTGGGGACACTTTTTCTTTTTAGACAAACTTTTTTTTTTTTTAAACTACAACATTTTCCCCTCAATGGACAAGAAAACTTGCCCCCCCCTAATGGCTTCGTAGGAGCTGGGTTTTAAAACCTGGAAACTGATTGGGTGATATTTAATCTCCAAGATTAAAATCACTTAGTGAATATTGTATTGTTCCACTGTTCTCCCTGTCATTTTGGCGTTCGGGGCCTCGCTCCGCTGCTTCTGCTGGCGCACCGACCAGCTCATGAAACCTAGCCCAGGAGCAGCTGCCTCAATCTATGTCAGACTACATCTGGCACCCATCTATCTTCCAGCCATCTAAATTCACCTCTGAAATCATACAAAAGCAGTGCACAGCTCCCTGCAGCCACACCAACACACCAGTCTTTGTTTCGTCAAGACTGTAAAGCAATTTTAGACATCCCCCCCTCCTTTTTTTTATTTGGCACACATTTTAGAGTGGCAGCTTTTGAAAGGAATGACGGAAAGTTTTTGTTTTTTGGTTGTTTTTCTTTTAATCATGAGACTATCAAGTCTTAAAAATATCCTGTTAAAATTTGGTAGACCATCATTAGCGCAGTTTTGGCTGAAATAGTACATTTAGGGGCTGGCCAGAAGAGACACACTGGTGCCGACAGATCCCAGACAAGGAGGCGAGTCTGCTTAAAATTCTCGAGTTGTCACGGTTATTAAATATGCTGTGCCACAAAACCTTCCAGTACTCAAGGTTTTCTCCGTATCAGCTCTGCTAAATTATCAAAAATGCTGGTTTTAGCAGGAAAATATTTACATGTGAATTCAAGGAACATTATTTTCAAGGACCATTATATGACAAAGGTTTTCTTGAGTGATGGAATACGTATTTAATACATATACATATTTATTCAATATATATAACATGTTTAATATATATTTAATATTTTATATATATATATATTTTAAAGGTGAAACCTTTTCCCAAAAATTATAATTAGATCATTCTGTAACAATTGACTCTTC
The DNA here is from genome assembly GCA_004024625.1 of Mellivora capensis. Classification (NCBI taxonomy): domain Eukaryota; kingdom Metazoa; phylum Chordata; class Mammalia; order Carnivora; family Mustelidae; genus Mellivora; species Mellivora capensis. Next base: position 9,598 of record PISX010001651.1, on the reverse strand, counting down.
TCCTGCCTTCCTGATAATGACTTTAAAAGGGAATACTAGAGCGCCTGGGTGGCTCAGTCAGTTAAGCGGCTGCCTTCGTCTCAAGGTCATGATCCTAGGGTGCTGGGATCGAGTCCCGCATCAGGCTCCCTGCTCCACGGACAGCCTGCTTCTCCCTCTCTCTGCCTACTTGTGCTCTCTATCTCTCTGTCAAATAAATAAATAAAATCAGAGGGAGAGGGGGAAGCAGGCTTCCTGCTGAGCAGAGAGCCCAATGCGGGGCTCTGCGGGGCTCGATCCTGGACCCTGAGAATCATGACCTGAGCCGAAGGCAGAGAGTTAACCCACTGAGCCACCCAGGCGTCCAATAAATAAAATATTTAAAAAATAAAAGGGAACACTATTTTCTTTAACTAAGACCTGAGCCATTAACAAGGAGTGTAACCAAAAAGAAAGAAAGAAAGAGAAGGAGGGAGGGAGGGAAGGAAGGAAGGGAGGGAGGGGAAGGAATGAAGGAGGAAAAGAGTGTCACAAACATGTATGAAAGGATCTACAAGGAATGCCATATCTTAGATAATGCCTCAAGCAAACTTAGTTCTTAGATCAGAAATAAGTGAAAAAATGGTTTTTCCTTTTTTGCCCATTAATTTTATTCTAATATATATGTCAGAATTACATAATCAATATCTCTTTAGACAGTATCTACCTGGATCCTATACTTTCCTTTTATTATGCATTTGCCATCCAAACTTTTAGAGGGGCACAGTGCAGTGGCATTAAGCATATTCATATTGTTGTACAACCATCACCACCATCCATTTCCAGAACTTTTTTAATCATACCAAACAGAAAGTCTGTACTTTTTAAACAAATACTCTCCAATCCTTCCTTCTCCCAGCCAGCCTCTGATAACCTCTATTCTGCATTCTGTCTTTATAAATGTGACATTTTAGGTAACTTATGTAAGTGGCCGTATAATATTTGTTATTTTGTGTCTGGCTTATTCCACTTAGTATGTTTTTCTGTTCTATGTAGATGCCACATTTTGTTTACCCAGTCACCTGTCAGGGGACATTTTGGTGGCTTCTACCTTTTGGCTGTGAGTAATACTGCTCTGAACATTGGCATATAGGTATGTTTGAGTTCTTGCTTTCAATTCTTTTGGGTATGCCCTAGAAATGGAATTGCTGGATCATATGGTAATTCCATAGATTTTGAGAATCCAGAAAGTAGCTTTTTAAAACAAAGCTTATAAAACTTAAATTTGTCCTCCTAATGAGTCATAGCTCAGTTTCATGACTGAAATTCTTCCTCTCTGATGTGGGGAGGTTACTAGTGCCCTCCATGTTGTTAAACCTAAAAGTCATTCCCAGTCCTTGTCTCACTTGACCTACACAGTTGACTGGCCGATCACTCCTTCCTCCTCCAGGAAACACCTTGTTCACTTGGCTTCCAGGATCCTATACTCTTGGTCCTGATCTTCCTCTCACTGGTCACATCTTCTCAGCCTCTCTCAGCTGGTTTCTCTCCCTCTCCCTGACCTCTATAGGGTCCCTGGGGCTCGTCTTTGGACTTCTTCACTATACTCCTCCCGTGAAGATCTCATTCAGTTTCATGTAAATGCTGGCAACCTACAAACTTAAATGTCCCATCTGTCTGCCTCCCCTCCAAGCTCCAGTCTGAAATATCCCACTGCCCATTCAATATCTCCACTTAGATGTCTCAAATTCAACATGCCCTCCTCAACTTCCCCCCAAAGCTGCCCCTGCCCCTGCAGTTTTCCACTCTCACTTAATGGCAACACCATTTGTACAAGTCCTCGGCTCCAAAACCTTGGAGTCATCCTCTTTTCTTCCTCTTTCCTTCATACCCCACAACCAGTCTGGCAGCAAATCTGGCCCTCTCTTCAAAATCTAAATAAATGAATCATTGCTCACATTTCTATTGCCACCACCCCAGTCCAAATCACCATCTCTTATTGCCTAAAGTAGTGAAATAAGCTTCTGAAGTACTCTTTCTTGCTTTTACCCTGTTCCTCTACCATCTACTCTCAACACAGAAGCCAGAATGACCCTTTTGAAAATGTTAAGTCAGGGCATGTCACTGCTCCACTCAAAATACCCCTCATTTTACTCAAAGTAGGACCCAAAGACTATAACATCCTAAAAGGCTCTCTATGCTTCTACATTTCCATTTTCTCTCTAACCATCAGTCAACTATGCTCCCTCACTCATTCTTGTTCTTCCCACACTAGCTTTACTTCCTTTCTAGTCCTTGAACATGCTAGAACTTTCCTACCCCAAAGCCTTCACACTGGCTGATCCTTCTGCCTGGAACTCTCTTCCTCCCCATACCTGCATGGTTTTTCCATTCCTTCCTTCCAAACTGCTCAAAAGACACTGTCCTTTGTTTTTAAATCCTGTTTAAAATTGCAAGTTGCAACCTTCTCACTCTTGCAGTCTACTCTGTATTTTCAAACTCCAAACCCTAAACAACCCCTTAAAACTTTTTTCCATAGTACATCTCCTAACACATTGTATAATTTATGTATTATACTTGTCTTTTGCCCCTGTTAAACTGTAAGCTCCAAGAAAGCAGGAGGCTCCCCCACCCCGATTTTGTTTACTGTGCTATTTCTGCCTGCCATGAGGTGGATGCTCAATAGTTTTTAAACAAATGGGTCAGCAGAGAGACACCCTTCATTTTGGGATGGGCTTACTATGGCTACATTCAAATGTTGAGCCTCTCTCTCCCTTCAGGGAACCCACAAACATTTTTAAAGCATCTTCTACAAGTCCAGCACTATCCTAGGTGCTGGGGAAATACAGATTTCCCTTCCCTCATGAAGGTCACAGTTTAATGGAGTTCTAAGAAGTTCATAATTTTTAACCTAACTTTTTGAGATAATTATATTTTCACATGCCATTGTAAAAAACAATACCAAGAGATACCATGTACCTTTCACTCAGTTTCCCCCAAGGGTAGCATCTTATGAAACCAAAGCACAGGATATTAGCTTTAATATACTCAGGATAGAGAACTCTTCCATCAGCACACTGATCCTTGCCTTTTTATAGCCATATCAACTTTCCTCTCTCCATCCTCTACCTTCCTTATCCCTCAGGAATCACTCATCTGTTCTCCACTTGGGTACTTTTGTCACTCCAACATCACTAAACAGATGGAATCATACAGTATGCAACCTTTTGGGTCTGACATTTTTCACTCAGCACAATTCATCCAGGTTGGGGCATTTATCCTTAATTGGTTCCTTTTCACTGCTTAGTAGTACTCAACAGACTAGTTAGTTTAACCATTCACTCATTGAAGGATCTGAGTTGTTTCCAATTTGGGGCTACTATGATAAAAGCTGCTATAAATATTTATGTACAGATTTGTGCACAAACCTAAGTTTTTGTTTCTCTGAGCTAACTGCACAGGTGTGCAACTGCTTGGTCGCGTGGTAGTAGCAAGTTTAGCTTTTGAGAAATCTGACCAACTGTTTTCCAAAGGGCCTGTGACACTTTCTATTCCTACCCCCAGTGTATCTGTAACCTGCTGTCACAGCAGCCTCACCAGTATTTAGTGTTGTCACTATTTTTTATTTTAGCCATTCCGATAGACTCATATGTATCTCTTTGCGAGATACATTTCCTAGTATCGCATTTCCCTAGTCTGATGTCCAACACCTTTTTGCCACCTGTATGTCCCCTTTGATGAAACGTCTCTTCACGCCTTTCACTCATTTTTTAATTGGTTTAGTTTCTTTACTGTTGAGTTTTGAGACTTCTTTATATATTCTCAATACTAGTCCTCTGTCAGATATTTTCTACAAGTCTGCAGCTTGTATTTTCATCTTTTTAACACAGTCTGTCATATAGCAAATTTTATTTTTGATGGTCTAACTTGTCAATTCTCTCTCACAGATCATGCTTTTCATGTGTAATGCAATTTATTTTGTAATGGAGCTGGGTCTTTACTGAGTAAGAGTTTGCCAGGTTGAGAAATGAGGAAGAACATTCAGGGCTAATGTATCAGAATGGCAACACCAGCTATGATGTCAGTTGCCTAAAAAAATATGAGAACTGCAGAACTCTCTGACAATCCTATACTTACAATAATACTCTATTTTGTAACCAGAAAGTTCTATACTCTTTATAAGATGGTGAGGATGGGAAGTAATAGCTCTATGTTTATAATATGAAATATCTGGGACTTGGCTAATACATTTTCTTTAAAAACAAAGAAATTACTAATGCCAACTACTCTGAGACAATATACAATTCTAGATACTAGAAATGGAACTCAGAAAGAATTTTTTATACAAATAATGTGGTGGTAATTAGATAGAGTATTGTAAGTAAAGGGGTGTCTCTCTTTATTTGACAGAGTCGTGTTTATAGAATGCTAGATAATTAGTGAAGCTTACCTCTTTTGGAGTGCCAAAATGTTTTCTCTTTTCACCACAGTGAAATACTCTAGAGCACTGTTACTAAATCTAAGTATTTTACTATGTGGTAATGCTGTTAAATGAGCAAAGCTTTGGAGCTACTAGAGAGTTGGATCCCCTCTATCAAATTCCTCTGAACTGCCAATTTTGTTTGAGCCTCAGCCTTTTGTATGTCCATATTTGTTACTAGATGTTCTGCTACTCTGCTCTCAATTTTCACAGCTGTCAAGATGCCTACTTCTCACTACACTTCCTCTTAATCTGCAGTGGTTTGGGGAGCCCTGTAACTACACTCATAAGAATTCTGTCTAAATTAAAAGTAGCAGGCTCTGAATGAGAACATAATTTTACTCACCTCTGAGTAAAATGCATTAGTGCATGGCCAGGTGATACCTATTTTAATGTTGTTGAAAGCTTTAGGCAGAGGCTTCTGGCTTCCCCCAACATATTATATATTCTCCTTTTCTTCAATGACAATGTAATTTTTAGTTGAGGCCACGACTGCCCAACCAAAGACTAAATTTCCTAGCTTCTTTTGTAGCGGTGGGGGCAGGGGGGAAGAGGCGGCCATGTAACCATGTTCTGGCAAATGGGATTTGAGCTGAAATGACAGTTTATGTGACTTATGTGTTGTGCCCATCTTTCCCCCCAGTCTGTTTTCCCATTCCAGTGGCTATTTTAGTGGGTGTTGCACCACCTTGGACAAAGGTAATGCTCCAGGGTAGTGGAGCAAGAAGATAGAAACTGATATGATAACAGTTCCAGTGTACTATTCCCTGGGGCTTTATCTATGACATCTTTGAGTATCACTAATATTTTCAAGAAACACCATAAGTTCTTAGTAAAAAATGAATTCTAAGTTAAAATACATATTATGTAAACCTTTCTGAGAGGACTGTTTTAGTAGGCAGCCTCTTACATGGTCCCCATTGACTCCTGCCTCCTGGTATTCAGGTCCTTGTGAAATTCCCTCCACTTGAGTATAGGCTAACCTGATGACGCACTTCTAACAGACAGACGCAGCAAATGTGAAGGGAGATGTCGCTGTCAAGATTAGATTTACAAAATGATTGTGGCCTCCATCTTACTCACTCTTTCTTGCTTAACTGCTCTGATGGAAGCCAGATGCCATGTTGTGATCTACTGTAGACAGAGGCCCGTAAATAAAGGAATTCCTTCCAACAGTCCATGAAGGGCTGGGGCCTTCGTTCCAACTGCCTGTGAGGAACTAAATCCTGTTCCCTACCATGTGAGTGAGCTTAGAAGTAGATCCTCCCTCAATCAAGCCATCATATGAGACCACAGCCCTGCTTGGCACTGGAGAGACCCAGAGACAGAGGCAGTCAACCAGGCTGCACCCAGATTGTTTTTTTTTTTTTAAGATTTTATTTATTTATTTCACAGACAGAGATCACAAGTCAGGCAGAGATCACAAGTAGGCAGAGAGGCAGGCAGAGAGAGAGGGGGAAGCAGGCTCCCTGCCGAGCAGAGAGCCCGATGCGGGGCTCGATCCCAGGACCCCGGGATCATGACCTGAGCCGAAGGCAGAGGCTTTAACCCACTGAGCCACCCAGACACCCCGAGATTCTTTATTCACAGAAACTAAAATGATAAATGCTTATTGTCTGAAACTAAGTTTTGGACTAATCTGTTATACAACAATAGATAACTAATATAGCTGTTCCAAAATATAAATATCAATGATAAGAGATTGTAATTTCAAAAAGTCATACATAAATTTCATTTCAGTTTTGCTACTTTTTATACATATTAGAAATTTGTAGATAGTGCTTATGTGAAAAAGAAAGGAAAACGTATCTAGAGTATGAAAATAACTTCATTTACAGTTATACAAATTGGACACTAGCAAATGAGATTTTGAAAGTGACCAAATAATTAATTCTACTAAATATTTTAAGACTAATGCTTTCATATCAAAGTAACCAAGTAATCTATATTACATAGTCATAAAGATTTCTTATTCTTTTCCACCAAAATAAAATACTATTTTGATTATAATTTAGGCTCAAACTCTAACTGTGACATTTATAAAATATTATAAAATCCATGAGACACCAATAATAATAAACATATTTCTATATGTTCAGATTTGGAAATGTTTATTACTAATTTAAATATTTATACTTTGGTAATCCCAAACCCCTAAGTAGACTCTTATACAGAAAGCAACCAGTTTTTCCTCCAGATTCATTTTTTTTTTTTTAATTCAAATACAACAGGCATTTTTTTAACAGCTTTAAAACTTTTTTTTTTTTTTAAAGATTGTATTTATTCATTTGACAGACAGAGATCACACATAGGCAGAGAGGCAGGCAAAGAAAGAGGTGAAAACAAGCTCCCTCATGAGCAGAGAGCCCGATGCAGGGCTTGATCCCAGGACCCTGAGATCATGACCTGAGCCAAATGCAGAGGCTTAACCCACTGAGCCACTCAGGTGCCCCCTTTTAATAGCTTTATTGAGACAGAATTCACATATCACATGACCCATTCATACAAAGCATCTAATTCAATGGCTTGTTGTGTAGTCACAGCCATACAATCAACTGCTCTTTGCAGTTGGTGTCTTGGGAGGCCAAGATGGAAAGAAAGTAGAAAGAAGGGACTTTCACAGAAATTACCACCCTTTCCAAAGGCTAAAGTCCCATCTTCCAAAGTTAAATGGCAGGAAGTTTTTCAAAGTTTATTCTCCTTCAGACAACTGGCTAAAATTCCTAGATTCTTTTGCAGTCTTTAGGTTAATGATGCTGTCCTCCATCCCTACAATCCTACAGTATCTCCTGGCCACTGTGCTTTCCCCTTCCCTCTGGCTGCGAATCCAAAGTCCTCCCAAGCACATGGTACTCTCTAGTGCAGAGCTTCTGTTCAGTGTGCAAGCATCACCGGTGGGTGGCAGATACACTGAGAGGCAGATCCCTTGGTCTGCAGGGCGGCCACAGAGGACCCAGAGCAATGGAAAGTCTTCACCAGTGCAGGGGCAGGGCTCACCCTCTTCGGTATTTTTCTTTGTGTCCCAGCACGAAAAAAACTATGAAGCGTTATTCCAATTTGACTTATTCGGTGAACAAACATCAACACCAACACATTCCATCATGCTTCTAGGTACTGGGGCAACAAATCAAAAGATAGTCCCTTACGGTCTGGGAAAAGGGACATAGAAGTAATTTCAATGCACTATGATAGGAGCCCCGAAGTAATGGTGTCACAGAATATAACAAAGAAAGCTCCCAGGACTGGTTTGAGAAACAAAAGAGAAGAGAGAAGAAAAAACAGATGAGAAATAGCTGCCTCTAGTTAAGGAGCTGCTTTCTCTGGAAACCTGGAAGGTAAGTGCCACCTTCTTCACCTTATCACCATATCCCAACACCAGCACAGTGCCTGGCTTATTCCAAGTAGTAAATAACTTGGCTGAAGGAACAGAGTTCACAGACCTCTTCTTATGCAATGTGACCCAATAACCAAGGGTTCCCTTTTGTCAGACTCTGCAGAATTACAAAACCGTTGGAATGCGTGATCTTTGTCTTCAGTCTCCCAGGATTAATTGATCCTTTTGGGGGACTCCTATGATCTGGTATTTCCCAATTCTTCACTAAATGTAAGCATAAGAATTCATTTAATTTAATTCAACAAATAATTAATGGGTACCCACTAGGATAGAAAGCCTGTTAGTGGAAAATTTACAGATTTCACAATACTCATTTTTTAAAAAGACTATCTGCCAAATAAGAAAAACTAGGTTCTAAAAAGTTATGTCCTTTCTTTTCTTTTTCTTCTCTTCTTCTTTTTTTTTAATGTAAGGCAGAAGTTCTGAGAAGAAATTAACAAGAACTGCCTTGCCTGAGAGGAGACACCTAGGAATATTAAGAAAGACGGAAAGCATAGTAAAGAACTTAAACTCAGAAGAGGGAAACACATAAACCAGAAAGAAAAGCAAACTGGGTGCAAGTGTCACATTCATTTTCTATCTCCCTGGTAATTTATGAAGGCTTTAGACTTCTTCCTCTGCAACAACCTTAGAACGTGCCTTAGAATTCAAGTTTGCTTGGTGTTGCTTTTCCATTATTTTTTTAAATACAGCTCCTGACAAAGAAAAACAAACCCTCTTACTAGAGAGTAAAAAAGAACATTACAGAAAATACAAAGTGACAGGGATAGCACATTCTCCTTATTCTGAACTAGAAAAATATCACTGATGCACAGCTGTCAAATACAGCAAACTCAAAACAATATAGAAGGAAGACATTCATATAGGAAACAAGAGGGCAAACAATTCCCAGCAATAAGGGGTGTAACTATTACTCTGCCACAGTAAATCCCTGGGATCCACAGCACTTAAGGAATTCCTGGCAGCTGAAATCTATACAACAGGAAGAATGATACCCCTGCCCTTAAAAACGGGCTTTTCTCTGGGTCTGTCAAAAATCTTCTAACTGTGAGCATCCCACCCTATCTAATCAAACTATCAAAATTCCCCAGAAAAAGAATCCTAATCAAGTTTTCCTTGAGTCTGCCCTTGCAGTTGATTACTTCTGAATCTTTTGCCTGGAGTGAAGATTCCTACTTCAGAAGGATGATTATCAAAACCAGAAAGAAATCTTGAGAAGCAGGTGGACAAGCATATCACAAAAACTAGGAGGTGAATAAATGAAGTTTAAAATTAGAATCTGAAATTTAATTCCACCTATACTCTGGAAATCCTAATTTTGGTTGTTTTATCATTGTGTATCCTTCCTTTCTCTACCCCCACCCCCTACATGAAGAAACCTTTTAAAAAACACTATGAGAATGTAGCAGAACTGACTGGTTTGGTTTTAAGTACTTCTTCCTGTATCTGGGAGGTTCGTAATCAGTGAGGTGTTTCAAAAGATGAAGAGCAAAAGGAAATTGAATGAGGGGGCTGGATTATGTAATTTGATTCTAACAGAAACAAAAAACCTGCATAATCCATGAATGGAATAATCAGATAATGAATCATCAAGAAAGGATATAAATTTACCAAATATCCTAGTGATTAAGTGAATTTTCCCTGATTTTATTTTTTTCTTGGGCTTGTATTCATTATTTGCTGAACATTACAAGTAAGTGCCTTGTTTTGTTTTGTTTTAAAGATTTTATTTATTTATTTCTCAGAAGAGAGAGAGAGAGAGAGAG
>PISX010001650.1:0-187234 GCA_004024625.1 Mellivora capensis | reverse complement strand
AAAAAAATCTTGCCAATTGACTTAAAACCACAATTTTGGGAAAACCTAACTTTGGGTTACACTTGGATGTATACTCTGAAAGTCCACAGCTACCCTGTACCAATATGAGAGCGAACTCAAGAGGAAGGAGGCTGCAAAAAGGAGTCAAATCTGAAGAGGACGAGAGAAGCAGAAAACACCATTTCTATTTCTCGGCCCTTCTCCAGGGGAGATGAGTGTCTTCTCCAGGGGCTGGTGTCTGGGTGGATGCCCTGGGCAGCAAATGGTACAAAATCCCAGGGCACTCATCTCCTCCAGGTTCCCAAACTCAAGGAGAGAAGAAAACCCTCTTAAAAGGATGAAAACAGAAACACATTTTCTGTGTCATCCAATCTGGGTACTGTCCCTTAATGCCCGACTGCTCAGCGAGAAACATTTCCCAAGGTTTGGGGCCATCATTTTATTTCCTGCTCAATGCACAAAAATGTCCATTTCATTTACCAGTCCCCCAAGGGATGCTCGAATGCCCAGTGGATTTGTGTCACCTTATAAATTAAAAGTTTGAGGGAAGTGCAGAGTCTTTGGGGGACAAAATTAGAAATCTTTCCACTTCCCTAGTCCAAGCCGTTTAAAGACATCCTCACTCACCGGACCATACTGTGTCTATGGAGGCACACTGAGCAAGTTTATTCTCAGGCTGCTCAGGGATGCAGCTCCAGCCTTCCGAAGCCAGAGGACACCTCACTGACCTTGGAGCAAGGGCCCGATTGCGTCTGATAACGCCCAGGACCCTTTCACACCCGGAACTGAGCGAGCCTCTGCTGCTGGCTCCCAGGCCCACAGCCGCCCCCCTCCTTCCTGGGAGCCCGCAGACCTCCGGGATTTACCTTCACAGCCACGAGCATCTTGTCCTTGGTCGGGCTGAGGTTGTAGCACTCGGCAAGGAAGACCTTCCCAAAGGCTCCCTCGCCCAGTTCCCGCTTCAGCACGATGTCCCTTCTCTTAATGTGCTGCACGTCTGTAGGAGGGGACAGAAGACAAGAGAGCGGCCAGTCAGTTCCAGGCACCTGTCCTCACCGCAGCAGGGTTGCCACTTCTGTGCCCACAGCACGGAGAGGCAGACCCGGCCACGGACCCAACTCACTCCTGACAACTGGCCTCGCGTGGGCGTGGAGGCGTGAGTCTGACCCAGAACTAAATCAGTCTCAGTCCTGCCCTGACCCACCCCTAGGCTGTATACACTACAGTGGCCTTGGCTGGAAAACAGGGTCCACAGGGTTCACGCACAGGATTCTGGAACAATCAGCTACGGTTGCTAGACAATGTGCACATATAGGGCAGTCTCAGCAGCCACTGGCGCAGGAAAGCCCTGGGCATCGTGCGGGTTCTGACTCAAGAGGTCTGAGAGTCTGCATGTCTAACAAGCTCTACGGGGACACCCGTGTGTCCTGGGCCCACGGGCTGCACTCCCAATAGTGTGGTTTGAATCCCGGGCCCCGCCACCTCCTTGTTGGTTTTTTTGAGCTTGGGAAAGTGATTGCATCCCAGAGCCTCAATGTTCTCATCTGTAAAGTGGGATTAACATCCACCCATGCCTTCCTTGCTGAGTTGTTATGACGATCAAATGAGAGAGCCTGCTTGAAGACTTCAGCCCAGCGCCTGGGACAATCGAACGACGCACTCACACCCACAGACACACACGGGCTGTTGTTACACAGCAGCAGCTGTATCAATCCTAGCAAGGTGTCTGCTTTGTGGTGGAGACTACGAAGTGGGAGCTAAAATGATCTGGGGGAAGCCTCTGCTTGACAAATCCCGCTCTTCTGAAAAACCAATGAGATCGTGAAAGCCAAGACCAGAGAGCACCCCGGAAACATGGTCTTCGCAGAGAAGGGGTGCCACGGCCTCAGCTGACTTAGCAAGCCTGTTAAAGTCCGTCTGCCGGGAGAAAGCAAGGAAGGGACCCCAGGAAAGAAGCCTACGGAAGGCTAGTATGAGCTGCGGGCTGGTGATAAAAGGAGCATGCCTGGATGGAGACTGATTGCTGACCTTCCCATGACTGCACAACAGGCAGGCGCCCACCGCCCACCTGTAGGGACATTAGGAAGAGCCGTGACAGAGCAGGGGGTGGGGGGACTGCCTCAAAGGACCTTGTCCAAAACTGAGAACTGAAGACGGGGGTGGCAAGCCGACCATCCCCGTGAGCGAGGAGACGGGGGACAGGAACAGAAGGGTGCAGATTGGTGTTTGGGTTGGCTCGGGAATTCCTTCCAAAATAGATTCCACAAATCTTTTTGTTGGTTTGTTTGTTTCCGTCAGAGTTCACGGTCTCCCCACCGTGCCCCAGGTGACCTGCCAGGGAGGATCTGAAGGAGGAAGCGCTCACAGACCATTTTTCTCTCCTCGCCAGCAAGACGGACCTGCAGGCTCCCAGAGGCGCGGGCCATGTGAGTATACAGCGGGGCTCTGCCCCAGTCTGCACAACAAGCGAAGTAAAATCGGTTCTCTTCTTTACACCCCGTGCCACTATTTCTTAGCTCCCAAGGAATGGGATTTGTTGGCCTTGAAGGAGAAGGCCAAAGAGTCTCCCGCTGAGAGAAAATGGGAGGTCAGGGCCACTCAGGGGAGGCCATCTGTTCTTTGCTGCCTAATTGTTCCCAGGTGACCAGCGATGACGCACGGGGGTCCTACAAGGTGAGCGTCCATGGGCCAAGAAGGCAGCCATGAGAGGCCGAGCCCACACCTCTGAACGTGCCAGGACTGGAGAGGAGTGAGAAGTCGGGGGTACCCGGACCAGACCTGGATGCTCTGCACCATCCGGGCTCCTCACAAAATATCTTGGGACTCGGTTCCCTTGTCTATAAAATGGGTGTGGGCAGACACGCAAGTTCTACTTACCTGGTACATGTGCTTGTTATGGGAAGGTTTGTAATTCCTCAAGTCCTCTAACACGGCAGCGTGTTTGGGTCTTTGCATCATTATATTATTTTACAAGAAAGGGAAGCAAGGGCCAAGTCAGAAGTCCGCACCTGGTGGCTGAGTTGGGACTGGAATCCAGAGCCTCGGGACACGCCAGAGTAGCCAAACCACGAGGGGACAAGCCCCCTTTGGTCCTAGACCCACCCCAACACCAGCCTCCCTCGGCACTGTAGGAGTGCAGTGTCGTTCTCAAACTTGAGCTGTGACAGAATCTTCTACGAGGCTCGTTAAAACACATTGCTGGGCCCTTTCTCCCAGAGTTTCCCATTCACTAGGTCCAGGTTGGAGTCTGAGAAGTTGCCTTTCTAGCAGGTTCCCATGTGATACTGACAGTGCTGATTTGGGCACCCCACTTCGAGAACCACTGGACTAGGATGGCATTTGCGGGGAGGGATTAGCCAGCTCTTAACAGACAGTCCCACACCCACAGATGTTTTATTCATTTCTCGCCACCTGAAGGCCTGCAATCCTCGACTTACCAGGGGCTCCTCTCCCCCACCCAGCTGCACGGCCAAGGCTGAATCAAGGTCCCTCTCAGGGACTCAACTGCTCAGCCATGCGATGAATGAAGGTCATGCCTCTCTTGCCTTCTTGTGTCCTAGACACATCCCCACAAAGGCAAAGCAACAGGATATAAATTCCTGGATCCCTTAGTCCAACTGTGGGCTGAGCAACTTCATCAGCCCCCCGAGCTCTTCTCACTCTCAGCTGCCATGAGTGCAGAATGAGGGCAGAGGGACGGAGGAATTCCCCGGAGAGTGGGCTCTGTTCAGCTGCCTGGGCTGGCCCGTGTCTTAGAGACCACCAGCTCGCCTCCCTCCCTCAGCAGCACAAATCACAAGCCTGGAAAGGTTCAGACAAGTCAACTGGATGCAGCAAACAGGGAGCCATTTCTCAACCCTCCCTCCATACCCCAGGACTCGAGAGCCTGGCGGCAGCAGAACCCCAACCATAGGAGAGGGGTAATAGCTGTGAGCCTTGAATGCTCAGTGGAGGCACAGGTGACCACGTTCCTGGGAGCTCTGCTGCTCTCCACAAGCATGGAGCAGAAGCCTCCCCCGGATTTGCAAAGGGATCTTTTTCAGAGACTCGGGAACACGCAGGGGCTCAGAATAATACAGGCCTGGCTCACTCTAGTTGTCTTCGGGGAGAAGTATTTTGAGAGCGATACCTGAGCTTAGTCTCCAAAAGGGGGAGCGAGATCTAGAAAGGGCAGCAGGAGGGATGGAAAATAAATATAGATTCCATTTGAGCATAAATCCTCCCCCAGGAGAGAACAATCCGCCAGTCGCGGGGAAGAGGAGCTCCCACAGCAAATGGGGGGCTTCGGTGGAGAGAGGCTGGGTGTGTGCCAAGCGCGTAGGCGAGTCACTTCTGTATGGACAGCCCCGTGTACCAACAAGACTCTAGACCCCAAAACATCATCTGAGCAGCAGCTTATCCCTGAACCCAAGCAGGAAGAAGCAAGGCAAAGGGAAGTTCATCTGTGGCCAGTCCTACCCCTTGGTCAACATTCACTTCTGATGGTAACCACGAGAGCCGAGGGTGATTGTGCCCCTTTCACAGATGAGAAAATGGAGGCAGGGCTAACTCTCCAACGTTCACAGAGCACGGCCAAGGAAGGCTTCCCTCCTTTACATGGCTCCCGCACTCGAATTCCTTCCATTACTCAGGATGGCCTTTCTTCTGTCCTCCACTAATTTGTGGCCACTAAGACCATTCGGTCCACAGAAATTCAACCCTTCATCTTCCCCCTCTTCCAGCCTTGTCTGACTTCTCTTACCCCACTCCTCCTGGACTCTATAGCCCAAGGGAAAAGGAAGGAGCTTCCTTTCCAGAGGCCCCAGAGGAGGAGTGGTGGGAAGGGACCAGGGCAGGAGGAAAGGCCGCTGCTCGGGCCCTGGGAGACGGCTGGAGTGAGCCATTCCCATTTCTGACATCCTCTTGTCTACTTGGGCCTCTTTTTGTGCTTATTTTTAGCTCACACGGCACTACTCAGAGCTGCCTCTGGTGAAGCCATCTGACCTGCACGCCAAGAAGTGATGGATTCTCCTAGGAGGAGAGGGCATCAATCTCCTTTCACTGCCTGGCTGGCTGGCCCGGCAGAGTCTGGGTCACAGGGCTCAGACGCCGGGACCCTGGCAGGGGAGGAGGAGGGAGAGGGATGCACAGCCCAGGCCGTGGGAACTCCTCCTAATATCCAGGGAGGAGGGGCAGCTGCAGAAAGCGGGGGGCCAGGGACCCGGGGGAGCGGCCTCTGGGAGACAACATGGAGCTCCTGGGACTTTCTATCCTGACTCTTCCCCTAGCTTCTTCCTTCTGGGCTCTGCCAGAGGAAGTCATCCGTGGACAACCGGTTCCTCAGGCAAAACAGAATGAGGAGTTCTGTTTCGGTTACCGCCGCATGCATTTTCCTCTGTACCGAGGACCAAGAGAATTATACCATATGTATGGGATTCACTTCTGCAAGGTCTTCCGGGCCTGGAGTGAGCTTGACCTAGGGCGGAATCACTAATTCAAGGAGGTCGCAGCCACCTCTGTCCAGAAGACCTCAGAGGCCGCAGAGCTCAGTGGGCAGGCTGTGGTCATCCCCTTGCCCTCCCCAGGTGCACCCGAGCTGTCTTGCCCAGCACTTTCTGTGACCTGCACCGGTCTGCAGGACACACAGACGTGGCTGGTGACGACAGTGACCACTGTCAGCCTCACCTCCGTGCTCGGGGAGAAACCGCTGTGCCCAGCAGAAACCGCTTGGTGCTGCTGATCAGGCATGAAGAGGAAGCATAAAACCCATGAAAAATGGGGTAGCTGAGCAACGGACGACTGGGGAAGAGAGACAGGTCTGTACTAGAGCCCGGATCCTGCCGCTCACTGCCGTGTCCACCACGGAGCCGTGGCTCCTTATCCGTAGAATGTGTATGTGAGTGTCTATGCAGCTGAGTTTTAGGAGGACAGAGGCATGCTTTCTGGATAATGGATATCATCAGAACTGTTCGAAACATAATGGGCATTTATTTTTTTTAACACATTTCTAACAATAGAAATGTGTTTGTTTTTTAAGATTTTATTTATTTGTCAGAGAGAGAGAGAGAGCGAGCACAGGCAGACAGAGTGGCAGGCAGAGGCAGAGGGAGAAGCAGGCTCCCTGCCAAGCAAGGAGCCTGATGTGGGACTCGATCCCAGGACACTGGGATCATGACCTGAGCCGAAGGCAGCCGCTTAACCAACTGAGCCACCCAGGCGTCCCCATAATGGGCATTTAATACAAGTGTGTTCCTTCCCTTCTACAGGATTTTCATTTGACCCGAGAGCTCAGTCTACTGAGAACCAAAGAGTGACTTGGAAAGAAACCCAAAGAGGGTTTGTTCTCCTGCAGTAAAATGGCTGAGGCTGCCCCAGGGGGAGCCAGTGCCGGCTCGGGGGGCTCCCAGCAGCCGGCCCATACCTGCCACCACGATGTCCAACCTCCTCCCTCTACAGAGTCCAAAATAGTTTGCGGGAGGAGGTTGGTCAGACAGCGGAATAAAGACATCGAAGGCAGAGACAGCCACCTACTAAAGATTACTATTGATCAGGAGGAAAAGAAACAACCAGACGCCCCAGGGTCGGCGGTTATGAAGAATGGTGGTCCCGACTCCACTCTGTGTCAGGCAACAAAGTTACAGCCCCAAGGCTGTCACACTGCCTCAGTCAGACCCAGGCTGTCCTCACAGAAGGCCATCGGCCACCTCAGTGCCTAGGGTGGCGGTTGTCCTAGGAGGCCACACATTCAGGCAGCTCGGAGACCATCCCTCCCTGAAGGCTGCTCTCCTGAGGGACCCAGAAGCAGGCCCTCCCAGCACCCCTCAGGGCCAGCCAGATTCTCTCTTAGCTGGGGCCTGATGGGCTCTCCTGGCCACCCCGCCTTCCCTGCTCGCCTGGCCTGCTGTCACACCCAGCGCCTAACTCTGTCCCAGCCTCATTGCAGAGACGTCTCAGGTCTTTCCTCCATCACCTCTGTCTCTCTCCATACTGGTCTCTCGGAGCTTCTTGTCATCCCCTGATGCCCTTGCTAATAATACAGACAAGTCCCATCAGAGCCAGGAACCGTGCTAAGTGCTCACCACACCTCGTCTCGTTTGTCCTCACAGTAGTCTTAAACATAACGTGCTGCCCAAGTTCAAGGTGATGAACCAATTTGCTCAAGGTCGCCCCAGCGGTGACAGGTGGCCCATCAGACTCTAGGGTCCAGCAAGCGCAGTCCATCCCCCTCCCCCTCACTCAACAGCCCCCCCCCCACCAGGCTCTGCCATTCCCACCCTGGGGAGGACGCTGCCTTCTGAACCGGCAGAGACCACGGCAGAAACCAATCACATCTATAGGGACATGGAGAGAATCTTTTCCCTCATCCCTGCCACCATGGGTCGTCACTCCCTGGGCCCGACAGGAGCAGCAAGGTTGGCTTCTGGAGACAAGGATGACCCAGAAGGCACGAATGCAAGACCCCGATACCTCGCAGAACAAGAGAGGGTCTCCTCAGCCTCAGGGCTCTCCCATTACAAGGTGAGTCCAGAGGGTGCCCGTGTGCGAGATGGAGCAGGGAGAGTCCTGGCAGGAAGGGGGGGCGGGGGGCAGAGAGGGAACCAGAGAAGAAGGGAGGACCTCGGAGAAGTGTGTGTTTTCTTTGCCCTAGCCAGACCCGAGGGTCCCAGGCTGCCAAAAATGCTCAGAAGAAAACATCAATTCAATACCACACATTTAATTACACATGAAATGGAATGTCTTTAAATGGAAGAATAACATTCCCGGAGCTCCAACGATGGGTGTTTGCAGCGGCAGGAGGGAGACAGAGAGCCAGCTCTGCATCTTGAGGGGGAAGGAGACTGCCCCAAGAGAGAGCAGGACTCCTGCTTTTGCTAGAGGTAGGCATTGCTGCCTGCCCCTCCAGATGCGCCCTCCCCGATTCTCAAGGCCCCAGTGGCTACATCTCCTTTCCCGCCAATGGGCAGCCAGGTGGGTATCGCACAAGGGCAGAAGCAGGTAAGCATGTGCCCTGACCAGCTGTGGACCGCTGCCGTGGTCTGCAGCCGCCCCACTCAGTCTCCCCATGGACGGAAGAACGGATCATGGCCGGCCTGTCCCAGCAAACCACTCTTCCAAGGCAATCCCTGGATGGTTTGCGGGCAAGGAAAACAAGAGGACCTCTGGGATGAAGCCATCTCAGGGTTGAGAGAACCTGAGGCTGCCGCTGGCTAGTCTGGGGCCCATCCCAAGGCTCCCCTAGCTGGACTGGGACTCCTCTGCCCAGTTTGAGGCCTCAGCAAAGGGGGCTGGCAGTGCTCAAGTCAGAGACCTGTGTGTGTTGTGAAGTTGTTAAGTTGTGCTCCAGCACAGGGCACAACACATAGCAGGTGCTCGCTCAGTATCTGGCGCGTGAGCAAATGGATGAGAACTTCCCCGCCCCCCGAATCCCTGCTGGGGACGTGAGAAGAACAGGACAGAGAGGGGAGGAAGAAGGGAGGCTGAGGGAGCAGTAAAAAGAAAGGAAAGATGAGTGAGAATGGGAAAGGATCCAGAAAGTTCCAAAGATCAGCCTTATTTATGTCCTGGCTCCAAGACTGGCCCCAGGAACCAGGACCACATTGAACCAGGACAGTTCTGAGCCCCACGTCCTGAGCCCCCCTCCCAGCACCCGGTCTCCCTAGCAGAATGCCTTGTGGTCTCCTCAGACAAAGCTCGACGTGCACCCGGTGTCCACTCGGGGGCACGTGCGCGCCCCGAGGCGAGGGGTAACAGGCTAGGACTCCAAGACGCCGTGTTCCCACTGAGACATATACATAAATAAGACACCCTGCTGTTTCTGGAAACGATGGAGAGAGAGGATCAGCAGAGGACTGTCTGTTCTGGGGTGATTTCCAGCTCACGTTTCCTGACACGAGAAGTTCAGAGAGAGAGAGGGGGAAGTTCAGACGTGCCCCCCACCCTGCCCCAGGTGCTACACTGTGGAGCTCAACCTTGAGCTTGGGCACTGTGACGGCCACGCCGGCCCTCCCTCACCCACCCTGCCTTCCGTACCCACTCCCTTCATCTACAGGTCGCACTGGCCCTTCCCACAGTGACAGGACCCCTTCTGACTCTCATTAAGCACTGACTGCTCCAGCCGAGAGTAAAGAGCTGGAGAACTCCCCGAGGAGAGCATCTGGAATTGAGCAGCTAGGTGCTGAAAGACGAAGCTCAGGCTCCAACTGGAAATCGGTCCCTCCAGCAACTTGCTTGGCTCCCCCATCTCTCCCCCTCCCCCGGCCTGGATGTTTTCTTCCCAACTTGTCGGTGACAAACTCTCACTCCAAATGCCCATACAAGGGGCCGGTCCTGAGTCTCAGTGTCCCCAGAGGCCCTTCCCCACCAGCAGCTTCCCCGGGGATGCAGCTCTGTCCTCTCAGCCCTGGCGTCTAACTCTGTCCCCCAAGTCCATCCTGGGACACTGTGGCTTTTCATCAGCAGACACAGGGTAGAATGTGTTCAAGGATATACCTTCCGGCTCTGCAGCTCAGGCCAAGACACAGATGGCCGGGCCCCATGGAGCCGTGAGGATGCCCCTTCACGCAGACATCCTGAGTTCAGGAAGTGGAAATGCCTAGGAAAACTTCCGGGTGCACCGGAGGGGGACCAGAGGACCAGTCACCCACTCACGGGACATGCCGTCAGCCTTGAAGTCTACCAGCCCCCTTAGATCCCGGAGGAAACCGAACCCTTCAGGGCAGGAGCAGGAGAAATGGGCAACATTACAGGCAAGGGCAACAATATATCCAAATACCCACAAACACGTACAAAAAGAAGACAAGAAGGGGGCCTTGTTACAAATAAGCACCAGTATTAAGAGCCAGTGCCTGGGCGGCTCAGTGGGTTAAGGCCTCTGCCTTCGGCTCAGGTCATGATCCTGGGGTCCTGGGATCGAGCCCCTGGGATCGAGCCCTGCTGAGCCTCTGCTGAGCCTCTGCCCAGCGGAGAGCCTGCTTCCCTTCCTCTCTCTCTGCCTGCCTCTCTGCCTACTTGTGATCTCTGTCTGTCAAATAGATAAATAAAATCTTAAAAAAAAAAAAAAAAAAAAAGAGCCAGAGCATAGCTTTGGAATGAGGCACAACTCGGCAGGAATTCACGTTCAACAGAAAAAAATCTTGGGAGACAGAACTGGACAATTTTTCAAGCCAGGCTCAAGCTTCAATGTTTTCATGAGTGAAATTAAGAGAATACCCCACCCACCCATTCTTGGGTTCAGTGAAATTCTGTGTGTACAGTATCATGTCCGCAGGGTATAATAATGGCTACAAAGTTTCACAAAGGAATGTGCCAGTTCCTTCCTCCCACTTGCTCCCTTCTTCAACCTTCCATGAGCTTCTCTGATTACTTAATCTCTCTGGTCCTTGATTTCCTCACCTGTAAAATGGAGATAGCAAAAAAAAAAAAAAAAAAAAAAAAAAAATGCCAACCACACGGCCTTGTTGGATCTTTAAATGACACTGGTGTTGAATGCTTAGAACAACGCATTAACCCATAGCATCGATGTCTTCAAGGGGAGATCTCTGGGATGCTATTTGAGAATTCTACTAACTTGGCCCAAATCCCCAAGCGTTTTCCCTCATAAATTCCCTGCATAAATACATAAAATAGGTCTGACAGATGGAGGGGCTCTCACTCACTGTCCTCTGAGCTCCCCTCGTGGATTCACGCCCGTGCATTTTTACCCACACCATTCCTCCATCTGGGTACCCGGGGCCAGCTTCTACCAGGAAAAATCAGCCCATGCCCCAAGAGCAACTCCAGTCCCATATTGTCCATAAGATCTCCCGATCTTCTTCCAGTCTCACTGTCCCCCCAGCTCCGTGTATGCCTAGTGCAGAAACAGGTGTCCTGGGACCCCTCTGCCTACTTCGCTTCTCCTCATCTCACTCATCTCCCTCTAGGTAGCAGCTCGGCACACGTTCGCTACCTGGCTGGAGGGAGCGAAGGACATTAGCAAAGGCCGCTGGGAGAATTTTTTGCAACATACGCTGAGTATGTTGAGACACGGACTCCTAGGTTATTTGTGGGCACAGGCCCAGCCCTTAGATCTCCCACATTCATCAGCTGCCAAAGGGGGCTGCTGTCTCATGGTCTCCAAGAAACTCAGCGAAGATTTTAGTTTAAACAAGCCTAGGACGTAAGTAGGTAGCCCAGCTGAGGACGTGGGACCCCATCTTAGGGTCCTGGAAGGCCTTTCTTTAGGAAGGGTCAACTTCAATTCTGCCTAAAGCAGGAGGCAGAGCTCAGGCACCAGGGAGAAGGGGAGCTGGGGTTCTCAAGGGAAGGAAAGGCAGGATACCCAGGCCTTGGGAATTTAGAAATATATATCTTCTTATGGGGCCCTCGGGGTCTTTCACGAAAGACTCATCTTTCCTCTATGCAGGGCTGAAACTCAGGACATAATTGGGATCTTCTAGAACATACCTATGCTCTCTTTGGGAGGCTTTCACCCTGGGGACGGCAGAAGACTGCTCTTGGGTGGCTGTGGTCACCCTGCTTCCCGTCTTCCCAGTGGGGAAGGGGTTGTGGTGACAAACCATACCTGCTAATCCCCCAAGGGGCCGACAGCTCCCTCAGCCCTCCCAGCTCAGCTCAGCTCCCACACACTTCCTTCCCCGCCCCTCAATGCAGAATGTTCTTGGCAGCCGGCTCCCCATAAGCCCACCCCAGGATTCCTGGCCAGACCTCCCTTCACCTGACCACACCTGTTCTACCAGACTGCTGGAGAGCCCTGAAGGCCACCTCCACAGACGGAGGAGGACTTTGGGGGCCTGGGGAGTCAGCGGCTGGGCCCCCTCCAAGGGGATGTTCCCATTTCCAGCTCCCACTCCACAGTGGAGGCATCTGCCAGGCTCCTCCCCCTACCCACGCCTCCTGCCCTGGTCCTCGCTCTCTTTGGCCTTGTATCTGATGGGTTCAAGGTCAGAGGCCAGAGCCCCTGGGTCGCCGCCATGCAGGCCCTTGGCGTGGGCAGCCTGAGCTCGGCGCAGCCAGCAGATTTGTTCCGCATGGCCTCCGCCATCCCGGATCCGAGCCCCCCCTGCCGCAGCCCTCGAGCTCTGCCAGGTGTTTCCCCACATCCTCTGAGCTCACGTCCAAGAGATCCCCCACACCAGATGTTCAACACACTGGCCGGTGGTTTCTTGGCTGATCTCCTGAACCTCCCCCTACCCTGTAATTCCACCAAAAACAAAACAAAACAAAGAAAAAGTTGGAATCGGCGGAAGGCTTGGTGCCCCACCTGACCCCTGGAATCCCTCCATGGGCTTGGTGGCTCAAATTAGGTCTATCTGAGTTCCTCACATGCCAAGCTGCTTCTAGGGTCCCAGTAATGTCACCAGCCACACGTACATGGTGCCTTGGAGCAGAAGATCATTCTTTCTAGTTCTTTTAGTGCCAGAAGAAATGAAGCCACATAGACATTTGGGCTTTGAATGATGCCTTATAATTCTTTGTTAGATCCCAGGAATTGGGGGTCATATGGCTGTTAGAACCAATGTCAATGGGAAATCAGGAGGAAAGAACTCTTGATTGGACACCATTAGGTCTGTGTTGTTGACATGGGGCCACCTTTCATTGTTGGGTCTGGACACACTTGGGTAGTCCCCAAAACACCAAGACAGGGACTCTAGGACATGAGCCCCAGGAATCCACATAGATCCTACTCAGGAGCCCGGTAAGAAACCATGTTCCCATCCCCTGCGAGGGGACCCCAGCTCCCTCTTCCCAATGGCCTTGGGGCCCTCTCCCCTCTCATCTTTCAAGAGACTGTTGCTTGATGTAGTACCCTCAACACATCCTCTGTCCACTGCGGTCATCTCTAGCACAGACCACTGTAGCCTTCCTCTCCTGACGCTTCCTCACCCCTTTGTCCACTCGCTCTCTGAGAACAAGCCCTTCCAGCCCCCTTGCCTCCCTGCCCCCGCCTGTGTGGGTTCTCATCCTTCATCACTGGCCATCTGCCACTTTGCTCCTGTATCGACCTTTTCAACATGTGTACTTTTTCTCTGAAACAGATCTTCATTGCTGGCTCCTCAGGCAGATGTGAAGGGCTTCTTAAATGCGCTCCCCACCCCAAGCACAAAGCACGAGCAGGGTGCATAGGCCGGGGCTGCCATCCCCCTCCTGCCAGTATTTGGAGAGGCCCGTCCTTGTGCATGGCTCCCTAACACAGCCTTCCTGGCCCCACAGATGGAAGCCAGAGGAGCTAAGCGAGATAAGCTCTTTCCCACACCAGCTCTTTTACTCTATAAACTGGCCCTTTTCTTCTGTGTCTCTTGTCTAGGAACTTACCCATTTTCCCATTTTCAGCACAGAAAGTACAGAAGCTAAATGACTGGGCAGTAGAGCCCCTTTCTGAAAACTGGTCTTGTGTCAATTACCCACAGATGTCATCTTGTATAACTTTTTTGTATCTGTGAGATGTGGGATCAAATATATGTGAATCTCCACTTACTCTGGCTCATGCATTAGGCAGAATGACTTAGGAAATCCAAGTTATAAAATCAGGAAGGAATTAAGTCTTTGGATCGAAGACCAGTCATGGATAAAAAACTGGGGAAAAAATGTTATCTGCAAAAGAGCAAAGCCACTCGATAAATGTCTCGTTGTAATGAGAAGACCCCCATAAAGGTCTCTGGCAGACCAGAGTTTGGTGAATGGAATTTGCTGCCTAGTATTTGTGATTACTAATTTCACATGTGAAAAGCCGCGGCACTCTCCACCTGGTGTGTGGTCTCTTCTGTTTTACTTTAGTGGGCATTAGAAAAAAAAAGAAAAGGAATAATAAAGAAAAGCATCTGTAAGTGCATGCGTGAGTTCCTGACAGCCACAAGGATATCGGGGGGTCTGAACTGTTACAGACCAATTTTTACCACTCAAGCACAATTCCCTGGCCGTCGATTTCCCAGGAACGTGGTAGGAAGAACAAAGCACAAGACGATATCATGTTCTGCCCCTGCGGGTGTGCAAAGAGCAGGGGGCGGAGAGGCCCTTCTTATGCCAGGATGGTTCAAGGCCCCAGAGCTGGCATCAGACACTTGCAGCTCTGCAACTGACTAGCTACGCATCTCACTTAACCTCTCCGAGGGGACATCTGTCCCGACTAGGATTCCTACTTGGATGTTTGTAAGCAAATGAAATGACATCAGTATGCAAACCTCCGAGCACATCGGCAGAACCCCAGCGAGTGCTAAGACCAAGATTCACTTCTACTCTCTCACGCGAGATTGCTCGTTTGGGCTGCCGGCCGACGCTCATGCACTCCGGCACTCGGGGACCCAGAGGCGAGCATCCATTCAAAGGTCATCTGTCCTCGAATAGCACACCTACTGCACCTGCCCACCTGACACGAATTTGTCTGCAGAGGACTCTGCCTGCCACTTCCAGCTCGAGAAGACTCTGATCGCTCCAGGCTACGGGCCTTCAAATAGGGCCTTTTGCCCGGCTTATAGAAGCTGTTTGTTCTCTACTGCCAACGACAGAGGGTCAGGGGATCTGGGGACATGGCAAGGCACAGAGGAGCTGGAGGGCGACATATGACAAGCTCACGGCAGGTGGGAATCCCTTGGAGTAGCTTTTACATTGGCACATGGAGCCTTCAGAGCGGCTGAACTCTGTGGCAAGCTGGCAAGCGAGGGCTCTGGGTCTGGGTCTTGGTCGAGAAGGGCATAGAGAGAGCTGGAAAATGTCCTCCTGTATCGGGCCCCATGAGGAACCCTTGCTCCAAACCTCCCTGTCAGCTCCAGCCACTGGTCCACCCCTGCCCCCAGCATGATGGGAAAACTGGACAGAGAAGAGGCAAGTTCTATAAAAATTGTCATTTTGACACTAATGGAAACGGGAGTACCCACCTGGACCCCCCACTTACTTGCCGAGGGGCCATATACTCACTCACTGTGTAATGTGTTCAACAAATGTGTGTTGAGTTACAGTGTGTGTCAAAGCCAGGCTGTGTGCTGGGGGCTTGGTGGGGAGCGAGACATTTTTCTGGAGCCCAGGGGTCTAGCGTGGAGGCAGGCGGGTCACAGACAAATCCGATCCTCACGAGGGGAGCCAGGAGAGATCTTCAGGGGCACCTGACAGGTGCAACTAGCTGGGTCTTGAGGGGCTGGAGAGACGGCTGTGGGGGAAAGCGATCTATTCTCTCCGAGCCTCCATTTCTTCTCGTAAAAATGTGAAAATATATGTAAAAATGACTTTCACACAACAGTCGGATGGAGAATGTTCTAGTTCTGTCACCCACCAACAATAGCAGTAAAAAAAAAAATGCCTGGCTCATAGGCGTCAAGTTCCCCCAGGTACTTAGAGACGCGTCCCTCTGGGTTCTGGTGGAGGAGGGGGCGTGTCGTTTGGAGGAATCTACCCAGGAAACCCTCGCTCTGACCACCACACCGCAGTGTTCCAGTTGTGCCTTGAAATTCCCAGTCCCTGGGGCACAGTGGTGGGTTTTACGGTCTCCTTAACCAAACAGCTTGGCTCTGGCCAACACCACTCAACACCACTTACAGAACCAGACTGGCTGGGGTCAAATTCAGTCCACCCCAATCATTTTGTTCTGTGACCTTGGGAAAGTTACTTAACTCTCTGATTCTTGGTTTCTTTATCATTAAAAAAAAAAAAAAGCCTGCCTCATAGAAGTATGTTGAGTATAAATGTGTCAGTCTACGTAGAACACGTATTCAAGGACCTAAATCAGGCATCATCATTAAAGGTCAGGTATTGTTACGAACAACTTCATCATCATCAACAAGATCTTTGCCATCTTGGTGACCACAGTCCCACAGAGGGGGCCTTCTGACTGGTGGCATCTTCCCTGTGGGAGGCTGTGTGTGTGAAGAGGTCGGGCTTGATCGAACCCAGGCTCCACTGCCACTAGCTGTGTTACCTTTTTGAGCCATGATCTCCTCGTCTGTGAAATGGGCTAATACGAGCACTCAGACAACGGTATTGTTGCAAGATTAAAAGAGATCATATATGGAGAGCAGCCTGGAACGAAAGGCACTCTCACTAAACGGCCGCGTCCCTCCATGTTAGCACAGAGGAAAGAAATGTTCACGTCTAATCTACATGGAGTCACTCTTACTGCTTCCTTTACCTCTCAGAGACCATGAAAGAAGACAGAAACATGTTAAGCTCCTACGAGTTCTCCAACCTGCTGAAGATGCACAGGAAGTAGATGGCCACGGTTAGGCAGAGCACCTGAATTCGGCTCCTTGCTTAGCAAGGAAGGAACAATATCATTCTGGACAGTGAGGTCTTGTCACTGGATCTCCTTGGGCAGAAAACATGGGAGAGAAGAAAGGGGAGCTTCACAGCATGGGGGTGGCCCATTGGTGGGATAGCTGGGGGACTTTTCTGAACAGAAACATCTAAGATTCAGCATTTGCTAATTTGTGTTGCCAGCACATAACGTCAAAACTAGAGCAAAAGCCACTTCTCTACACACAAACTTCACGTGGGTGTGATGTTCTAAGCATAAAACACTTCACCGAAGGCATGTGTCACTTACTGGGGACGAAGACCCGAACAGCAGTGGTCCGTACAGATGCTGGGCAGCCTGTAAAGTCACGCAACCCAGTGAGAGCAGAGACCCTGAAGTTTTCATAAGAACCAGTTGCAGCCTCCCTGTGGCTGGACAGCCTTGGAGACACGGGATGGAATGCGTATGCATGGTGGGGCTCCAGGAGTTTCATCTGAAGGCTGCTCAACCATCATCTGGCTTGTGAAATGATCCCAATCCCTACCTACGGCCTCTGCTTGGGGGTCTAGTGGTTTTTCATACGTGGTGCAGCCCATAGAGAAATCTCACTCCTTACCCTTGGCCCTGCCCTCCTCAGGGTCTTCGAGTATATAAATGGCACTCCCGTTCTCTCAGTGACACAAGCCCCTTATCCTCCAGCTTTCCTTGATGGCCTTTTCCCACTTGCCACCAACGCCCATCAGTAAATCCTGTTGACCGTAGCCTCCAAACATGTCTTAAATCTGTCCTCATCCCCAGGAGATCCACTTCCTCCCCTCCTGCCACTGCCATTCTCATCCAAGCTGTGATGGCCTCTCATCCAGGCAATGGGCTCCTAACTGAGTTTCCATTCTTCCCTCTGCCCCTCATTCCCCCTGGGACATGGCCAGCCAGCCTGGGTCATCTTCAATAAAAAGCAAAGTAGGAAGCTTCACGTCCCTCTCCTACTTCAAATATGAGCTTAGACTGAAAGCCAAGGTTGCTTTATCATTGCTTATGGGATCTGATCCTGCCTACCCCTTGCCCTCATCACCAGCCCTCTTTCAGCACCCACTCCCCTCTCCGCTACCCCTCCCCTTGCCTTTCCTTTTCTCCTCACATATTTCAAGCTAGGTGACACCTTAGAGCCTAGACAGCAGCCACTACCTGTCCCAGAATGCCCGCTCTGCTGCCCTTCAATGGAAAGGAGTCACTTCGATCACGAGACGTTGTTTTAATTTTCATGCATAGCACAACATGACGGCCCCTGGAAAATTGTCTCACCGACTTATTTACCCATCTGCTTCTCATCTGGCCTCCCCGGTGGAAAGGCAACACCACCAAAGCTAAGACTCGTGTGTCTTCCCATCAGAACTGTACCACAGTAGCTCAATACCTATTGGTAAAACAGATGAGTGACTGCCTTGGTGGGGTTTTTTCCAATCACTGTTACCTAGGCTCCTGTGACTGAAAACACTGAGCAAGGACTAGAGATCTAGGACCAGATAAACGGCTGCAGCTTCAGCAGAACTGAATTCTGAAACCCAGCGGCCGGACTAGTTATGAAACCAGGGCAGCGCCGCAGCAGGAGGGCAGTCACACCTCTGAGTTAACACTGAGCTGAAGACCCTGGCCGTCTGAGCAGAGATGCCATCAGCAAACTCGAGAATGTCAAAGTTACTGAAAATCAGAAACTGGGCTTCTTCATCTCTCCTGAAATCCCACTTTCTTGACCTGAAGATCTACACCCAGGTTCAGGCTCGATCACAGCATTAATTCCTGAAGCCATGGACACCAACCAATAGGGCCATTTCTTTAACTGGAAAGTCCTCAACTGCCATGTCATTGGGTGGACTCCATGAACCTTTTCACGGGTAACAGCTAGAACAGGCAAGGTGCTGGACTCGCTGGGTTTCTGGACACTTGGTGTGTGTGGGGGGCATCCTTGTACGGGGCCAGGCCACTGCCCCATTGAACGCTCAGCAAGGTGGGTCCCCAGCTTCATCCTACTAGGTAGGCAAAGGGAGGAACAGACCCAAAATGTGGCTCTGATGCAGGCAAAGTCAGGGAAATTGAGATCAGCCAAAATTCACTATAGTGAAAACAAGTAGTGATAGCCCCACCCCCCCGCCCCATGAAAGTTCATCAGTATCTGGGTCCCCTTCCCAAGAAGGCTGAGCCAGAACTTCCTTCCAGGGCGACGACAGAAAATCTCCCCCAGTGTGTAGACAAACTCTCTCTTGGAAATGACTCTGTTCTGTACTTCGCTACGGAAACAAAAATCCCATCAATTGTCTCTCTTTAGTCTTACTTCCCTAGTTTTTGGCTTTCCTTCTTGCCTTAGATGGAGTCCTTTTTTTCAAGCCTTTGTCCTCAGCTTTTCTCATCTATTTTTTTTTAAGGTGGCCCAACTCGTATTTACCACTGTTTGGTACCGTAAGTCTCTCCTTCCCGCTGACTTCTAACCTACAGGGTAAGGTTTCCCCCATCGTAACAAAAAGCATCCTTTGACCCTACCTACCCCCCTAGAAACTTCTCGCATGCCCCCCTTCATCAGCAGACCCTTTGATGGGCCGTTTACTACTTGAGCTGACTACTCCTTTCTCAAGGCTTTGTCCTCTTACCTCCTCACTCCATGACCCACCTGT
The DNA here is from genome assembly GCA_004024625.1 of Mellivora capensis. Taxonomy (NCBI): domain Eukaryota; kingdom Metazoa; phylum Chordata; class Mammalia; order Carnivora; family Mustelidae; genus Mellivora; species Mellivora capensis. The sequence continues at coordinate 168,370 of PISX010001650.1, read as the reverse complement.
CACAGTGTCACAGTGATCTCCTGATGCCCAAATCAAAAGGCTTTTCCTTAGCCCTCACTCAACACCGGCGAGCCTCAAGTCCTTCACAGTCTGACCAAAGCTTACCTGAGCTCTCTCACCCTTAGCCATCCTGCTAAGACGACTGGGGGTGCTCACCTATATTGTCACACATGGGTATGATCAGGATTCTGGAATTCTGGAGAACCCAAACATAGAGCTGTCTATCACAATGTCGTGCACGATTTCATCGTGCCCAGCCATCTTCCTATGAAGCAGCAACCAGATTTGAAATCATCTTTGCAACTCTGATGCATAGCCCCGTCTCCTGCATTAAGTTCCAATCATTCAGTTGTCTCATTCTTTAAATCACTGAACACAATTAAGGTCGTGTGTGTCACAGAGGTCAAAAAACCTCAGGTAGTTGCATGGGTAGACTTCCAGGGAGACTGAAAGCCCCCTTTGCTGGGAGATCTTTAGAAAGGGAGGTATTGAATGAATGCCTTCCTTAACAGCTTCTGAGAAATGATCAACTATGTATCAATCGCCCACTGTGCTGAGGCCCGCACCACTGACAAATTTGCAGAATGTCAGGCCGGTGGCAGCAGGAGCCAAGGAGGGGGAAGGAGGAATCAGACAGGCAGGAAGCAGACCAAGTTCAAAGTGGCTGTAGGGGCAGAGCCACTTCCTGGCTGGACGCTGTGATCCCCTGACTGGACCCTGCTTCCTGAGCTGGGACAGGTCCTGCCAGGGGCCTGGCTAGACAGAGTGAGCAGCACATGGCCACTGGTGTGTTGGTGAGGGTACCGCTGCTCTCCAGCCAGGCCATCAGAAGCTAATTCCGGCTCCAGTCATCGGCAACTGCCTCTTTGCGATCCCACTGCAAGGAAAGGGGCAGGGCAGTCTCACAGAGTCCCTTCCCATCCTGTGCCTCCTTGATTCCCAGCTACCCTGGCTTGCAGGAGGATGCCAGCAAGCCTCCTGCAGTGGGCCACACATGCCTGAGCAGGCATCCACGGCCGGCATCCACTGTCCCTCCCTCAGCCTGGCAGATAGAAAGGACCAGCACCCGGGGGTCCTGGGATACACATGGCATCTTGGCAGCCAGCTCTGATGGACGACCAGTGAACAGCTTGCCTGGGCTGTAGGAAGTGACACAAACCCTAATTGCACTTATTGGTTCAACGTCAGTGCTCCTCCCCTGCCCAGCTTGTTTTTCCTACCAGATCTCGATCCTTAATACCACCCCCTTCTGCTCAGGCGCTGCCATATATTTGTGTGACTTCTGTCTCACCTGCTGTGCTGTCCGTGGACCTTCCGGGTCCCCAGGACCTCATCTCCAGCCCAGGAACTCAGAAGAAGGGAGGGCACATTTCACCCCCTTGTCAGTTTCTGTCCCATGCCCACCCCCTGAAGGACGACATTAAGGGCCCTTTTAGAAAAAGAGCAGGAGGCATGTTGGAAGCCCAACATGGGCCTTGCTGTCACCACCAAAAGCTGCAAGAGAGGAAATATGCTACCCCTTGACTAAAAACCCGTAGGTTTCAAGAAGCTCATGATGGATCTCCACCCTTTCCTACTTCCTGGTGCTTTATCCTTGGCTTTGCTCCAGCAGGCTGACTTCTCTCCAGTTTGGGCCCCTCCTCTGCCTGGTGCCCAGTCCATGAGTTGGCTGGAAATGCCTCCCTCTGAACTTGTCTGTGGCCTTCGTGCAGCCGCCTTCCATCTCTGCTGTCATGTCCCACGCAATGTGTTCCCGGGAGGCCAGCTGCTTAAAGGCCAGAGCAGGAGGTCAGGATACACGGGTACTGGCTTCCAACCTTCATCCTGACCTTGAGAAAGTCAAGGTGCCACGCTTGGTTAGCCATCTGTACGACATCGGAGATTAGAAGCTTCATTCAGAATCCCATTAACATTTCTGAACTGTGCAGCTCAGAATCTCCAGGCAGAAGGCGGGGGTAAGGCCCTGACCGGGGGAGTGTTTGGGGGAAGAACATTATGGGAACATTGGCAACGTTTTGAAGTCACCTGGGAAAAAGGAATGCCCCCTGCATTCAGCAACTGTCCATCCCGGGATGTGAAGTCACCATGGTTTAGGAGGAGGGAGCTTTTCCTATGTCAGCTCTCTGTTATAAGAAGACAGCTGTCTGTAAAGATTATCTGCTGGGTACCCATTTGGGGAACCCCTAGACACCTGGGGGTGTCTGCGCCACAAGGCAGTGATGCAGACACATGGTGCCCCTGATGGGGGCTGTCGGAGCCATGCCCATCCCCCTCACTCAGCCTAGCTACCAGAAATTCTAAAATACCTGGTCTGGCATTCATAAGAACTGAATCACAAAATAATTCAAGTTTCCAAACAGAGAGGACAAAAGAAGGAAATACGGTATATCCACAAGGGGAAATACGATCCACCCATTAAAAATCATGCTGTGATCCTCTATTGATTGAGGTTGTAGGGACCCCCATTCTCATATATTACCGTGGATAGTACATGCTGATATAACTCCGTATAGGGTATATACGCAAAACAGACCAGCCAGGCAAGGGGCGTATCTGGCCCTGTATTAATGTGACACTTAGAGTCCATCATATCTCTAGTTCATGTACTTAGGTTCAAACCACAGCAGAAACATGAAAACATATTATGAAGAAATTAAATAAATTAGAATATACCAATACAATGGAATAGTACTAATTTCCCCCCCAAAAAGAAGGAGAAAGTTATCTAAGAGCTTCCAGAAACTGGCAGGGGGATACTGAAAAGTGTGGAATAAGACGTATGATATATTGCAAATATGGAGGACAAACAAGAACGGGTTTCATAGTTGCTTACATACGTTTGTTCATATGTAACCGGTAAGGACACACTCTAACAGTGGCTTCCTCTGTGCTGGTGGCAGTGGTAGAAAGAGCCTACGGATGACGGACAGGCGTAGGAAGGAGGATTCTCACTATCTAGATACATAAGTAGGTACTGATATACACGCATATGGACATACAGGTATAAAATAAAACTTATACGTATATGTATAGGTATTAATTACCTCAATATTGAGATACATGTATTATTTACCTCAATATTACTGACATATAAATTTATATTCATAAATCAATACGTTATTAATGCCTCAATAAGTATCCCCCAATAAAGCTTATATATATAATATAGTAAATACATCTGTAAAATAAAATATATAGAAGTACATAATATACAAAATAAATACATATAGTATATTTAGGTAAAATAAAGTTTATATACAGAGAGAGATGTCCTCTACCTCAATATCATGCATCAATACATATGTTATTGTATAGCAATATATCAATACATGTTATTGACACATGTATCAATAATATTGATATGGAGGCCATCTATATATAAACTTTATTTTACATATATCTGCTATCTACATTTATTTTATATGTCATAGAACAGATACTTTGTTGCACATATGTATCTACTATATTACATATATAAACTGTATTGAGGTATTATTTGCCTCCTATAAAATTCACCCATTTTACTTTATTCTATTTTTAAAGATTTTTATTTTTTTAAGTTATCCCTATACCCAATGTAGGGTTTGAACTTACAAACCCGAGATCAAAAGTCACATGCTCCACTGACTGAGCCAACCAGGAGCCCCAAATTCACCCCCTTTAATGTACAATTCAGCAATTTTTAGTTCATCTATCAAATGGCAAAACTACCACCATAATCCAGCTTTAGAAAATTTTCATCACCCTGATAAGATCTCTTGGGTCCATTTACAGTCACTCTCCATCCCCAACCCAGGCCGACACAACCACCAACCTACTCTTTGTCTCTATAGATTTGCCCCTTCTAGACATTTCATACAAATGGCATCATACAAAATGGGGCCTTTTGAGTCTGGCTTCTTTCCCTTAACACAGTGTTTGTGAAGTTTGTTAATGCTGTAGCCTGTATGATGAGTACTTCCTTCCTTTTTATTGCTGAGTAATATTCCATTCTATGTATATACCATGTTTTATTTATCTATCTGCCAAGGAAGAGGGATTTGGGTTCTTTCTACCTTTTGGCTATTTTGAAAAATGCTGTTATGAATATTCATGAAGCTTCGTGTGTGTGCGTGTGTGTGACCATGTGAAATAACCTATACAAAATTTTAATATTGCAAAATATTGTTTAAATGGCACATGCAATCTTATAAAAGAAAGGAAGTGGCATGTAGGGTGTGTGTGCACATGCACACAGAATGATTTGATTCTGTTAAATAATTAAATAAGTACATAAAAAAGATTAGAAGGCAGAAAGCTAAAATGTTAACAGTGTTGTCTCTGGGTGATGGGATGGTGGATAATTTATGTGTTTGTGTGCTTTTCTGTATTTCAACAAATTTTCTACTGTGAATATAAATTACTTTTGTAATCAGAAAAAAAACACAATGTTATTAGGAGGAAAAAAATACACCCTTCCCATTCAATTTCTCCTGGGTCTTCACCTCTCGGTGACAGAATGATGCCCTCTCCATCATCCATAGTCGGGGAGGAGAGGGAGCCGCCCTTCTCTCTCTCTCCTGCACAGCGCTGGTCACAACAGCCAGAAAACTGCAGATCCCCAATAAATACTAATCAATGTTGAGGGCCTCGAGATCGGTCTCCATGGCAACCTGACAAGGGCATGACACTGCACGAGCGCTACCCCAGCATGGAGATGGCCCAGCAGGAAGAAGGCCTGCCTGGAACAGCCCAACTTTGCCAGAAGATCATACACCCAATGGGATCAGGCTTCCTAAGGCTCCGACAGAGGGACATCTCTTTAAACAACACAACAGTGAAAAGTCTCAACTGATCACCCTAATTGTGGGGTTCCTTGAACTGCCATTTCTACTTACTTCCACAGCTGCAAGCAGATGTCATGATTCAGTATTTTTAAAAACTACATTTAAAAACTAAGCATCCTTCCTCTCTGCGTACCTCGTGCCTAATTCCATCGTACTGCTTCATAATGACTCACTAGTCTGCACCAGGCCTGCCCCTCACATTTGCTGGACCAGGAGCCACAGAATTCCTGGAAGTCAGTATCTCACACGTCTGAAGATTTGAAAGTTATAAATCAAGCTAACACACTGTGAAATGGAGTACATCCTATCCTCCTACCCTGTTAAATATATTTTTAGAATGAGCTGGAGGGCCAGGTGAGAATTCGGGTGTCTCAGGCTCCTTGGAGTTGTAAGCTCGGACACATAGTGCCCAAGAGTTGGCCCCAGTCCACTCCCCGTCTCCTTCCCATGGCCAAGGGGGCCTTGTACGCATACATGTGCACACCCAGCCTGCACCATGCAACACTCACACTCCCATCTGCCCTAAACAGCAGCCATCCCCTTGGCCAACCCCCAGGCTTCACAGTGTACCTGCCTGCAGGGCAGCCCACCCTTTGGAGGAGAGTAGAACAATGGAGAAGTCTGCACGTGGTGTGAGGGTGGGTGAAGGGTCATCTTGCTGAGAAATTCTGGGGTAGGCAACTACAACCTGACCCACAAGGGGAGTGAGGCCCAGGCTCTAGGTGGTCACTTCCCATGGCCCTCGGACTTCTGGCAGCTGAAGGAGGGCCCTGAAAATTATAGGGCCCCTCTTACCCAAGACTAAGAGATATCTAACTTCCTAGTAGACTGGGTTTCTCAACCTTGGCGCCATCGACGTTTGGGGTCCTATAACTTTGTTTTAGGGGCTCTCAGTAGTATCTACCAACCAAAAATGTCTCCACACATACCCCCTGGGGGACAAGTCACCACTGGTTGAGAACTGGGAAGCTCTTGAAGGCAGGAAATAGGACTTTCAGGTCAACGTTTGAATGGCGAATCAATGAACCACCACCTCTGTTTACGATCTCAGAAACACTCTTGAAAGAACCATTTCTCCTGGGGAGGACTGTGACGTCCTGACGCCAAAGAGCTCCTCAGAACAAGCTGAGAGCAGTTCTTGATCCCTGGGGTGGACATGATAAATCTGGGGCATGAAGGTAAAAATGACAGGAGACAGGGGAAGAAGAGCACCACGCACCCAGGCCTCCACAACTCCAGGGAGCTGCCTGATATGTGCACAGAGTTAACCCAAAGGTCCCTAAGGCATTATACTCTTCATAGTCCAATCTTCCTCTACAAACCTGGCCAGGTCAGGAGTGTGAGGGAGGGGCCAGGGTCTTTAAACTTAAACAGACATGCCTAAGCGACCTGGTAGAACACTCCCGAGCCCCAAATGTTCCTTAGACAGATCCAGATGTGATACACCAGGAGGGCTAGGATGCACATGATGGGACTTCTGGCCTGCAAGGTGCTGACTGTAAATTCTCTTCATCCCCACGCCACCCATTCCACTCTCTTTCACCAGCAGGATTTTGCAAACTCTCTTCAATCAGCCAAGAGTGCTTACTGCTACAGCAAGCCCATGCTCCTTCTCCAGAGCAAGCAAATGTCCATTGTTGAGCTTTCTTCATAGCAGAGGAAGTCCTTGTGTATTTCCCATAGCCCTAGCACTATACCATTCCTGTGGTATCTGCATGAGGACCTGGGGTTCGGATGGCAGCCTTAACCTTGGAGAAAAGTGCATGACTGGGATCATTCACTGACACCAATGCGACTCTGATTTGAGCATCTGCTTGTGCCTCAGTTTCCCTACAGCAGCATGGCTCAAAATGTGGCCAAGACATGCCCAGTGGCCTCAAGACCCTACCAGGAGAGCCATGTGTTAAAGTTATTTCCCTAGGAAGGTCTAAGGTCTACTAAGGTCTACCAAGATGGTCTTCGCATTTTTTTGCCCTCATTCTCTCACAGGTACGCATGGAGTGTTTCCAGTGGCTTCCTGCCATGTGATGACATCGTCTGATGGCTAACTGGAATCTGTGTTTGTGTGTGTGTGTGCTTTTGTGTGTGTGTGTGTGCACGTGCGCTTATGTTTCTAAATCTTTCTCAGTTCTGATTTCACCCGCAATAACTAGAGATGGATATAACCCACATAAAGAAAAGCTCTTTGGGGTCATCATAATTTGTGAGGGGTCCCGAGACCAAAACGACTGAGAACCGCTGCCCCAGTGCAGCGACGCAGGTCATACTCCTACATCACTGAAAGCGGGCAATGGAGGAAAAATATTTGGAAGACCTTTCTGAGAGGTAGAGTAAGTTACCGAGTATAAAAATAAGCACATTTTCAGAGTTTTATAACAGGAGTGTCACTGTGACATTTTAGGTGCAAAATGTTCTCTAGGTTCTTCTAGGTGGATAAAAAAAGTCTAGAAAAATGGCAAAAGTATTAATATTTTCAATAAAAGCAATACATGGTAAACACCATAAGGCTTGTTGGGAGGCATACTGATGACCCCATATGCACTTGGACTAGCTTCATCTCAACATCTCCAACCTGACAAAATTGGTTCCATTCATTTGCATCCCTGAGAGTGTCCAGGGTGTGCAAAAACAATTAGAGGTACAGGGACTGAGAGCACAGTTGTATTATTTGCGGAGAGAGAAGGGAGAGCATCCGAAGCTTGTCATTTTTAATTTAACTGCAATTCTGAGATTATCAGTAGATTTCAATTACCCATGCTATAGAAACAGGATGTGATTAGCAACAAGCAGCATTTTTTAAAAAACATCTAAACAACATCACTGTCCAAAATAAACAGATGAAAGACCTCATTCCTTCCAGCTTTAACACCAATCCTTCCATCACTTCCGACTTTCCTTTTATAAATTTCTTTACTGCCTTTCTTCCCCGGCCCTCCCTCCTCCCGCCATGTAACATGGATGGTATTTTCTCTCCCCTCCACTCCCACCCAGGAGCGAGGTGTTCTGAACACAGGGCATCATTTGCTGGCCCAGCATACCCAGAAGAGGCATAGGACAGTTGCCTCCATTTTTCAAGTGGAATAACTGGGAGACAGTGCCCACCATGTTGAAATAATATCAACATGGCCAACTGGTGGCCAGGCCAAAACCACCATGTTTCACACCCATCCGGGAGCCGTACAAAACTCGGTGGGAGTGGAAGGGAATGGTGAAGGACATGCTGGAGATCCTTCAAGAGGAAGAGATAACTCCTGCTTTCTGCACCAACCACTTCTAGAAATTGCCTCCCCCCAACTCCCATGTCCAAGGACTTGAGTTTTCTTAATTAATATAATAATCATAGTAGTAACAATAACAATAAATAATTCAAGGAGAGGTCAACAGCATGTCACCAATGAGAAAAGTTTCACCAGTTCAAGGCTGGGGCATTTAAATAATGGAACATGAACTACCATCTTACGCCTGGACACTTCTCTATAGCCTGCTTCCCTCTTCTGTGCTATAAATAATTCAGAGTTTTCTTTTTTCTTAAATATCACAAAACCAAGTCAGAATCTTTATGTGAAGGATTCTGCTGTGTCCCTCTCTCCCTCCTCCTCTCCCTCCCTAGCCAGCCCAGGCAACTCCCCAGAGAATGACCCCTCAAGCTTTAACATTTATTCTTTGACATTTCAGACTATTTGTTAGGCAGAGCTGCCTTCTTGAGATCAAAGTCGGAAAATCTTGCTGAGAACTCCCGCTTGGCCCTGTCCAACTGTGACAGAGAGGGTCTATTAACCCCCAAGCATCCGCTTCCTTCCTCAGCCAGAGAAATCCACCAACCCTCACAGGAAGTGGCACCCATCACTTTCCTATTTCCCTCCGCTTGCCTTCAAGCCCCCCAGCATCTCAGGAGGGGGCAAAGGCGCTCTTCCCATGTGATTACACCAAGACACCCGGCAGAGAGAGATGGACCCAAGAACCAAAAGGTGTCCCCCACCAGGAGACAATAGTGATTCATGGCGATGTCGCATCTGGGGCACCTATCTAGGTGGAGTCTTTGGATCTGAGGGTTAGCAAGCTCAGAAACAAATGTGGAACAAGGAAAAGGAACTTACCCCAAGCCATTCTGCTCCTAGAGGTGCCAAGGCTGGGTTCCTGGTCTTCAATGCTGTGTCCTAACACTAGCTGAGGTGTCCTTCACCAGCCTGCGAGGGTGCCCAGCTTTAGTGCTGAAGTCTTACACTCTTATGTGAGATGACTTACCATTTTCTTCGGAGATACTACACTGAAGGTTTCCTGCCCTTCACAAGGGTACCTGCCCACCGCTCTCAGAATCATGTCTGTCTCTTTGCCAAGCAGAGGGCAGAAGTAGCGACTGAGCCTGCTGGGCAAAAGTGTTGGGGTGTGCTCGTTCATTGTGATAGAAGGTCAGCAGTTGGTTAATATCCTGCTTCATTCTATTTAAAAAAAAAAAAAAAAAAAAGTTCTGACCACCCAATGACCCAGAGTTACCTAAAGAGTGTGTGTGCGTCATTCTACAGATAGGTATTAAGTGAAGAGCATTCTGTGTTTAATTAGACTGGGGAAGTGGTGGGATAAAAAGGTTTGTTTAAAGCAGGACTTCTCAGAGCCTTTAGTATCCTAATGTGTATTATGAATCCATAAGAGACTGGCTATTCCGTGCAACATTCTCCAAAGTTATTGGATGGGCTCTTAGCATCTCCTGAGACTTGAGGGAAGCATTGTCGCAACCGGTGTCAGTGTCAATTCTGACAACATCATTTATGTAATAACTCGAGTGGGAAGGCAAGTTTCTCTGCACGTTGAGGACTCAAATTAAGAGAGTCGCATTGCAAAAACTGAAGCTTTGCCCAGAAAATGGATCAGTTCATGTGAGACAAGATTTGGTCAAGCAGTTGATCCACTGAAACCACTAAGATGGCCCAAAACGCCATCCTGAACAAGCACCGTGAGGTCACTCCGGTCTCCTATGGACCAGACGGGCCATTTGGTGTCAGAGGTACTTGGGACCATTGCCTGTTATGGTAGCAGAGTTGCCAAACCAACAGGCATCGCGATGGAAGGATTCCATGAGTCATTCAAACAGGGACTCGGAATTTAAATTCTCCCAGGAAGGACGTTCTCAGAATACATTCTATATTTGTGATGCCTCCTCTGCTCCCCGCTGACTGTGGGAAAGAACGGAATCAAGCTCTCACTGGCCGGCCCGGCGTCCGGCTCCCTCTGAAGGGAAGGGCTTCGCTCCCAAGCCGCAGCCCCCAGATAGAGTCACGGACCCCAGCTGTGTCCTCCTGACCAGACGAAGCTCGCAGAGACGGAGGCTCGTGACAAAAAGTGCTGTGAGATTTCCCTCAGGCTCTCTGTCATGTGAGTTTTCTCTCAGAACTAACAGCAGGAGAAGGCTGACACTTTGGTGTGCACAGAATACGGAGGCTGGCTTCAGCTTGCCTTCTGGAGTTTTCCTTCTCCCTGAGATTATCTGAAGGAGGGCCTGGGAGCAGCACCTACGTTTGTCCCGTGGGACACACGTGAGGACTTGGGGACTGCTTGGCCAGCCAGTGCTGATAAAGACTATGAGTGACAGAACTCTTGTAGGTCCGGAGGTCCCCCGTAGTTGGGGACCTCAACCCTCCCAACTTCAAACTCAAGGGCTCTCCATGTCCTGTGTTCCTGACACCCTCAAGAACCTGGCCGTGTGACGTAACTACCTCCCCAGGCCCACGCAGCTGCTTTGAGCCACATCAGGGACTGGGGACAGATGTCCTTCCTCTGAGAGCACCCGTGACGCCTTCCCCCAGGGGAAGAGCACCCGCTCTTTCCCTGAGACCTCAGTGTGGGAGTCACACAGCATGACCTTTGGCCAAGGGCTGCTGCAAGCCTTGCAGAGTAAGAACACTGTGTTGCAAATCCACGTCGCAAGGACCGCAAGAGACCAAAAACCAGGGGGTGCTTCAGAGTAAAAGGAGGCGGCATTGCTCTGTAACAGAGCTATCACCCAGCCACATCCCCGACAGCAGTGAAACCACTTTCCCGGGGACAGGTCCCTGCCCTTCTCAGGGCAGGATGAACGTGGGGACGAGGGGGGGACGCCTGTGTCTTTTTAAGGGAAACAGACCAATTGCTCCGGTGAGGTCCCCAAAGGCAGAAGCGGGCTTTCGTGTTGCTGCCGTGGTGACAGCTCGTGGGCAGCAGGAGCTGAGGGGGAAGAGGGCCACGAAGACAAGCGGGCTGTCACTACCAGCCACCAAGGCGACCGGCGTTACTTACCGAAGTCAGGCTTGGCGGGGGCGTTGTCTGAGCTGACCTGATGCTCTGCCCTCGCCTCAGACTCTGAGGAAGCCACAGACCAGGGAGCATGACCCTGGGACTCCTGCCTTGGGCAGCCTGGCTCCTCCGTCTCCGAGTGGGGAGGGCTGCCCTTCCCTCCAAGCCCGCACACATCACTCGACGCTGCTCGGACCGGGGGTCCGGAGAGAACAGCTCAGTATCTTGGTCTCTCAGAAAAGCCAAGCTCTGTTCCCATTATGCCCTGAGCCCCCTCTCACCCTTCGCTAAGTCACGGTTCGATTCCTCTACATCAGAGAGGCTTCTCGAAGCTCCCGTTTGCAGAGGGGTGTGGGGCAAAGCGCAACCCTGAGAAGCCCAGGGCTGTGCAGGGAGCTCGTGGGTCTCCTGTTCCTGAGACTTGAGGCGTGTCACCAAAGCCCTCAGCCCGGACCTCTCTACAGCTCTGGCTCTTCTCTCAGAACTGGGTAATGCTGCTTCTCCCCTCTACCCCACATAGTTCCAGACGCCTTCCCAAAGTGGGCCCACGTGGACTGGGTCATGCCCCAGGCTGGAGGCCTCTGACACAGAACCGGAGCCAGCAGCATCCTCTAGGCCGTTCTGAGGTCCTCCCACCTGCTGCTTCCTCCTCCAGGGTGGTCAGCAGGCCTTGTCCAAGGCCAGCCCCAATACTGCCTCCTTCTCTCCCGTTCTCACTGTCTCCGGCCCCAGAGCACACAGAACATTAGAGCCGCACCCTCCCCCACCCCTGCAGTCCCAGCACGGTGGGGAAAGATCCAGCCTTCTGAGGCGCACACCCAGATGCCTCGTGACAGGAGGGGACGCGTCCTGATGGACGGGGCCAGAAGTGCAGAGAGGCCCTAGACCTCCTCGCCATGCAGAAACCTCCCCAAGCCAGCAGGGGAGAATTAACTCCAAGGGGACGCTGGGGTCACGTCATAGAAATGTCACCCACCGAGAGGAGGAACTGGGATTTAAGTCCTACCCAAATGGATTTCAGAATCCTGATGGCATTTTTGGACCACCCCGCCCCCCCCCAAAAAAAGTAGGCAAGGGACCTTATCTCTCGCTAGCACATCTCCTTCAAGTACTTTCAGGCTCAAGCAGGGCTGCACAAGGGGTCCTACTGAGCTCCGAGAGTGATACTGTCAACTCCAGACTGAGGTTTTTTGGGGAGAGGGAAGTGCGGGCGTGCTCACAGGAGTTTTAATGGCAAAGTGCAGAGCGAGAGCCACTCAAAGCCACTGGCGCCTACGGCAGCTCTGCCCACACCAGCCCCACTGGTGCTGAAGAGGGGGAAGGGGAGGGCATGGGGGAGCAGGGGCGGTTGGTAGAGGGCCCAGGCCTCCCAGACAATCTGGCTGCAAACCAGGCTCCCTGTCCCTCCCGTGCTTCCCACGGCCCCGTCACCTCCCCCACTGTCACACTCAGGAGTTCCCCCCCACCCTGTTCTTGCCCTTCCCAGGGGAGCCCCAGAGTGGCCAGCAGCACCTCCCGCCACTTTACCTCATCTCTCTCTCCCTTCTGGAACTGCTCTGGCAGCAACGCATGAGTCGAGCTGGAGCTCAGAGTCCCTGAACACAGAAAAACAAAGGCCCTCTGCCTAATACTGTCTGGCGTAGCTCAGAAAGCGACACAGCAACAAAGCCCTCCTGTCCCGATCTGCCCGCGCCTGGCCCTGCCTCCATGGCCTCGAACCCTCTCCTGCCCCTCGCTGCCATGTCTGTTCATGCCCGGGCCTGACCTGCAGGAGCCGGCCCAGCTGACCCAGGCGTCCCCGCCCATCACACCTGTGCGGCGGTCACACCTGCGGCTGGGAGGTGGAGGTGGGGACACAGCTCCTGGAAGCTCGGCTGCAGAAGGGAGTCCCGCACCGGAGGGAAGAGCCAGGGCTGCCCAGCAGCCAGTTTCTTGGCATCCACAGGGAACATGCTTGGCCTCTGCTCTTTTTTTAGGTGAGAAGCGCGTGACTGAGCTTCAACACCCCAGGAGGGCTTTCCGACAGGACTAGAAACTTCGAATGAGGACAGGGGAGTCAGGCAAGGGGCTTCCATCCTCCCCCTACCTTCCTGCCTGAAGCTGCTCCCACTTGCCAGGAGCACGGCAGCCTCGCCCACCCCTAGAGGATCAGGCGTGTCACCTGGCAAGGCCTCCCCAAGATCAAAGACACCACCATCGTCTACTCAGCCATCTCGCCTCCTGCAAGCTACGTGATTAATCTTAGGCTGAAGACCCACCACCCCCTCTGGTATGCGGGGTCACAAAATGCTAGCTTGGGCGAGGAATACAAACACTGCAGACATTCTTTTCCAGGGAGTCTTTAAAAATCACCCTGTTTGGGTGCTTCCAGAGGGAGGTTCAGGAAGGCATCTCCCCATCAGGGCTAGATGGGATGGGGTGAGAGCCCCAAAAGACTAGTTCACCTCAGGAGGGCTGGGGGAAGACCACAGCTGTGCTGGTCCCAGGACTGCAGCCTTCCAGAAGCAGAAGACCTCAGGGCAGGTGGGGAGACCTCATGTGGGCCCTGGTTCTGCCGGTCCCCAGCTGGGACAACCGGGGTTCTTTCCTGACCTCTCTGGGTCTCAGCTTCCTCCTGGGGTTCAAGCCGCTCTGCCTTAGTAACCTAATAATGCATTCTGCAGGCCCCACTCTTCAGCACCCAGTAACTAGTTCCAGGATCTGGCCATGTCACGAAAGACTCCAGTCCTCTCCAGAGCACACCCCTGGGAGGCCCTACTCCTGTTTTCACCGCTGTCTTTAAGCACAGAACAGGCTTCCTGCTCTCCAGGCTCCCGAGAATAGGGTTCAGAACCAGCGTTCCTCAGTCTTCCCCTTGAGAATTTAGACCCAGAGAAGCACCCGGCGAGCACCCTGCATTCACGGCCTGTGTCAGCTGTGGACCTGGACGGCAGGACCACAGTGCCAGCTGGAGTCCAAGAAAAGCCCTGTGAAATCCTGTGGGTGAGATGCCAAACCCAGAAGGTCTTGCAGCTCCCTGAGTCTCCCTGCATGAAGCCAGGCCAAGTCAGTGCCCTTCTGGGCCAAGTTCTACTCTTGGCGTCGGCCCCGTGCCAGCTCTAATGATCCCAGAGGCTCTAATGTTGGGGTAAGTGCCTGGGACTTCAGGGCCCAGCAGGCAAGCATGGAAAACAGGGTCCTGGACACTGAACCCCGCTCTCCCTTCTCGGCTGGTCTTTGCTCTGCCTGACAACGCTCTGTGCACCACTGGGCACAAGGCCCCATCTCCTCCACTCAGCACCACAGGCTTTCTCAGCTCTCCTCGGATGTCACTCACAGCATGAGGCCTGGCCTTGCACTTCACAGGCAAAACAGAAGCCACCAGAAAACCCTCTTCCCCTTTCTTGCCCCCAAACCTCTAAACCCCCATCTTGCCTCTTGCCTCCTCCTGCGTTGAAACAGCACTCCCTTCCCAGGGCTGGTGCGTGCCCCTCGCCTGAGCTGGGTGCTGTCCCTCCCCTCTCTTCAGGGGCCATGTCCACCCATCCCCTCTTCTCCCCTGCATCAGAGGCTCTATGCATTTGAACAAAGCAATGCTCAAATCTCTTACTAAAAAGGAAAACTCTTCCCATGGTCCCAAAGATCCTCCCATCCCTTGAGACATTCCAAGTCCAGCCCTGGAACCACACAGAACAGGAGAGTGCAGAGCTGGGGCAAGGCCCTACCTAGGCCATTCTAGAGAAGAGGAATTTCCATTTGGAGTGAGGTTGGGGGTGGGGCAGGGGGGGCTCAAACTTGATTTAAGTAGGTTAATTCAATGAGGTTAAGTCAAAGCAGCCCCCTAGGCTGGCCACTCCCGTTGGACTTCCACCTTCAGCTCCCCTCCTCTGCCATCACCTGCCGAGCCAACAAACTCCCACAAAGCCTGCTGAGGCCCGGCGAAAGGTCCAATCCTGCCCAGGAAATCGTCCTTGGCCCCTGTCCTCCACTCCCGCTCTGGACACCCTGCGCACAGAGTCCCCTCCTCTCCAAAGGAAGATGTTGTAAGTTACAGGCATGGGCGCCACTCCCACTGGGCCAGGGCCAGGGACCCAGGGCAGATAGCCGAGCCCGGCTCACTTACACGTGCTGCTCTCAGGAGGACCCCACCTCTGCCTCCCACTCCGAGTAGCCCACGTGAGACCTGGTGGACAGTCTGGCCTGCCTGAGCTTGCGAGCGTGCGGCTGTGTGCATGGGGCATCCCTGAGTGATCAGCAGACTGGCCTACCAGCCCAGAGCCCCGTCCTCCTCTGGGCAAGGTCACGTCCTCAAGATCCAGGGAAGTTATAAAACTGCTCCATCCGGGGGAGAATCCAAGTGACCTGCTGGTGCAAGGATCTCTCAGTTCTACTCGCAAACCTCTTACAGATCTGTTCGGAAGAAAGCACCGTGGTAAGCCTCAGCCGCTCAGACAACAGAACAGCCCCCCAGCCACCAAGGAGTCGAGGGTCTCGGTGGCCTGAGCAGTGCCTGGCAGGAGTCAGGCTTGACCCTCACTTCCACCTCTTGTGCTGTGTGACCCTGTGTGAACCCTTCAACCTCTCTGTGCCTCTAATTCTTCCTTGATAAAATGAGGAAACGCTTCACTAGGTGGACTTGACCTACTGGAAGGAGTCTCAGCGGAAGCAACCCATGCAACAGATTGCAAACACTTCGGGAAACAAGGACTGAGCTAAGAAACTTCTTTTAGAAGAGTATCGGTAAAATGAGGGGTGGGGTTGGGGGGGGCAGAAATGTGGGAATTTCTGTATCTTTAATATTCTTTACAAAGTTGCCAAATAAGAGGTCTGATGCAGTCATTTCATTAGAAAATAAAGTGTTTATTAAGAAACTATACACTGAACACTCCTATAAGTCTCTGTGGAAATACAACGCCCCATTGTCATAGCACAAGGTGAGAAAATGGCAGAATCAAAGATGCTGGGATGGATGGAGCCTGGCAGGCTGGAAATGAGGTAATGATTTACAATAATTAAAAAAACATCATCCTCAAGCTTACTCCTTAAAGCCACACTCCAGGGGAGGCCCTGGCCCAAAGGGTCAGCAGGACACGATGGGGACCAGCCTGACACGAAGCAGTGGGGGGCGGGCAGGACGGCGGGAAGCTGGCAGGGGCTAAATACACACACACCTTGAGGCCCTGGAGAAACCTGAACCCCCACACGCTGCCCTGGACACTATGGTGTTGGGGAGGCCACCCCCGATACGGGCCAAGAACATGGAAAGCTTCGTGATTTTTCAACCCCTGGAGGCATCTGCAGAATCAGTGGGAACCTGGCACAAAGAACCACCATCCCCAGGACCCAGGAAGGAGGAGCTTCAGTGGGGAGCTTGGTTCCCATGGAAATGTGCTGAAGCCAGAGAGAATCTACGGTCTTTCACTGTGCGTCACCACCCCAAAACTTAAGTGGGTTAAAAACCACGACCGTCGTGGCCTAAGAGCTCCCCATAGGAGACCCCCGCTGCTTCATGCTCTCCACCATCAAGGGACGGCCTGTGCGGACTTCTCACCACAGAGGCACCCCAGGTGGGAGCAGCTGGGCCAAGCCCAGTATCCCCTTGAGCCAACATGGCAGCAAGTGGGGGCGTGGCTCAGGCCCTACAGCTGTGCCTTTCCTACCAGAGCAGGGAAGAGGTGTCCCCGTCCCTCTCCTCAGTGATTGAGCTGGAAATGGGAGGAGCAAACCCCCCTCTTTGGGAGAGGGTGGCCATGGAGTAAGGCATGAGTCAAAGCAAGCAAAATGAACACATGTATTGACCAGAGAACAGGATAACACTTCCACTGGTGCCATGAGAGAGGCTGGCGGAGGCCCATTTTTCCTTCTCTTCCCCTTCAGTTCATCTTGGCTTTGAAATGTCGATTCCACTGGGTTCCGAAAGTTCTCAGAGTCAAGAGTAAGTGAAAGTGGGGGGTAGAGAGCCAATCCTGGGATCAGGACTAGCAGGAAGGGCCTTGGCCCCTGACTCCCTCGGTCCCTTGTGGTCCTAGGAGGATGGCCCGTTCACGGCCAAGGCCTCCTGTAGCCAAAGCTTGTTAGGACTGCAGATCTAGGGGCCAAGGAGTTTTCTAATATCACATTCACTGTGAGCCATTCCAGAGAGAAGAGGAAGGGAGGGGGAAAATGTGTCCCCAAAAAGTACGGTTTTCTCCACCAAAAAAAAATTTTTTTTTTATATATGTGTATATATATATAGAGAGAGAGAGAGAAAATGATTGGTTTCCATTCTTTCCTCTGAGACCTAATCTGGTGCCAGCGCTCAGGCCTGGCTCCCCCTCTCTCACCGCGTGGTCTCTGCCTCCGCTTAGCCGCTCTTCCCCACTGGAGGCTGCAGGGCGATGAGGTCGCTAAGAGGACGGCCTGGGATCCCAGGGAGAGCCGGGGAGACCCCACGCTTCCAAGCAGGGTAAGTGAGGCCGGAGCACGGCTGGACTTCGTCAGACTTTCTTGTGGTGGTTGGGTGGTTTTGGTAAAGCAAGAGAATGGCTAGTGTGGTGTTTTATTTTTTTTTTTAAAAAGATGGTTCTTGGTGCACAGGTTTTTAACTCTCTTTATTGGCTCTAAGGATGGCGGCAGGCGCTGCCTCGGAGGCCAGGGGAGAAAGGAGCACAGTGATGACTGAGGGACAGGGCAGCCCTGCCAGTGGCGGACGGGGGGACGGCACCCATCTCGGCGGCGTGAAAGGGGCGCAGGGGCACCGGCGGCTCATGCAGCTTCTACTTAGCTTCCCCGGATCCAAAGAGAACAGCGCCTAGAGCTCCCCACCTCTCAGAGGGCCCTGCTACCCAGGTGACATCAAAACAGGGAGGCTTAAAAGGAGTTTTTAAAAGCCATGATGTCCTTTGCTGAAGTAAACACTGACATCCTCAACATAGAGGCCATGGTTAAGAGGCTTGGAATGTCCGGGAAGGCTTATTGGATTCAACATAATTTCTCTGAAACCTATAAAAAACAAAAACAAAAAAACAGAAAAACAGAAAAAAGCAAAATAAAGCAAAAACCAAAATCCCCTCCCCCAAAGAAGATCAAAACTAGGAGGGGGAAACAGAGAGGGAGCTTGAAGGGAGGGGGGCGGGAGATGCGGGTACAGATCCATATTGGAAATGGCCAAATGAATTGCCAGCAACAGGGAAGGCCGGGAAAAGGGGATTAACTTAAAATCAAGCATGGGCAGACACACTGGAAACACTCCATTTTGCTGCGGCCTCCACTGAACCGGGGAAGGGAAGTGAGCAAACTCTTCAGGGGGCTTGGCTGCGGCTTGTCACCGAAGAGCGGGAATGGCCTCATCTAGTTGGGGGGAGCCCCTGATGAGCGGATAGGCAGATGGGGAAGGGGCATAACCCCTGCGGTCACTGGCGGGGCAGAGGGTGGGAGGGGTGCATTCTCAGAACTTGCATTGTTACGGGAGAGTAGAGGGCCACTTCTAATCCCAGGAGCCAGAATCCTACAGGATACCCTGACCACACCCGGGGGCCGGGAGCGCTTTCTTCCAAGCCTGTCAGCTCTCTCTTGTTGGCTTTTGGTTTCGTTCACCAGCTCAGTGGACAGTTTAGGAAATAACAGCTGCCCTTCTGGCTGTATCTTAACGCCAAGTCTAACAAGGGACGGAAATGGTCTGGAGCAATAAATTGGTAGCCACGTGCGTGGCAGCCTGGCTTCCGTCCAGCCACACTGCCATGGACTGAACTGGGATGGCCAGAGTGTCCAGAGATGCGGGTGTTCCTGATTAAATCTCCAGACGGAGGTGTCTCACCCCTGGATTTTAATAATGTCTGCAAAATAATGTCTGTACAGCGTGTATGTGTGCGTGTGTGTGTGTGTGTGTGTGTGTGTGTTTGCATGTGCGCGTGTGCAGACAAGATGGGAGCAAGCCTATCCTTTCAGGAGAGCTACGTGCAGGCATCTGAAGGGCACATGGGCAGTTGGATGCTGGGGACACGATGGGAAGGGACCTAGTTGGTTGCACTGAGACTCTCCCCTCCTCCTTCCCAGATCAAAACACAGCTGAGTCACATGGGCGTTGGGAGCCCTCCATCTGCAGGGAGCGGGGTCAGGTCTGTGAGGACAAAGGGAAGCTTCCTTGTCTCTGACATCACATTTAGAGAGAGGTTTCGGCTTCAGGCTGAGAAGCAGTGCTAACCCGGGACGAGGGCTGCCTTGGGTCTGAGGTGAAAGGAGGGCAGGCTGCTGGTCTGGGCAGCCTGCCCGGGAGGTGTGTGATGCCACTGTTCCTATCTGGGCCACGGTCCCTCTCTTGCTTCTCCCACACCCCTCACCATGGCCCTATGACATAGCTTCCCTGGAAGATTCCTCTGACCTAAGGGGCTTTAGAAGCAATCCCACAGGGGGCTGCCTAGTCATCCCCCAGTGCTCGAGGACATACAGAGACTCCATGAGGTCTTAAAAACCTTAAGAATCAAAATTGGTTGGGGGACGGACTGTCCTGCATACAAAGACGTCAAAGGAGGTAACTCACCATGTGACCTTGGGTAAGACACTTCCCCACTCTGGACCTCAGGTTCCTCATATATATAGTGAGTTGATGAGACTAGATGATCTCTATTGTCCTTCAAGTTTAATATCCCATGATTGTCTATGTTTGAAAAGACCCCTGGCAGAAGAGGCAGACATGGGGGGGAATTAATGGTCAGTATTGAGCCCCAGGTGCAAAAACATGGGGAAGCAGTTTTCGTGGGCACAGTGCCCAAAACGGAAGCCCAGGTGTCCCTGCTCCTGTAGCCCACACTACTCTACCTGTAGGAGCACTTGCTTTATTTTATGCATAAAGTCTAGATAACACTGTCCTCTGAGTATCATACAGTAGCCTTCAAGAACTGTAACCGGGGAGTCAGGGAAGATGTGCCATCACCATGAACTCTGTCCAACCCTTTCCCTGACATGCTTGCCCCCCAACCCCTCTTCTTGGGCCAGGGCACCCTGAACTTGTGCCCATCCCTGCTATTCTGGACACCATTCTCAGGACCAGAAGGATGATTCTTATCACTTGGGTGATGACCCTGCCAGTCCCAAGACCCTCTTTCTGGCCCCTTCGCTCTCCCATAAAAAATTCAGCTCATCTCCAAGAGGAAAACAGTTTGATAAGGGCCAATGAGGAGGAGACAGGGCAGGGATTGACGAGTTTGGTGCCTTAAAATCTTTCTTGCCTTAACTAGGGCATAAACAGTTGGAACAACAGGCGCTGTTGGATCCTCTGAAAGGCAGCACGTCCTAGCCTGATGGCGAAATCTCCTTTGGAGGCCTCACAGTATCATGGGCCATGGAAGGGTCCATGTCGGATCCATTACAGGCAGGGGCCAAGCCTGCCTAAGCCTCTGCCAAGGTCCCAGAAGCTGCCTCCGTGAACATGAGCCTTTTCCCATATTAGCCGGGATCTGAAGTTTGTTTTCTCTGGAACTCTTTCCCAGGTGGAGCCTTTCCAAGATTCTAAGTGCTGAATCCTGATAGCATAGGAGGCACCGCTCCAAGGTCCTCCATTCCTCCCCCTCGTGCTCAGAGCAACCCTGGAGCAGGAAGGAACAGGCGTCCACTAGGGGGAGGGCAGTAGAGACCAGGACCACCACGGACACTGACCAAGAAAGGCCCAGATGGGTGGAGGGAAGGCTGAGGAGGGACCAATCCACCTCCAGAGAAGGCCTGGCCCACCCCACTGTGTCCCCGGACCTCCATGTTGAACCTTTTCCTCCAGCTGGTGACAGCTCTCCCCAAAGCCAGGCAGCACAGAGCTTGTTGTAGGTCCTCCATGACTTGGAATAGACCATGGTCTTCAGGGACCGTCTAGGTATTGTTTCCTGAGCATCGAGCCAGAGACTCAGAGATCGCTTTGGGAGGGGAGGGGAGCTGGGAAGGCAGGCTGTGGGGGAAGGGGCACTGAGCACCCACAGTACCAGAGGCAAGTACTGGAACTGATCCCACTGGGCCAAAAGCAGGTTAACTCTTCAAAAGCAAGGCCTTCAAGAGTCACTGCAGCAGAGAAGGGCCAGCTCTGAAGGCCATGCAACACAAAGTGGGGCTTTCAAACCTGTCCATTTTCCTGACAGCCTTGCAGACCCCAACCATCCAGCTGTCTCTGGAGTCTCACCCATCCCTACTGCCTCATGCTGGCCTTGGGAGCCCAGCGCCCCAGCTTTCCAGCAGCCTCCAGCGAGAGCTCTCCAGCCTCTTCTGCCTCCGCACTCCTCACGCTGCTTGGGGTTCTCAAGGCCTCCCTTTCTGTCTCTGCTTCTTCCTTCTGTTATCTGACATGGTCATTTTATTACCTAACTCCATAGAGTGGTTTGGGTTATGGCCCCAATAAAGGGTCTGGTATCAAACGGCACTCTACTGGATTATTTTCCAAAATTGCCTCTTCGATTGTATTCGTTTGTCATCTTCGAGTTGCTACATCAAACTGGTGCTTAGCACTTAAATATGGTATTGGCTGTGAGAAAAGCACTTTAGACTCAAGAGTGGGTTGAAATGCACAGGAGTCCTGGTGCTGAGGTCAGGGGTGCCTTCGCAGGGGACCCGGAGACACAGGGCAATTCAGATCCTTGTCCAGAAAGTGAGTGCAGAAGGGGGCAATGGGGCAGATGTGAGGGCAAGGAACCCAGTCTGCACCCCAGCCCAGCCAGGGGGAATTCTATCCACAGCCTCCCCAATTTTCCCCAAGGGGTGAAAAGAGGCGGGATGTTCTGAACTACACTGCAGGAAGGCATGGACTGAAGAAGGCAGCCCCTGATCAACATCCCGCTATAACAATCCTACCATCAGATGCATTGCTGAGCCCCCAGAGCCCAAAGACCTATGTAAGGTAATGGCGGTGCCAGGCATGGCCAACAGCTAATCCAGTGTCCCCCAATATCTTTAAAGGGCTATTATTAACTCCATTTTAAATGCAGCAAAATGAAGACGTAATAATGTATTTTTAAAAACCAACCAACCAACCAACCAACCAACCAAGTTCACTTTGTGACAGAGTCTGGTATTGAACCAAACTCTTCATGACCCCAAAGTCCTTAACATGAAATTCTTTGCAATATGGCTTCCATTTGTTGAAAATCCATATCCAGGGGAAAAGAGGCTGACACAGAAGTCAAGGCAGAAGTGGTGGGGACCGGGCTTTATATGTGGCTCCCTCTGCAAGGCCTGGATGGAGGGCTGGAGTGTTCTGTTCTCACTAACAGCCTCCCTACCCAGAGAGAGGAACATCCCCATGCCCTCACCCACCACCAGCAGGTGTCTGGTCTAACCTTTCCTGCTTCATTTTCGGCACTGCCACACCCCCCACTCTTACAGTAACCTGTTGCATGCATTGGGACCTTCCAAGTAAGGCAACTCAAACTCTACCTGCATACTGACTCCTTCATTTTGGTGGTACTTTTGGGAGCTCAGCTTAGGAAGGATGAAAAGTAAACCCAATGAAAGAGAGATGTGAATGAGTTTGGAGAGAAGAACAATTATCCGGAACACAGTCACTCCCATAGGAAGAGTGTGGACTATCTGAGAACGCCCCTGGGACACCCAGCATGGCGCCAGGAAGAACTCTCTCCCCCCAGCACCCTCCCCTCTAGCCACTATGTAAAAAATACTATACTCAGGAAAGAGTATATTATGGGAAAGAAAAGCTTCCTCACAGACAGGTATCTCTAGCTTCATTTTCTTCTTGTGTGGTAGTCTCTCCAAGGTCATGGAAAATAGGTCACCAAGGAGGCCTAGCAGTCCCTGGGATAGGCCTATGACAACTTTGTTCTGTACCTTTGTCTCCTGCATTGTTACCTATCTAAGTCCCTTCTTCGCCTGCCATTAGATTCAGTAGAAGGCTAGTGGCAATGACCTAGGTGGGTGACATTAAATTGCCTAGCCTTGCTGGCCATGACCTAGCTTGCTTAAAATTCTCTTACAAGTTGCTTAAAATTCTCATAGCTCTTCTTTTATTCTGAGGTTGCAAACCTAACCTAGAGGCCATATGTGGCTCTAGGAGGTGTCTTTTTTCAGCACAATTTCTTTTTAAAATTTTTTACTTAGTTGCCAACATTTAAAAGCTTGGGAGATTTCACATTTAAAATTTCTGTATTTGTAGCTTCCCTTGAAAATCCAAAAGTTCTGGCAATGCTGGGCCCAGCTATTTCTGCACAGTACAGATCAGCTAGAGCAATGTGGAGTCCACTCAGCTTAGCCAGGGCATGTGTTCTCCACTTTGCCATACACTCCACCACTCTCTATTAGCCTCCTTCTGACCCCTCCACTTACTTCCAGCACCTGCATGGTTTGCCTTAGCATTGGACCTTCAAACTTGGCAATAAACATGAAGCCAGCATGAGGTTATGGGCTGTGCGTGAGAGACCAGGGAATGCCATCTCAGCAAGCCTTGCTGACTGCCCCTGTCATGACCAAACCCATGCTCCCTCTGGTCACGGTTAATAGTTATAAAGAAGGGGCTAAAAACCTACATCCAAGGGACAAACTTGCCTTAGAGAGCAGAAATCATTCAGGAAGTGAATTGCATGGGTAAGAGGGCATCGCAAAAGTCCCAACGAAGGGACGTGCTGAAGACCATTTACGACGCTGCTGTTGGGGGACAAAGCGACACTCTATCATCAGCCGGCTGCATCCCCCATGGTGCTTACATGTATAAGGCACCTGACCAAAGGCTGTCCAGTGCTACCTAGCACGTCTCTTCATACAGTCGTTGTATTCCATGGGCCATGATTTGACCCAATTATCCCCACATGCCTTTTATTGACAAACCTGCTATATACAAAGGGTTCCAAAGGATACAAAAATGTTCTTGGAACTGAAATGTCCCTCCTGTAGGCTTCCTGGCTAGGAGTGGGGAACTGGTTCCCCAACCTCAGTATGCACTACCTCTTCTTGTAAAGTTGACTTAATGCAACTTATAGAATAAATAATGGGACTGCCCTGGTCCATGTGCCAAGCCTGGTTTCAGCTGAGAGAGGGGGCTGAGGCTGAATGTACTCCAAATGTGATTTGGCTCATGGAGTCATACCCATAGGAAGTCACAGTGGGAGGGCCTCCACACCTGGGTGACACAAAGGGGCACAGAACACTGAGATCCTCAGACAACGGCCAGAGGCTGATCCCTGAAGGAATCTGGAAGGCTCTTAAGACTCTTCTCTGATGGATATGTCAAGGCTTACATTCAGATGTAAGAGGATAGGCCCAAGGCTCCTCCCTTGGCATCACAAAGATTGTCCCAACAACAAGGGAATCTTGGCTGAAAGGAGTGAAATGTTGGTCCCAGAGAAAGGGAAATTTCTTCCACTCTAGGATGCGGATAAACTGACCTCTTAAAATAAAAATATTCTATAAGCCATGGAGTAAAATTAGTCACATGTTCACCATTCTCAAAATTAATTACACAAAGGATGGGCTGTGACACCATAACATCTCCTCTTGTTTCACTGAGAGGAGAGGAAGCCTCAGGTACTAAAAATCTTCATCCCCTCACCCACGACTTGAACTTCAAAATCCCTGTCTTTATATTCGGCATATTTTCCCCATTCTTGATTCTTTTTATTCTTTTAGAAAGTTTGAAATATCTGAAAATACCTGAAAAGTCTAGGGAATAGCAAAACCATATGCCCACCACCCAGTATTAACAACTTAGAATATTCTCATATCTTCTTCCCAAATTTTGGGAGAAATAATACATCATAGCTACAGCTGAGAATCCAAATGAGTCTATATATGATACTGTTCCTGTTTTTATCCCAAACCAGAGCTGAACACTTCCCTGAAATAGAGAATTATTATTTCTAAGCATCTCTGAATAATTTTGCTACATGGTATATAATGAGAAACAAATTATAATATTGTTTTGCCTAAACAAAGGATGTTTTCTAGATGTATCCTTGTTGACCCCCACAGTTCTCATTCATTAATTTTAACTGATGTAATCCACCATGTGAGTATACCGCAAATTATTTATCTGTCCCATTTGTTTCCATTTTGTCAATATTAAAAAAAGTTGCCATAAATATTACATAAGTCTCTTTATGTGCATGTGGGAGACTTTCTCTAGGGCAGCAGTTGGCAAACTTCCTAAGAAGGGACAGACAATGAATATTTTAGGCTTTATACAAATCGTCAAATCTCTGTTGCTACTACTAACTTCTGCCATTGTAGTCTGAAAGCAGCCGTAGACAATACATAAACAAATGACCATGTTCCAATAAAACTTTATTTACAAAAACAGATGGGAGCCACATTTGGCTCTTGGCCCACAGGCCATCACTGGCTGACTTTTACTCTAGAGGTTTGTTACTCAAAGCGTGGGCATGCAGACCAGCAGCAGCAGCTGGGAGTTTGGTAAGAAAATGGAAAATTTCAGAACCCACTGAATCAACATCTGCATTTTAACAAGCTCTTCAGGCAATCTGTGTGCAAAAAATGTTTGAGAAGAATGGCTTTAGAGGATATCCTTATAATTTAGTGCATGTAAATCTTTCAGTGTGTTCTTAAATGTTTCCCCAAGATGATGTTACTACCTTGTATTTCTAGAATCACTAAATGGGTGAACTTCTTGCCCTGTATCCCCATATCTGATATTATTTGATGTGTGGCAGGTGTTATCTCCTTGCATTTTTAAGGTCCATTTCCCTGATCACTATGGAGGTTGTGCCCCGTCTCCATTGGAGCTTCCTGCTCTGTGAATTGTCTGCTCATATCCTTTCCTCACTGTATCATATGTATATATACATATATAGGCATGTACATATACACATATGTACATGTATGTACATATGTACATATACGTGCATAGAAATATATGTAATGCATATATCTACATGCAATAGGTTGTTGTTGTTCTTTTGGATTTGTGTGAGTTCATTTTTTCTCCATGAGAATTCTTTGCTGGATACATGGGTTGAAATTACGCTCTTCTAGTCCATGGTTTGTCTTTTAACTTAGTATATGGCATCTCATATAGATTTGTTTTTAAATTCATGTGGTCATATGCATTAATCTTTCTGTTTAGGATATTCATAATCTATATCTCAAGAAGATTTTCCCTCCTCAAAGTCAAATGATATTCTCCTTTAAAAGCACTACATTTAACAATCGACCCTCGGGAAGAATTGCAAATAATTGATGTAGAGACCCCTCACTGAAGGAGGTAGAGCTTCACTCCCCACCGTTACTATGCGCTTTGCTTATTAGGTAACTTACAAAGAGAATGGCAGAGGGAAAATGTGACTTTACAGTGGAGAATCCTAGCAAACCTGACCTCCGCCAGGTGGTCAAGGTGAGTATCATCAGTGATGCCATGTGATAAGCTATACTTTGGATGTGATGTGATGAGAATGGGATCCGCCTCTCCATGACCCAAACGGACAAGCCTAAATTGGAAGACATTCTGCATAGCCTCTGACCAGTGCTGCTCAAAGCTGTGATGGTAACCAAGGACAAGGGAAGTCTAAGAAACTGTCGTTGGTCAAAGGAGGCAAAGAAAACATGATAACTCAATGTAATGTGGTGTCCTGGAATAGAAAAAGGACATTTGGGAGAAAAACCAATGAGTCCAAATAAAGTAGTGAGCTTAGTTGATAGGAATGTACTGATGTTGGTTTCTTAGTTGTAACAAATGTACCATGGCAATATAGGATAATTACAATGGGGAAGCTGGGTGAGGGGTATAAGGGAATTCTCCGTACTATCATTACAATTCTTTGTATATGTAAAACTATTCTATTTTTTTAAACACTTTATTTATTTGATAGAGAGAGAAAGAGTTAGAGAGGGAACACAAGCAGAGGGAGTAGGAGAGGGAGAAGGCTTTCTACTGAGCAGGGAGCCCAATGCAGGACTCCATTCCAGGACCCCGGGATCACGACCTGAGCCAAAGGCAGACAGCCCACTGTCTGAGCCACCCAGGCACCCCTCTAAAACTATTTTAAAACTATTTTATTTTTTTTTAAAGATTTATTTATTTGACAAAGATCCCAAGTAGGCAGAGAGGCAGGCAGAGAGAGAGGAGGAAGCAGGCTCCCCACAGAGCAGAGAGGCCGTTGTGGGGCTCGATCCCAGGACCCTAGGATCCTGATCTGAGCTGAAGGCAGAGGCTTTAACCCACTGAGCCACCCAGGTGCCCCTTAAAACTATTTTAAAACAAACAGTTCTATTTTTAAAGTTCACCCAGATTTCTAATTTATTTTGTGACTGGTGTGAGGTAATACTATAGCCTTATTTTTTTCTCATGTGGCTGTACAGAATCATTCTTTCCTTTCATACTGATTTGCAGTAACATATCAAAAATACACATATACCCATATGTCTATCTAGATTTATATATCAACATACATACACATGTGTTTTCTGAGTTTTTAAAAATATTGTTATACTCAACCTCTCTGTCTTCCCTGTCTTAATTATTACATCTTTATAAAGTCCTTTTGTCTACTATAACGAATCTCCTTAATCCTGATCTTCTTTTTTAAGGAAAATACTTTAGCAACTCTTTGTCTCTCATTCTTCCACACTAATTATAGAATAAGCTTATCAAGCAAGAACCTTCAAAAACCTTCCTGGGATTTTTAAGATTGTATTTAATTTATAGAATTAGGGGATAATCAGCAACTTTATTATATTAGTTCTTCTTATTCATGAAGAAGATACATGCTCCATTTACTATTTTTCTTTTATATTATTAATAATATTTTGTATTTTTACATGAAATCTTGCATATCTTTATGAGGTATATACTTTTTTTTAAAAAAGCCTTATTTTTAAAGTTCTATTCCATTTTTGGTTTTGTAAATGTGATTTGTTTTCAGTCAAATTTTCTAATGGTGTTTAGGGACTATACTGACTTTTGTTTATTGATCTTGTGTTCAGAATTTTGCTGAACTCTCTAGTTAGTTCTATAATTCTTTAAGGCTCTCTGTAGGGTGATCACATCATTCATGATTAGGGCAGTCATCTCTCTGTCTTTCCAATTCTTTTTTTTTTTTTAATTTATTTATTTGACAGAGAGAGAGCACAAGTAGGCAAAGAGGCAGGCAAAGGGTGGGGGTGGGGGTGGGGGAAGCAGGCTCCTGGCCAAGCAGAGAGCCTGACGTGGGGCTCGGCCCCAGGACCCTGGGATCATGACCTGAGCCAAAGGCAGAGGCTTAAACCCACTGAGCCACCCAGGTGCCCCTGTCTTTCCAATTCTTGTATTTCTTTTCTTATCTTATTGCATTGGCTAAGGTCACCAGAATAGTATTGAATAGAAGTCATAATAACAAATATCCTTATCATTAGATTTTTTTTCCCCATGTGTCTAATGCTTTTCAGTCGTAGTTCATTCTGAGTAGGAAATTTTTTTTTCCTTTTTTTTTTTTTTCCTTTTCCACTCATTGTTTAACGTCATCGTTGTTATTACTGTTACTTCCACTTGGGCACTTACTGACATCAATTTTGAACTAATCTTATCATGATGGTTTTGGACTCCTAACGGTAGTATTAGGGATATAGCAGAACATCTTCAGCTATTTGGGTGACCTAATTTAGTTCATCATCTAAAAGACTGTATCCTTTCCCTCTCTCCCTGACTTCCTTAGGCTCAGAGAGTCCTATTTCCTGTACTCCCAGACAGGGAATGACAACATTAATTTTTGCAGACTCTTTTCATCAGTGTGAAAGTTTGTCCCTAGCCCACAACTTCAAGCAATGAGTCTAGTCTCCAAACAACTGGGAGGACATGTAGTTCTGCAGATGCCTCCAGAGCTAAAGTCCCATCCCTACTACTTTTTGCAACCAGACTTGAAGCCCAGCATGAGAATGTCTGTAGCTCTGCTCGTCATCTTTTATTTCTGTACTATCTCTGGTCCACCAAGTTATTTATCTTGGTGGTGGGTGGAATTGGTGGGGAGACTAGCTAGGTCTGTTTATGTTTTTCTGTTGTTATTTTATGTTTGGAGCGATGGAGGTGCACTAAAGCATGAACTCATTATGAAAGCAACTGTCTTGACCAGAGCCCATTTATTTTTCTTTCTTTCTACAAAAGAGAAAACACATATTTTCCTTGTTTCCAAAGCTCACCATTTAACTGATGCCCTCAATCCTATCTCCAACTTCCCTCTTCAATTATATCCCATCTCTAGCATCTTTCCTCTCTCCTGGTCTAGTCCTCTTTCTGCAGAAATCTATATATGGTCTCACCTCTGTCATTTGGTATGTGCACATGTATCAAACCCAGACACAGACTCCCAGACTTACAACCTAAATGATGGAGCAATGCTCTCCACTCTACCACACCGTTTGCTACCATTCCATAGCCTTAGTTCCTTTGGGCACCAACATTTTGCAAAATTTGATTCCAACTGTAAACACCCATTATCTCACAGATCATTCATGCTTAACTTTTGATAATCTATATTCTATTCCCTATAGAGAAACAACTCTCTTGAGGGGCACTGATGATTGCTCTACAACCAGATTTTCTCCCTTCCTCTTTACCTTGATCATTTCCCACATGTGGCATCTTGATTCCCTCATATCCCCTATGACATTGATAATACTGGGCCACTCTGTTCATCTTCCTACTTTTCTACTCCCCTTCTTTCGGGCGGCCTCTCTTCCTCCACCTGTAGCTAGAGTGGCTTCTCCATCCTCTAATCCCAGTCTCCTCAAAGTGTTGTTCGTAGCCCGGCAATAGCAGCATCACCTGAGAGCTTGCTAGAAATGAAACATCTCAGGCCCTATTCTAAACATACTGAGTCAGAGTCTGTGTTCAACCCCTCTTTGATGCTGAAAGCCACCCAGGACACATGTGCAACCGCTCTCCCTATTTTCCCACCTGACAGACCAGGATTTTAGAGAATAGAAAACTTGTTTTTTAGGAGTGTGTGACATGTGACATGACTCGTGCATGTGCGTGAATCTGTATAACAATATGCCACGTTATTTTGAGGTTCCACAATAGTATCTTGGCATTTGCAAATGCATTTCCTCTTCCAAAAACTTTAAATAATGATTATGTTAGCCTCGAAATATCTCTGTGAGGTAAGGAAAGAAACCAAAATTGTTATCTTAGCATCAATGCCTCCTACCCATGACCTGTCTGTGTGGCCCTCGCAAAACCAAAGTTCTCAAGTCAGTCTGGTACCCCAAGGGGACTGACACAGCTCAGGGTCATGACCATAATGTTTAGGATTCAAGGAGCAAAAAGCAAGTGCCAAAGTCTAGCAGGAAATGTAATCAACAGAGTCCAAATCCCTGGGTGGTATCAATTTTAAGAAGATTATTTTAGAGCAGGGTTTGGCTAATAGGATCAGAGAGCTGGTGCATTCTAAATTCATAGCCCTAACAATTTAAATAATATACACTTACAAGTTACATTTCTGGCTCCGCATGTCTATGATTAGTGATGATGAAAAAATATTGAAGACGATGGGAGGAGAAGATGAAAAGAAGACAGAGGAAAAGAGTCCCACCATACATCTGTAAAGAGCAATAGTTCCCAACTTTTTTGGGGGGCCCTCTACAATTTCTTTAATCAAAGCGTGCATATACACACAGACATACAAAAAAGACTCATTTGGGGCAGTAGAGGTGTAGCGATTTCCCTAAGGACCCAAACTAACAGTGGCAGATATATGTTGTACCAGTCACAAAGTATCAGCATTTTGCAATGACAGGCACTGTGACAGACACCAGCAAATACACACTCAGGCCCCTGCTCCCACTGTGTTCCAAATCTCCAAATGGCTCTCTAACTAGTGGTTGCCTATGCTCGCAGGCAGCTATGTTCAGAACTGGAAAAAGGAAGAGGGAATACTAGGATGGGTAAGACATCATTACTGCCCTAGACGAGAAGCTTAAAACCCAGTGCCAAGAATGTGAGGGATACACCTGCCTAAGCTGACCTGGCAATAATTTTTTCCCGAGTATCCTGAGTATTGATACGTGAGTATCAATCTTCCAGGAGCCAAAAAAAGGGGGGGGGGAGGGAAGGGAAAAAAAGGGAGGGGGAGTAGTTTACAGTTAGCTAGACTCCTAAAACAAAGGCTTGGTTATAGGATATATTCTGGTGAGTGTCAAGAGAGAGGTACCCACCCGGAGCTGGGGGCGGGGGGGAGAGTTCAGTGGAGGAGTGTGAGGGGAAAGCAGAGGCGGTACACGTGGTCTCCGGGTAGAAATACCTGGGGCAGGGGGTGGGCATTCCAAATCGTGGGAGCAGCTTGGGGGGGATTGTTAGTGGTTTATATGTGTCCCCCTCCCAAAAACAACCGTAGCACTTCAGTGTATGAATTTATCTGGAAACAGGGTCTTTGCAGATGATCAAGCTAAGGTGAGACCATGAGGGCAGGCCCTCATCCATTATGAATGACTGTGTCCCAACAAAAATGGAAAATTTGGATAGAGACACACGTACACACACACATACACACACACACCACCCTGTGAACATGAAGGCAGAGACGGGGGTGATGTGTCTACAAGAAATGCCCAAGAGCGTCAGCAAAGTACTTGCGGCCAGGAAAGAGGCAGGAACAGATCCTTCTCTGGTGCCTTCAGAGGGAGCATGGCCCTGCCACCCCATTGGCCTTGGCTTTCTGGCCTGTGAGACAGGAAATGTTGCTCTAAGCTATCCAGTTACTGACACCGTGTTATATAAGCCCCAGCAAATGAAGACAGGGATGTCTTCCCAGAAAAATGAAGCGTATGATTCAGCTGGAACCTAAAGTAGGAGGGAGGGAGGAATGGGAACAAGCTCAGCAGGGCAGTGGGAAAACAGTATCGGGGACAACCTGCGAGGAACCTCCCAAAAATGGGCCTTCGCCAATCAGGTGACGGTAGTGAAGGGAACAGAGAACGCTAGACTGCCATGAACTAATGACAGATGGCCGAAGACTGATGGATGGAGAAATGAAGAGAGAGCGATGACGGGTCTAGATATGGCATGGGTGGGTTCATGAATAAGAGATTTAGCTTAAACGATATATCCACTAATGACAATGGCCCCAGCACTTAACGCTAATCGTGAATTTCCAAATGTCGAATTTTGTTTTCCTCTTTCAAAATGATGTCACATAGTTTTGGGAGAATAAACCTCCTGTATATTCACAGGAATGACGCCCTGGGGACAGTGGGATCCTCAGGAACAGGGAGTCCCCGATCCACTCGCCAACTGTATATGACGGGGGCATGGGGCGCTCACACCCTTGGGACCTCGACCCTAGTTAGGGTCCCCTGGCCTTGGTTGAAACAGAAAGGACCTCCCATCAGGAAAGCCATGCCAGGGGAGCGTTCCCAGAGGTGAACTCCAGTGGGAGATCTAAGCTCCGTGAGGCAGGTTGCTTTCTCGGTGAGGCTTGAAGGAGAGAGATTTCCGTGTAAGGGAATGGAAAGGAAAGTTATTCCCAGTGGAAAGAACCATGGGAGTGATGGTCTTAGTGGGGTGGTACAATGTACACCTGAGGAAGTGTAAGAGGGTCTCCCTGGAAAATAAATGGAGACAATGAACTTGGGGCAGATCTTGAAGGAACTTCAAAAGCTGGGGTGATGGGTGAGTCCTAGAGGATCTGAAAGCGGGGATGGCCCGAGAGCAGATAAGGGTGAACATAAGAGAGAAGTGGGTGGTGGTCAGCAGGGTCGGGCAGAGGCCAGCAAGCCTTTTCTGTAAAGGGCCAGATAGTAAATATTTCCAGCTTGACGGGCCACCCGAACTCTGTTGTAACTACTCAACGCTGCCATCGAGCGAAAAGAGCCACAGACAATTGGTAATGAATGAGTGTGGCTGTGTTCCCATAAACTTTATTTATGGACACTGAAATTTAAATTTCATATCATTTTCATGGTTACGAAAGATGATTCTTCTTTTGATAGTTTTCCAACCATTTAAAAATATAAAAAACTTTCTTAGCTCTCGCGCTGTGCAAAGACAGGTGGTGGCCTAGATCGGGGCTGCGGGCTGCAGAGTGCGGAGCCCTCCGGGTTCAAGGGTGACCTGTAACAGGCTGGACAGTGGTAAATTAGGGCCCGGATCATGGTAGGAGAGCCCACGGAGTGGGTGCCAGAGAGATGCACAGCTAACTTGGGCAAAACAGAAAATGTAGCATCTGATTCAATGTGGGGGAGGAGGTGGGGTCTGGGCAGTGCCTAGTCCAGTGCAACCCTGGGGCCACCTGGCAAGGAGCAGGTGTGGGAGGGCTGGTGATCGTTCAGCACACACCCAGGAGAGCACGCCTGCAACCCTTTAAAGGAAGTGTGGTGACACTTAGAAGAGGAATTAAAAACCTTACACGCCCTTGACTTTCCTTCACCAGACCCGAGGCGAGAAGCCTGCCATTAAATGATGCTCTTCAAGCTTGCACTGTAGCACGTGGAGTAATTCCCAGCTCCGAGCACTGCAGTGCTCTCCATTCAGAGCAGATCTGCATGTGGCTTGATCAGATCAGTAACAGAACAGAGACTAATGCCGGGTCAATTTCTCTCAGAAACGTGTGTGTGTGCACGCGCACGTGTGTGTGTGTGTGTGTGTGTGTGTGTGTGTGTGAATTCTCTGGGGGTTCCCCTGTGTCTATAATCCCTCCATGTGCACTGGCTGCCTTTGGAGGCAGATGTGATCTCTGTGCTCTTAACTATTACCATAGTGAACTCACTCAATGCCGTAGTGGCCCCCTTGCCTCTTCTTCAAATGAGGATGAGAGTCTTTTTCTTGATTGAGGAGCAAAAAGCACAACTGTTGTGAATGGTTAAGATGGCAACACAGTGAAGGAGAATGAGCCCATCCCAAACTTCGCTTCTACTTCTGTGGTCCACAAGGTGTCGGTCACGCACAAGGGACGTCAGCCCCCTCCTGAGCTCGGTCGTTTCACTGTGTGGCGGGGGTCATGAGAATGGTGATAGCCGTGGGGTTGCAGGTATGTATGTGAAGTGCCTGGCCACAATTCGGCATGGATTAGAGGCTAACTGCAAATGTGACCCCTAGGCAATGCGCAGTGACAGTCACGCGTGCCCTAAGAAGGGAGACAAGGCACTGAAATGGTAAGGAGACATTTGCTTGGAACACAGTCTCTTAATGCTACAAATCCTTCAAAATCCCCAGGCTGTGATAGTGTGATTACAGTTATATTCTGATCATCCCGTGTGACCCTTCTCAGGTCTATCATCCCACTAAATTGATTGGCTCTGGAAGGTATTCCACCTGCAAATACGCACCCAGACAGACGCACACATGGTTAAGGGGTGCATTTTTATATGAATGCCTTTTGGTAGATCATGGGTTCGTAATTCCAAAAACCCCTTATTGTCACAGCAGACTGTCACACATTATGTAACCGCCAGGGCCCCCAGAGTATGTGAATGTGTCAACTGATATCAGACTGTGCAAATAATCTTATTTTTACCCACTGTAGTAACCTTACTCCTCCCCAAGTATCCAGTGTGACCAAGTCTTATGTTTTTATAGTACTTTTTGATGGCTATGTGTTCCTTGATATCCCCAGGAAAGATTAGAAATTGGGGTACCTTTCCTATACACGAGACACCAGGGATCACAATTTCTCCAGAGATGTACCATACGCCTCTAGGTAAGACCTGTACTGCTTCTGGACACTTGGGGAGACCCCAAAGCTCACATCATCCCAGCCCTCTGTATGAGTGGCAACACAATGACAGCTAGATGGCCCAGCCCTGAGGGAAAAGGAAGGATTATTCTCTCTCCAAGCTTCCATGTTTTGATCTGTAAAATGGAGATAAAACTTTTACACCTCTTCCCTCACCAAGCCATTCTGAGCTTTAAGCAAGGTAATGGTGGAAATCTGCTTTGAAAGTTACAGTGTAAGGTTTCGTAGCTTGATGCTATTAAATTGGGGGGCCAGATAGTTCTTGATTGTGGAGAGTGGCCCTCTCCCACTAGATACCAGCCGTGTCCTCTACCCCATCGGGACAACCAACTCTGTCTCCAGACCTTCTCCAATGTCCGCCGGGGGGCCGAGTCACCCTGGTTGAGAACCACAGCCATGGGGTGTTTTACAGGAGCAGGAGATTTCAACACAACTAGGGGAATCCGAAACCAGGGGACTCAGGACACTTCATGATAACCAGAGTTCTGTCCCCAGTCGTAACATATTCTGATGCTCCCCCAAAGCCCCTGGACTGTTAACAAGGGCTGACGACGTCCTAGCTGTGGACGATGTGGCCGAGGATGCCATGGCTGCACGAGCTGTGGGGCAGCGGCCACGCCAGCAGAGGAACCTACGCAGTGGCCGTGGGTACCGCGGTGCTGGGGGAGCCGGGGTGGCAAACACCACGGACTTGTGAGCTCTTAGGAGGAAGTTTCTGAGGGTTACATGAGTCTGCGTTCTGATGAATTTTTAAATCCATGTCAATGAGCTGCCAACCACCCCTTATTAGACCCTATTAAGGGGTTTTGATCGCTTTTAATCAGAGCCTTTCCTAGACGGCCAGGCACAGAAACTCGGAAATTTCAGTGACCATTACACCAACCAAGAGTAGCGAGGATTCCATCTGAGCAATCTCCCACACGGCAATCATGCTAATTAAAGCCCCCCAGAAGAGTCAAGATAAAAATGCCAAACGAGATTTGTTCTGGACCTCAGTGATTTACTGCCTCACGCGGTCAAGTTCCAAGAAGCCTGGGAAGAAAAGCCCGGGCCGGGGCGGAGGTGGGATGGGAAGGGCTCTGCTGGAGGCAAAAGCTGACCATCGAGCCCCGGACTGCCGAACTGGGACAGGGGTGGGGATATCACGCCCATCAGGCCTCAACAATGGATTTCCCCAAAGGCCCCCATGTGCAGGGATTGCCTGGGTCTCACCAGAGTAAGACAAGGTTCCCGCGGGTGCTTCTACAAGCCTTCTCTCCTCTACCTACCCATCCACCCACTTTGTGGAGTGGGTGTGGGCCCGAAGCCACTGAGTTGCATCAAAGGCTATTTTAGCCGAAACTCCTAAGAGGTGCACCATTGGATCTATTTCCAGGATGCTGGTGAGTATAATTTTGCATCCCACACTCTGTTCTTTATGAGGAGCTGTGGGAGAAGCTTCTGTTAGGCCACGACATTTGGAGAAGTTATTCTTCCTCTGAACAGCTGCCTATAGCCTGTGATGTTTGCCTCTGTGCTCTGGCTCCTAGGATGCCTGGAGCCAGATAGGCAAGCTCCCTCTAGCAGCACACACTTAACTTGCCACTAGTTTTACTCCATGTCCTTACACTTATTCCCCCTATTTCCAGATACTGTCATCCCCCTTCATTCATCCTGTTTCACTGCTTGCCTACATTTGTGAAAACCGCCTCAAACACTTTTTGCAACTAGCCGGGATATCACTGAATAAATAACACGTAGATGTCTTCTCTTCTCCCATGTCAATTTCATTTCCTATGCACTGAGCCGCGTATTTATTTCCCTGGGAGGAAGAGAGTGGATGCCATCACACAAAGCTGCTGTGCGTGTGGGTTCGATGAATGGCCAAGGACATTACTAAATTGGGACTGTTTACTCCAAGATGACGTATCTCAGAGACCTGGGATAGGCTTGTGTAATTCTGAACTCAGATGAGGAAAATGGCACTGGGACAGACAACAGAGGCTTCCTGCGAAAAACAATGACCCTTTCTCAGAGATGAAGCAAGGGGAGGGAATGAGAGAGAAAGAGAGAGGAGTTTTCATATTGCATTATAATATAATTCAGTAGAACGAGGCACTTTCCTACCATTCTCTGGGAGACGCTACTCAAAAATATTGATTGGAGTGCTATCTTATCAACTCCTGACACACGCATTTAGGGATTTTGAGTCTTCAGAGCTCAAACTTCTTGGTGTTAGGATGGTCACACTCAAGTCACGTGTGAGGCATGTAGGCTCTCTGTTCCTCCCGGCTGGGTATGGAAGTCATAGGATTCAGGCACAGGTAAGAGGTAACAGTCAGTGGTAGCTACGTACCAGTATGTTCGTCACATTGTTACAATGCTGAAGTAGGTCCCCCTCAGTTGGCAACTAGTCACAGCCCTGAGTACTCAGACCCTCAACACTGTTAAACCAACTCCGTGGCCCTCTTCTGAGAATCTCTGTAATGGAGCAACAGGGGCCCATGCAAGGTGCAGGCATCTATTTGAGGGGGTCAGTGCCCACGTAAGTTTGCTATCTTTTTTTCGTTTTGGTAACTTAAAAAAATGGATAGGTAATTCACAAACCATAAAATGCACCCTTCTCAAGTTCACAATTTTTAGTTTTTAGTACATTCAAAAACAGTGCAACTGTTACCCTATGTAATTCCTGAGCAT
Organism: Mellivora capensis; assembly: GCA_004024625.1. Taxonomy (NCBI): domain Eukaryota; kingdom Metazoa; phylum Chordata; class Mammalia; order Carnivora; family Mustelidae; genus Mellivora; species Mellivora capensis. The sequence goes on along the minus strand of PISX010001650.1, from coordinate 131,007 downwards.
TTTCATCATCCTCCCACAGACTAACAAACAAAATCATGCCAACCCATCAGCAGTCATCCCCCATCCCTCTCGCCTTCCTGCCCCCAGCCACCCACTAACCTACTCTCTCCGTCACATGCATTTGCCTATTCTGGACAGATCACATCAATGGACTCATGAGGTATATGGTTTTTTGTGTCTGGCCTCTTTCATTTGGCCTATTGTTTTCAAGACTCATCCGTGTATCAGGACTGTGGTTCTGCATGACACATGTTCTCAATTCTCTTGGTATATACCTAGAAGTAGAATTAGTGGGTCATATGGTAACTCTGCATTTAACACTGTGAGGAAATGACAAAGTGTTCCCCAAAGTGATCGCACTGCATTTCTTCCCACCAGCAACGCACGAAGGTTCCAATTTCTACCCATCCTCACTCACACTTGTCCTTGTCCAACTTTTTGATTAAAGTCATCTTAATGGGTATGAAGTGATACTGCACTATGGTTTTGCATATCCCTAATGGCTAATGATGTTGAGACTCTTTTCATGTTCTTATTAGCCATCTGTGTATCTTTGGCAAAATAGTTATTTAATTCATTTGCCCAGTTTCCAATTGGGTTACATGTCGTTTTGTTACATTGTAAATGCTCTTTATATATTCAGGGTACAATTCCCTTATTAGATACACAATTTACAAATAGTTTCTCCCATTCTGTCACTGTCTTTTCATTTTCTTGATGGTATCCTTTGAAGCACAAAAATTTTTCATTTTGATTAAGTTTAATGTGTATATATATTCTTTTGTTTCTCATGTTTTTGGGGTCATATCTAAAAAGCCATTACCTGGGTTGCCTGGGTGACTTAGTGAGTTAAAGCCTCTGCCTTCGGCTCAGGTCGTGATCCCAGGGTCCTGGGATCGAGCCCCGCATCAGGCTCTCTGCTCTGCGGAGAGCCTGCTTCCTCTCTTTCTCTCTCTCTGCCTGCCTCTCTGCCTACTTGTGATCTCTGTCAAATAAATAAAATCTTTTAAAAATTAAAAAAAAAATAAAAAGCCATTACCTAATCCAAGACTACAGAGCTTTTTACCTATGTTTTCTTCTAAGAGTTTTGTAGTTTCAATTCTTACATTTAGGTCTTGGTTCCATTTTAAGTTAATTTTGTATATGTTATGTGTTAGGGGGGGTCCAACTTCATTCTTTCGCATGTGACTACCTAATTGTCCCAACACCATTTGTTGAAAAGACTATCTATCCCTATTGAATCGTCTCGGCAAGCTTGTTGAAAATCAACTGAACATATATATAAGGGTTTACTTTGGGGTCTCTCTATTCCTCTGATATATATGTCTACGCTTATGCCAACATATGTGTACATTTATGCCAACTACCACACTATCTCAATTACTGTAGCTTTGTATCAAGTTTTGAAACTGAAGAGTTTAGGTTCTCCAACATTGTTCTCCTTTTTTAAGATTGTTCAACTATCTCAGGTCCCTTACATTTTAAGGGATTTTTAAGATCACATGTCAATTTTTACAAAAGGCAGTTTGGATTTCTGACAGAGATCACATTGAATCCGTAAGTCGATTTGGCAAGTATTGCCATTTAACAATAAGAAGTCTTCCAATCCATAAAGGTGCACCAACTGTTCAATGAAAACAATATTTGATAAAAAAATAAACTTTAAAAAGTATAAATATTTATGCATTGATACAGTAGTGGCCCATGGGAGGTTCTGAACTTCCCATCCTTAGAAGGATTCATGAGCAGTCTTCGTGGGAGGTCTTCGTAGAGAAGGCCATTGGTAGTGTAAAAAGGATGATTGCTCTATGAAGGATACTTTTCTTTGAAAGTGACAAATCTAAGAACTGAGCTGTTTTGAGACTTCTCCACTCCTCAAGCTATAAAGCACTTGGGATCATATAGGAGAACTGTACCACCATAAACTCTCAAAGGACCAACATAAGTTCAGTCAAGGATGGGTAATGGAAGACCCTGTTCAAGACATTCCCACCAGTAAACTGACTCTTCCTTCAAGGAAACAGTGAAGCTGTTGATAGTGTTTAGCTATGTGCCCCAACCTTCATCCCTGCTGATTGAGGTTTCTAGGAATTATAAGAAAGACAGGGGACTCCTATCCCAATCAATAGCTTCATCTACAAAAGTAGGAAAATTTTTGGAATCTCCGCTTTAATCCTTAGATATTTGATCCTGGAGTAACAAAGGAAAATACAAATATGTACATAATTTTACTGTTAACATTCTCCATTTCTGCTGAAATGGAGAGAAACAGTATTAAAAAAACTAAGGCTCAATAGAAAACCTGAGACACTATGTAAAAAACAATTTACTGGAAGCCTACAGAAAATAAAACTCGTATGAATTGAAATACCCAGGTCCTTAAAACCCAACAAAAAAACAAAAAACAAGCATGGTTAATCAGGTAAATCTCAGCCTATCATAATTAGAATATGCATGTATTAAAAAAAAAAAAAAGCAAAAAGCAAGCTCCGCAAGTGAAGAGAAGAGAAAGGACGCCTGGGGAGATTAGCAACCAAGTCCAAATGAAGGTCTACTCAGTGAGTCCCACACACTTAAGTGCCATTTTGCAAAACCCTCCAAGGCCAGACAGAAGACTTTCAATCTATCAAGGGCAACATGTTAAAATTGTTGCCTTAACTGACAAACTCTTTACTGAGGCAATCAAAGGCTAGACACTCCCTTGCCTTTTGAAGTTGATAGATGTGGAGCACACGCAGAATGTTCTAGATCTAGTTGACAGCTATGTGGAGATAAACAGGGAAAGCTAGAAGAAACACCTCTGAGCCTTTAAGCAACCCCATGAACGTATAGCCCCGCGGACTAAACTGTTCATGTGCCTCCGTGGAGAGCCAAGGCCACAAAGGTAAACTGTACACCAGTGTGATTCAGAGCTCCCTAAAGAAAACTCAAAGCTAGCACATTCTGAGGGCCCACGAGGTTCTGAGCACCTGTTAGGTTTTACTTCCTTTAGACCAGATAAACTCCAAGATGCAGGTACCATACTGTCCTCATGTTGGTGAGAGAACGGAGGCACAGAGAGAGGGGAGGTAACTTCGTCCATGTCACACAGTTACTAGGGGGCACAGCTGAGATTTGAACCAGGCAAGATGCCTCCAGCAGCCACACACCTAACTACTACAACACTCCATTCCTCCAAGAAGAAAGAGGACCATGTAACACATTTTCAACCAGGGAATCACTCACTGCTGAAGCCAATAGAACATATGGAGGAATAAACACGTTCTTCATAAGGAAAAGTCAAACCTGATGAAAATCCTCAAGGGAGTAAATAGGCACAGGGGTGTGGGGAACCAACTGCTATGATATATTTGGATATATATATGTATTTTGCACTAAGATTCCACCCAATGGCTATTTTTAAAATGGAAGTCTCCATGGTAATTGAGGAGATAAATCATCGTGGAGGGGAGACTGGTCAGAATCTCTTGGAAATCCTTCCCCAATCAAGAGCAGAATCACTTGCTTCAGGGCCACACACTCAAAACAAAAGAGAGACAGGACAAGTATCCTTCTTAGCCTATCTGGCTTTCTCGGGGGTGCTTTTGTTCGCTGTGCCCCTAACCAGACTGTGGGCTCTGCTTTACCTGTCTTGTCTCTCAGGATCTGTGCCACCCTCCACCTGGTCCCATGCCCTACACTTCCCCCATCATCAGCTCCTTCACTCTTTACCTGGTCTCCCCACCCTTGATAGACCTCACGGCACCCTTGATCTCCAAGAGGACGACACTAGAGTATCTCTGATTTTTAGATGATCTTAAGTTCTCTCAAGCAATATAATGCTTTAAAAAAAAAAAAAGGCCTAAAGTACAGGAAGATCCCAAGAGACTTTTTTTTGCATGTGCCTTGGGCAACGCACAGGGAGAGGAGTAGCCCAGAAAATGGACAGATAAACTTTCGTGTGGGCAAGGAAAGGGAAGTGCTTTTCATCAATGGAAAATCCAAACTATGCAGCCTAGAAAAGAGACTTAGGACAGATTGAAAACCATTCCTTGAGGATATGGTCTCAATATGCACTACTCTGGCCAAAAATACCAACCCACTGCCAAGCATTATCAAAACAGCTATTGGGAAAAGAACACATTGTCCTACCCTTGTGCCAATTCAAGGCACATTTGCATCAAAAAAAAAAAAAAAAAAAAGCACGTACGCCAAGGCCTTCCACAGGGCAAGAAAGACATGAAAACACTAGGGAAGGCTGAGGAGAGAGAAAGCATCTCGAAGTGAGCAGGTGTGTAGGGAGCGTGAGAGGTCAAACCTAAAGGTTCTACACAACTCAGCCTTGAAATGCTGGCAAGAACATGAACATTATCAGAGTTGTAGAAGTGCGGGGGGGGGGGGTACGGACTCCAGTAAATGATGGACTCATCAGTATTCAACTTCTTCTGATCGGTGCCAGCGAAAGGAGTGGACAGACTTCATCATGGCCCTGGAGTACTCCATATGGGGGTACTCCGTATGGGAGCACTCCAGCACTCCGTATGGGAGCACTCCAGTACTCCATCTTCCCAGGCCTGACAAAATGTCATTTATTACTCCCATGTTACAGATGAGAGAAATGAAGCCCAGTGAGGTTAAGCAATACGTGTACAGATACGGCAGTCGGGAGTTGGGATTTAAACCCACACTTGTACACTACCAAAGGTTTTCAACTGCGTTCTTGTCCCTCTACTGCCTCTGGGCTCCGGGCTCACTGGGACCCATCCTGAGAAGTACACACACAGCTCTTCCTGACCCGTGCTCTCTGGACACCCTGGCACTGTCAGGGAGGCCTCAGTAGAGGCCACCATGTTGCCCTGGGAAGGAACCAGGCACCTTATGAGCTCGACCTCCAGGTCAGTCAAGATGTCAGATGGTCCCACAGGAGCCCCGAAGTAATAATGTCACCACCCGGGAAACTTGGGCTAAGATAAAAGGCTTTTGGGGGCGGGTTTCCCTTGTCAATCTCCCCACACAGCAGTCAGTGACTCTGTCAGTGGGTCTGGAAATAGGCCAATCTCCAATGCCTAGAGTTTATCTGCCCTAGAGTCATGCTGGCCTTCGTGGACGGCTTCACAAAGCCGCCTGATTTTACCTTCTGTGTCGGCTTTCCCACCACAGTCTGTGGGAACCCCTGTCCTTTCTCTGGAAAGCCTTTTAGAGCCCATGAAGAGAAGAGATAACCTCGATCGGAGGTAGCATTTTAACTCTGAAGGGGCCTCTTTGGTATTCTCCAAATCCTAGAAAAACTGACACCCACGACCTTACGGGTAAGACACCAGAAAAAGACACTGGTAAGAAGCCTCCCCCCTGCCCTTACTTACATGAGCTGGGGACCCCCGCATCTCCCCCCAACGACACAGGCTGTACCTCCACCTCCAACACTCCACTTCCCCTCAGCTACGATTGTCACTCTTCAACAGCGTACTTTTGACTAGATCTTTCTCAGAGAAATTTGGTAAATTCAAAACTAACCAGAGCATAACAAGTCTGTCCAAGAAGGGCCTCTCATCCTCGAATACACTGATGTGTGCTGGGGCGCTCTAGGGGGCCGACAAGCTATACAGCATTTCCCAAACTCTTTCATAGAGGAACCCCTTCCTCCAGAGCTCCTCACAGGACTGGTGAACCTCAGAACACACACGATTTGCAGCATTTGTAATTGTCAAAATAGCCCCTGGCTTTAAAAAAAGAAAATTAAAAATGCTCCTCACCAAATCCAGCAGGCGGTAGGGTGGGTGATTAAATAAGAACATTTCAGTCATCCTCCCCCCAAATTTTTTCCCACAACCTCTTAGGATTATTCTAGGCTTTTTCTCTCCCTCTCTCCCACTCCCTCCATAAGAGTGTGACTCGGGGGAGGGATTTAAATTACACAGGGATGAGGGTTTTGCAACTATTAATATCCTACATGTCTCAGGTGTCTTCGAGGCAAAGGGCTTTTCAAAGAGGAGCTGCTCGGGCAGCCCTCCTTGCGGAGCACGCGGTGGTGGCCAGGCCCTACAGGAGCCGGTGGAAAGCAGAGGGACAGCCATGGTCGTGCCCACCCACGGATGGCAGGAAAGGGGTTGCTGGCAGCAGGCCTCCACAGGCACACACAGCCCCTGTGGCTTCGGGTGAGAATAAGGGATGAGCCGAGAAGCCCTGCCCCCGGGGATGGTCTGATTCTGGGACTGAAAGCAGCAGCTTTCCCCTGGACATGAGAAACAGGCCAGGACATCTATGGCTTTGACTCTGAGATGTGTGGGAAGACAGACATGAGTAGAGAGACACAAAGAGACACACGGCCGGACTTTGGGGCATGTGCGCCCTTGCACACACACGTATACATGCGCGCGCACACAGGCCCACACGGGCACACAGCCCATGACAGTCCCCAGTGATGTGGATTCTGAACACAGCACGGCCTCACAGACCTGGCAGTAACACCATGGGCAATTTTCACACTCCCTTCTTCTTCATGCACGGAAGAGGAGGCCCACCACGTAAGAGTCCTCAACGGAGAGGCATGCTGGGAGACTGCCAAGAGAATATGGGCCACTTCAACAGGTGCACCTGGGGCCAAGGGCCTTCTTGTGCTGGGCTGGGCTGTAGCCCCAACCTGCCTGACAGCTTCTGTGTGGCTCGTAGTGGCTCTCTGTCACTGTCATCTTGGTATCCCCATTTTATAGAGAAGGTTCAAAAACCAGAAGTGGATTACCCAACTGGTAGTTGGCATTGGGTCTGCCTGGTGTCAAGGCCACTGTCCTGCCTGGCACGTAGCCCTGTCTATTGAGTGGTTCCAGGCCGGACAGTGAGATCAGGGAATGCGACCCCAGAAGGCTGGTTCCGGAATCAAGACGTGGTCTCTCTCTCACCATCAGAATTGCTTGAGTGGACAGGACCACCTCAAGAGGGGAGCTTCTGGTCCCTGGGAGAAGGAACTGAGATCAGACGACTGCCTCCAAGGGATGCGAAGGAGACACGTCCACAGAAGAATCTTTCATGCCACCTTCAATCCTGAGGTTTTCTAATGCAGACTTTGTTGAAACAAAAGGCAAGACTTGCATTAAGGAGACCTGTTTTATCTCCAGCCTTCAGCCTATTTCCCGGTAAGTCAAATTCTTCTATTAGAAATGTATTCATTTCAGTCAATGCGAGGACTGGGCAGTGGACTCTGAAGACCTGTGTTCTAGTTCTTTCTCTCTTCCACACACAAACCAGCTGTGTTTCTTGGGCAAGCCGCTCGACGTCTCTGTGCCTCAGCGACCTCATCTGTAAACTGGGTGGATGCATCAGACACCGAAGGCTCCTTCAGTCCCGTGATGCTGCCATTTCCAGGAGCCCCTGGTTACCAGCCAAAAGCCCCTTCACAGCTGTGGCTCCCCAGCATGGTGGGCAGGAGCACTTGCCTTGGAATGGTCTACCACGATGACTTGGCCACCTCTCTGTAGAGATGCGGACAACCAACAGAACCAAAATATTTTCATACAACTAGGAAAAAGGAGGTTCCTGAAAAGAAGGAAAGTGTCCCCAAAAAGGAAGAAGCTAAAATTAATCCGAACTGGGTCTATCTGGGAGGAGGGGAAAAAAAAAAAAAAAAGCAGAATCCTGAGTCTAACCAACAGGGAATTACACTCACAGAGCCTGAGAGAGGCATAAAGGTACATCTGGAAGAACCATCGGTGTGTAGGATGCTGGGGGGAAATGTAAGGGATAAACAAGGAAGAGCGGCTGGTTCTAATTCTACCAATGCCACCCAAAACACAGTGTCTCTCGGGGCAAGTGTCTTAGCCACACGGGGTTTCCCCATCTGCAACAAGACTGGACGAGATCAGCAGGTGCCAGATTTGCATGTGCAGCTGATCCCTGTGAGAAGCTGGCGGGCCCACATCTGGACCCCAAACCCAGATTCTGGGGTGGGGATCTAGGACACAGTGGTGTCTAAAAGCTCCCAGATTATTCCAATGCAGACAGCTGAGGATGATATATGGTATCCACAGGATTGGGTGACCTTTAAGCATGTCATGTTTTCAATTCTGTGACTCTAGCAAGTGAGTCTATTTTCCCGTCCTCGACCCCAGTCTCCCGACAATCAGGTTTCTTGGTAGCCGTGGAGTTGCAGTGAAGGGTAACCAGGGCTCTGCCCCCAGCCATTTTTCATATTAAACAGATGCTACAATATCTTTGATCCGTGCTCCATTATTCATAAAGTCATATCAGTTACTGAAATATTATCTGGACCACTACCGGGAAATGGAAAAAATAAGATCCACCTCCATGGCCATCACCTCCCCTTGTGACCGCTGCTGGAAGATCCCCTTTCCACTAGCAGCAGCTCAGATATGCCAGACTTCACAGACCAGCCCTGTTCTGGGGCCCAGACAAGAAACAAGTTGAGACTGAAAGCCGGCGTTGTCAATGCTGGGCTGCAGGACAGACTCCCGGTTTTCCTCTCTGCCTGCCTCGCAGGGCCCTCTGCTGAGGGGGAGAGGTTAGTCTAGCGAGAAGACAGTTGTCATGGCCCATATAATTGTGAGGCTTTATAGCTGGAGAGGTCTGGGAGACACCTCAGCCTCGGTGACACGATCAAGGAGTTTGATTCTGCACGTGGTTAAAAATACGAGAGTAAATTTGATGATGACGATGATAGTAAGTACTGTTCAATTTATGGCGCTAATACTGTGTGCTGACCACTTGGCACGCATTTCCTTCAGTCTTCAGTTTCTTAAAAATACTGTAACTGCACATACACAAAACCACAGACCCAGTAATTTCAATCATAAGTACTTCTCCAAAAGAAACGCACACATAGACAGATAGATTCGCCAGAAGATACACTTTACCATTTTAATGCCCATAGCAACATTTTTTTTTAGATAGATGGATAGGAAGGGAAGGAGAGAGGGAGGGAATCACCGGGGACATCAAGGGACAGTAGGATGCATAAAGGAACTGTGATAAATCCATACAATGGGATACATCACAGCCATGAGAACGGCAAGGCGATGTGGCCATCTTGTCCATTTCTCACCATCGTCTCACTGCTCTCTGGCTTATTTCCCTGCTACCAGTCCCTTCTTGATCCTGCCAGTGCGTGGTCTCAGTCTCATCCCTCTGCTCCAGACTTTGGGGACCCAGCTCCTCCCCCCATCTCACGGCCTGACCTCAGTCTACTCCTTCCACCTCTAGCACACCCTCCTTCTGCAAAGCCTGCCCAGGCTCCAGCTTCCTTCCCTTCCCATCCTCTTCCCAAAGCACAGCCCAGACCAGGGCACTCATTTGGAGTGTGTGCTCCTCTCTATGCCTTCTCATCTCATATCACTTTATTCCCAAGGCTCCAACCACTACCTCAACGATAATTTCAGATATGAATATCCTGGGGAAAGGAGAAAAATGTCTGTGAAGTACCTTGGTAGTTCTTTCTTCAAGCTTTTTAATATTTTTTCCCTGAAGTAGAAGAAAAGTTTGAGAAGAATTAAACGATCCTTTTTATTGTAAATGATGAACGACATGAAGATACTCACATATTGCTAACAGGTTTTATTCCTGAAAGCAATTTAAAAAATATCAAATAAAAAGAGTTTTATTTTAAAAGATCCACAATGTATTTTTGTCCACTTAAAGTCCAACCAACAGAAATCACAAATGTAAGAGCTTAAAGAGCAAAATGTATTTTTACCTCCAGTGCTGGAATTTACACACACACACACGCACACACACACACACCACCCCACCCCACCCCCGTGGGTTCATAGCCATTACCTGAATCTGGCTTTTTCTAAACTTCCAGTTCAGAATTCCTTTTTTTTTTTTTTTAAGATTCTATTTATTTATTTGACAGAGAGAGAGAGCACAGCAGGTAGAGCAGCAGGCAGAGGGAGAGGGAAAAGCAGGCTCTCCAAGGAGAAGGGAGCCCAAGGCGGGGCTGGATCCCCGGACCCGGGATCACCACCGAGCCAAAGGCAGACAGTTAACTGACTGAACCTCCCAGATGCCCCCAGAATTCTTGCCATCATACACCGCCAACCTTATGCTACGCAAGAAGGGGGGAAAAATCCATCTTTTTTGACAAACGTTCCTCTCGTTTCTTTTTGGTCCACAGCTTGTTGGGGGATATTCCTGTCCTCCAACATTAGCTTGAAATGATGTGGGATGAAGTAGCATGGCACACAGGCCATCCTAACCTAGCTCTGCCACATGCCTCACACCCCACTCATGCAGAACTGGAGACTCTGCCCAAAACACAGCTCTGCACCTTTGCATATGCTGTTCCCTCTGCCCCGTTGGCTTCTCCACTCTTGCTGCCTGTGATCCCTACTCACTGGTAAGCATTCCCCATCAGAAAAGCCAGCCTCCAGATCGCTTTTAAAAAATCAAAATAGGGCATCTGGGGGGCTCAGTTGTTTGAGCGTCTGACTCTTGATTTCAGCTCAGGTCATGATCTCAGGGTCATCGGATCCGTCCCTGGTGGGCCACCATGCTCAGCAGGGAGCCTGCTTGAGATTCTCTCTCTCCCTCTCCCCCCACGGCCCCCGTTTGCACACACACACACACACAATAAATAGATCTGTTTTTTTTAGATTTTTTAAAAAGAATGTATTTATTTATTTGACAGAGAGAGACACAGTGAGAGAGGGAACACAAGCAGGGGGAGTGGAAGAGGGAGATGCAGGCTCCCCGCTGAACAGGGAGCCCGATGCAGGGCTTGATCCCGGGTCCCTGAGATCATGACCTGAGCCGAAGGCAGACACTCAATGACTGAGCCACCCAGGCGCCCCAATAAATCTGTTTTAAAAGTCAAAATAGAGAGGAATTTAAGAAAGTTTAGCTGGGAACTAATTAGAATGTGGCTCCACTGAAAATTCTCAGTACTTATAAAATGTGTATATTTCCATATTGAACAGGAAGAGGTTACGTATATCTAAATTCAATATATTAAGCGGCATTTGCTGTATTCGTCTATTTTCAGAACCTCTGAAATCATAATTCAGTTCTCACTAATCTGGTATTTTCTGGCAACATCACCTCCTCAACCTTGACAATGAGGTGAGGCTCGGGGGGGTTGGGTCATGGTCAGAGTCGACCCTGGGAAGAAGCCAGGCCTGGAAATACATGAGCCCTGGGTGCCTACAGAGCAGCCGGTCCCTGCATGACGTCAGCATGATGCTGGCTGCATGTGGGGAGACATTTCCTACCAACAAGTTACTCGCAAATGACGTCACACCACATCTGCAGGGCCAGGTACATACTCCCGAGATCACCTCGCAGGGCAGAACTATTTTCCTGACACAGCAGATTCCTTCTTCAGGGGGTGCCTTGGTGGCTCAGTCAGTTGAGCGTCTGCCTTCTGTGCAGGTCATGATCCCAGCGTCCCAGGATCAAGCCCTGTGTCAGGTTCCCTGCTCAGGGTGGAGTCCGCTTCTCCCTCTGCTCCTCCCCCTGCTCATGCTCTCTCTCTCAAATAAATAAAATCTTTAAACAAAATAAAATAAATAAAATTCCTTCTTCAGTCCCACTGAGGCAGACTAGAAGAACAGTACTAACAGCTCAACAGAAGTGAGCGATTTCTTCCCCAAATGCAGGCAGACGTCTGAGTCCCTTGCACACCTTCCCTCACCGCATACACAGAAAGCCCTGGGGAGGCAGGCCCTCCCATCAGTCCCACCTTGCGACGGACACATGGAAGCTTAGTGAAGCGGTGCAGCCACAAATCCAGGTTGCAGGGCTCAAGCCTCCCGAGCTGAGCATCTCGCACCCTCTGGCCTCACGGGCCACCAAGGAGAACGCACACATCGTTCCTTGCAACTCCTCGTTCAGCTAGCTGACTCCCATCGCCCCCTGCATGTCATCCACGGCCCCACAAGACAACAGACCTCTGGATGGACATTCTGACGAGGCTGCTAGGACATGGACATGCGGGGGTGCATACCCACAAGCTTCAACTAATAGTCTTTACACTCGCGTCCTTATTCCCAAATCACGTGCCGAGCCGGCATCCCAACCCCATGCCCAGCCTCTCCCCACACCTTGCTCGTACCCCATTTCTCACTCTCAAAACACTCTGAGCCCAGGCTTGGACAAAATGCCCCATGGAGAGGAGCCAGGGACAGCAGAGAAGTCCCCGAGAGGTGAGGATGAGGGCTGCCCAGGAGGGTCTCTGATTGATGTTATCGTTGCCCCAAAAGTGTTTTTTAAATTTGTATCAAAGCAATCACATCAAAATGACCGATTTATGTGCTCACTTGTCCTCAAAGCACCCAACAGAGGATCTAGAGCTTAGTAGATGCTCAATAAACATTTATTTCAGATTCGGCGGCGGGGGCGGTGGTGGGGGGCAATTACCGATATGTCGCACAGTGCGTCCTGTCCTTTGGTGTGTATCAGAAGCACCCGGAGAGCTTATTACAACAAAACAATGAGCCGCACCCTCAGACTTTCTGACTCAGTGGGTCTGGAGGGGCCAGCTCAAGAATTTGCATTTCTAACAAGTTTCCAGATGCTGCTGATGCCGCTGGTCTGGGAACCACACTTTGAGAACCACTGTCTCATAAGAACATGGTCTTCTGATGTTCCACTGTGGCTAGCTCAAACTATACAGTGGCGGGACATTTAAAAATCACCTACACATCTTCCCTTCGGCCAGAGTTGAAGCAGGTCTCCGGAGGTGTGGCATGCCGACCTCCCTTCGCCTAGGCCCTCCGCCCCCTGGGCCATCAGCTAGGGTTTGCCCCTGAGATGCCTCAGGGATGGGGCCGCCCTTGGGTGAGGCTGTAACAGCCAGCCTTCCACAGACACAACGAAAGGAAGAAAAACCCCAGGGTGCTGCTGTCTGTCAACTGTAAATCCCGAGAAGTCACTGAGAAGTTGAGGGGTAGAAACGGACTCCCTTTGTGGGCGGGTGCAGGGACATGGAAACCAGAGACCTCTGGTCACAGGTCTGCCTCTTTTTAAATACCGTTAGGAACCCAGACTCTCTTCAGAAAGCCTTTCAGCCAAGTCCTGGTGCCGGAATAACTTGGGGTCCAAGATTTGAAGGCAAAAATAAAGTGAGGACCATACTGTCATCGCAACTGACTGGTTCTAAAACCAGGGCCAGGCAGGACCTCACCTGGGGTGGCCATTCTTCACCCTGGCAGGCAGACAGCCACTGTCCAAAGCCTCCCGAATGAATGCTTCTGGGATTCTGCCCTGCACACCTCTCCAGCCACACAGGACCGTGTCCTGCCCAGGAACGTGGCCTCTGATTCCTCTTCTTACCAGCTTCAGAGACTTTCCTTTCCCCTCCCCCACCCCCCCAGGAGGGAAAGGCATTGGTCTGTCTATGTTTAGAAATGCACACAACAAATCAAGAAATAAATTCATCTGTGGAAGGACAGAAATACTAGTCTCAAGATCCAGGCAAACTTCCATTTTTCTCAGCCTAGGAAGACAATATAAATAAGTCAGAAGTTGTGGAAGCTGCTGGCAGCGAGACCGCTGAAACTCGCTCATTTTCTTGCGCGCTTTCTGGAACAGAGGTCTCTCCCGTCTGCTTGAAAGGGTCCCTCCGTTCAAAGGGAATCACCTGCTTTGTTTTACCTTTTTTATTATAATGTCAATAGTGCCTTTACTTCTCCAGTCACTACCTGTTTCTGAGAAACTGGTAACAATGGCAAGTGTGGTAAATAAAGACTGAAACTATTTAAATGCAAATTCCAAGAATAAATTCAGCACTGTTCCTTCAGTCACCTAGACCATGTAATACACACGCAGGATATGCTCCCTCCACCCCAGGGGCTGTCCACCAGTCCCCCAGGACGCCCCAATCCTGTCCCTCCAAAGCCTGCCTCTGCTTCCAGCTCCTGTCACTATGGCCTGGAAGGTCCTCGCTTCCATCTCCGCCTGTCTCAGTCCCCCCTAGCTTTAGAGAGAGGTCAAATCCTCCATTCTCTATCCGCCTTCGCCCAAGCCTCTCCCCCGCTACTTAAAACGAGCCAGTGCCCACTATGCACACCTGGCCCCCTGAGCTGCAGCATCTCTGGGACCCGCTCTCTGCCTGGCTCACCAGGAACCGGGAGGGGCCTCTCTCCCCAGCTGAAGTGTGGACTCCCTCCCACAGGGACGATGCCACTCTGTTCCTCTCTCAGCCTCCCCACATCGATTTTGCAGCAAGTACTTGTTCCATAATTATGAGCTGTGTGCAAAACCCATCTTTTGTCCTCATTTTTCTCCCGCGTTGTGTTTACTCTGGAGTTCGCACTGTGATAGAGAACAAAGGAGTGCTTCTTGATGGACTGATCGCCAGCGTTACACCCACCCCTGTGAAAACAGCCCAGGCCACACATCCCTAAGCCATCAGGACAGCCGCGTGATTTTCAGTGAGATGGAATAGAGGTCTGTGACATATTGCTAAGTGACAAATTCAGATGACAAAACCGTAGGCCAACTGTGATCTCGTGTGCAGAATACAAGGGTATGTGTTGGTGCAGACACGTCTACGTGTGTTGTGTGCATATCTCTGCAAGGAAAAAAAGACTGGAAAGCTAGGGCCCCAACGCGCTCAAAGCATTCGTGGCTGGGTGCAGTGCGTGGGGCAAGTCTTACTTTCTTCTCTGCATTTGTCTAGATTTTTCTCCAAAATATGTACCAGGAGTATACAGTACCTTGGAACCAGAGACAAATAGCAGGCTTTTTTTTTTTTTTTCTACTTAAGAGGCCCAGAGAAGCAAACCAGAGTTGTGAGTCATACATCAGCATCAACAAAAGATCTACTACGAACATGTTATCCTGGGGTTCCTGGTCAAGACATGCGGGGAGAAGCCATGGGCTGGGCTGCCGAAGGACCAGGAATTTCAGTTTTCATCAGAACTGTCCCTAGGCATAGCATTATGCACTCTCCCCTGAACCACAAGAGCTGGAGCTATTTGGGTCACTTTGCGGAGACCAAGCAGGAGAAATGAACTTCCGTCCAGTCTGAGAGCGAGGCCAACCTCCATGGCCAGCTCCCTGGTCGACGGGGCATGGCAGAGCTCACCCGCTCCGAGGAGCCTCTCACTCAACGCCTCCACCATTTACATTCCAACAATGTAAAATGACGGATACTTTTAATACAAGAGACCTGTCATTTATTTATTAGCTGGGGACAGGCGCTGCAGCCGAGAAGGATGCATTATAAATCAACTCCTTTCTCAGCCATTAAAAATTAATACAGTTCATAATGTAGAACGCCAGTAATTTCTTTATTAGAGCAGAGTATAATTTTTTTCTTTTCTTCCAGGTTTTGTTTTTACTTCCTCCCTTCCCTGAGGATACTGTTTTTTTTCTAATGACAGGCTGGGTATAAATGACCCCAGGGAAGGGTATAAGGAAACACAGTCTTTCAGAGAGAGGTCAAAATGGAAGAGCAGCATTAGAAGCTCTGGGAAAAAGACCACTGACTGATTTCCCCTCAGAAAGACAGTCTTACTGTACCCCATGGAGGCTCAGCCATGACCTCAGTCTTGGGTTTCTGGCCCACCCTGCCCCAGCAATGGAAGGTGTTTTAGGTCCTTGATAGGCTAGAGGGAAAGTAGTAGACAAGGATGGTGACTGCAGATGTGTTGGGAGGTCTCTGTATTATCTGCTTCCTTTGTCTACTGTCTGCAGATTAACTTGGCAATAACGAAAAGAAGCACATAATACAGAGAAGCCCATCACCAAACCCTTCATGCCATTCCCTCCTTAGACCTGGAAGTCAAGGGTGTGGGGTAGACTAGATGATGCCAGACTATGCCAGACTATGAGACACTGAGCCTTTGGGAAGGCTTCCCTTTGTGAAAACTTGGAATTAGAAAGAGGGCAACATTCTGCAGAGGAACTCTAAGAGAATCCAGGTCTCCATCCACTCTAAGAATATGGACGCATCTGTAATGGTTGGGTCAACCAAGATGACCTTCTCAAGCCCTCTGCTCAGGGGTGTGTGTGAAGGGGAAAGGGGCCTTTCCACACCTGCCCGCACTCCCCTCTGGCAAGCTTCCTGGCTCCGGGGCAGGGGAGAGGATAAGGGGGTCTCACCGCGGTGAACAACATGGCGCCAGCACAGGCTGCACGCATTGATGTCTTGGTCAAACCAGCCACGTCTGAGTTAAGGCTCTGAAGTAACAAATCCCCACAAATCCCCAAGCACATATTTAAAATCTATTTTCAGAATTACACTGAGCATAATTCAACCAATCAATGAGCCATTAGGAGTTTAGTCCCAACACTTCTTCATTACCGGTGGCATTAGGGCCGCCCGACTCAGCAGAATCCAAAGCAAAGAGTTGCTGCATCACCAAGAATTCTAGATCTGGGGATGGGAGCTAACACAGTGCGTGGTGAGAGGCCCGGCTGGCCACAGTCTGGGTGACAAATTAAGCTACACAGCCTTCAGGGACAGGAGGAGAGGAGGCCTGGACCAGAAAGAGGCCGACGTGCCTCCAAGTCCTTTGGTCCTCCTCCTTCTGTGGGGCCATTGTGTCACCTCTAGTGTCCACGGCTAGCTGGAGCCCGCTCTGAGAGGCCCTCCCTTCCAGACCTCTGGGGCTCCAGATGGCCTCCTGGGGTAGGATTGAGGAAGGGGCTGCCTATAGAGGAGGCCAGGAGGGCCAGAAACGGACTGCCTTCTGCTGACTCCACGGAGGGCCCATGGGCCACCCAAGCGGGCATCTGTCTAAAAATTCACAAAATTGTCCTGAGTCTTCCAGAAGACAGGGTGCAGGTGGGCGGAGGTCAGCTAGTGGTGAGGGGCGGCAGCCCAGGGCCAGGGCACACGGCATGTGCCTGAACCTCTGGGTATACATCCTGGCTCTGCCTCGACCGGGCAGCGTGACCTTCCCCGAGCCTCAGTTTCCTCATCTGTCAAGTGGGGGTCACAACCCTTACAAGCCAGGCTGGTTTCGTGTAGAAAGACCTTGTGAGGGGAAGTGGGGGTGGCGGGCTGGGTCCCATCTCAGCTCTGTCATTTCCCAGCTAAGAGCCGGCAGCGGATGTCTGATCCTGTCCTGTGCCCCGGCTTCCTTATCTGCAAAATGGGGGACAGCAACGGCGCCGACCTCACAGAGTTTACGTAAAAAAAGGAAACAATCTGTTCTATCTAAACTGTCTTCAGGGCCCAAGAGTAAGCACTGTGCTGTGAAAGGTTTTATTATGCTTTTAATGTACTTAAAGTTCTGAGCCTGGCTGGGAACAGGCATTGACAAGTATCGAGGGGATGTTACTGCTCTTCTCCTCACTACCCCTCCCCTTGCTCTCTCTTCACCACCCCCCTGCTCCCACCTACTCTCCAGAAACTCTGCCCCAAAGGATCCTACGGCAGCTCCTAGGAACTCACGCGGCTTGCTCGGCTGAGATCACCCTATCCAGCTCCAGCCGCCTGAAGGAATGTTTCTTTGCTCAGGCAGGTAAGCATAGCCTTGAAAATTAGCAGGCCCATTGTCCAGACCAGAACAGCACTGGCGACCACCACAAATTACCCAGCTTGCTCTGCCCAAAAGGAGAAACACAAGGGGGAGAACTGACCCGGGATGGGCGTTGCCAGACTCCTCCTACCACCTCCACCCCAAGAGGCCTCTGCTCACCCTCTGAAGAGCGGGCCAGGAGCTACTTGCAAGGCCAAGTGGTGGGGTGAGCCTGTTTTCACCTCGGAGGAGAACTCCAGGGGCAGCCACCATCATTTCTAACCGCCACTTCCTGTTTCTTCCCTGCTGACAGAGCCCTGATTCCGTGGAGGGATCTCTCCGCTCCCTTCCAGGCAGCCCTGCAGCTCAGTGTGAGAAAGGGAGCTCCATCCCCAAGCCCAGAGGACAATCTGGATGAGCCTAAGGTACAGTGGGGATCCCACTCTCTTTGCAGGTGACTGCTTTAGGAAGATGGCATCATTTTGGCCAACGAGACAGGAGGGAAAGACTGCTGGGGGCTTCCGGGAAAGGTTTTCTCCTTTTCAGTCGACACACAAAAAGAGACAAGTCTGTGCTGTCCTTGGTCCATGTGCCTCAGAGGTGATTGCTGACACTCTGGCCAGCATTCTGTAACCATGAGAGGGGCCAGTCTGGTGGTAAAGCAGAACCCAGAGAGACAGAAGCAAGAGAATCCCGGAAGAGCCGAGCTGAAGTCCTCACGCACCAGGCACCTCCCCTAGCTCTTTACCGGGTTTACGTGATGCTCTGCTTCCTTCTTGTGGAAGCCGCTGGCTCACAATGGCCTCGTACACAGAGCCAGAAGGATCTTAACTGATGCCGTCAGTGTCCAAAACACGAGCTACGTGTGCGAATACGACAAGACCCACAGACGTGGACGTCTGTGTCTGGAGGTCTCGTGTATGTTTGCTGAGAAGGAATGAAAGAGTTGTATGCTCATGTATGAGAATAAGCAAAGGGGCACCTGGGTGGCTCAGTGAGCTAAGCATCTACCTTCAGCTCAGGTCATGATCCCGGGGTCCTGGGATCAAGCCCGCATCGGGCTCCCTGCTCAGCGGGGAGTCTGCTTCTCCCTCTCCTTCTGCCCCTCCCTTCCCACTCATGCTCTCTCTCTCTCCCTCTCTCTTGCTTTCTCAAATAAATAAATGCTTAAACAAAACAAAACAAAACAAAAAAGAATAAGCAAAAAAAAGTCACTTGAGCAGACGGGCGTTGAAGCCCAAACTGCAGAGGGTACCATAAGGGCACAGACGCAGAAGTCACCCAGTGTGAGGCACTTGGACAGGAATACAGGAAAGCAGGGAGGCTAATGGGCCCTGAAGTTTCAACAAAATCATGCCTGCTGGCAAGAAGAAGGGTAAAAACAAGGAATAAAAACCAACAGAACCCAAGAAGCCCACCATGAATGACTCTGCTATCCCCGCCTTAGGCTCATGGCTTTTGGGTCTCATTAACCCAAAAGGAAACCGGCCTGAGCCCATTGCCCAACTACACGCATCACTTCCTGACAACCGACATATCACAGCCCCAGCTCTGGAGAGCATCTCTGGGGCTGTGGAGCTGGGTGATAAAATCCTCTTCCTCAGAGGTGGGGAGAAGAAGTCATGCGAGGGAAGGATTCTTGTCTCCTGAGAAATACCACCAGGCTTCGAGAACCTCTATTTCCAACACACACCAAGCTGGTTTCCCCCAACAGCAGATTTGAATCGGGGAGTAGAACAACAGTTGTAAAAATACTGTTGTCAAGGGAAGGATGATCACGTATGTGTCACTGAGGCAGGCTGACAGGGCGCTTCCAAATTCTCATGCCGCTGCGTCTCACGGACTGTCAGCTAAGGGGCTCGTGTTTCCTCATTTCAAGTGTAGAGGGGACAGATGCCCTGCCCGCAGTTACACAGGGACGGAGCTGGTAGGCTGGGACAGAGGTCTAGGACCAGCTTCCCCCCAACACACACACACACACACACACACACACACACTCCTTTTACTTCCTTTTCTAATAAAAAAGAACGCCCTACAACCAAGGGTTCAATTCCCTCCCTTGGCCGGTGGAGACCTCGCCCTGGCCCGCACCATGCCAAGAGCATTGAATACCCTTGCTGAAATAAAGAGGTGCTCTGATGCACCACACAATGGTTTGGAAACAGTGGCTTGGGAGGTAGCATCCTGTATCTTTGTGCCTTTCCCCTGAGGAATGGCTCCCTGAGATTTCAAGCCTAAGTGGCAAATCTGCTTGGAAACAGTGAAATGCAGGAAGCAGGAATGCAGTGAAAATTTGGCCATGACCAGCATCTCCGGATCTGGGGGTTTAGGAAGTGTTAGAAGCACCTGCAAGAGCTTCTAGGCAGAGAACAACAGACAAAGACCCCCTGATCCATCTGAATGAAGGGCACTTAGCTCCCTGCCAGAAATCCCGAAGAATGCCACCACCCCAACTCTGGGCATTCCCATGGAACGCAGCCACTTCCTGTCCCTCCCAGAGGCTTGGGAAGAAATGTAACAGTGCACATGCGAGACGGGTTCAGGCCCATCTGGGCACTCTGTCAGATGACTGACCACATCTGCTGGGGAGGCAAACACAGAACCCCAAATCCCCAGAACAGCCCAGAATGTGACCCACTGAACATCTGTGTCCACAAAGATGCTACAACAGGTACACCTCAAGAATCAGGCTCAGAGGCTCAATAAATCTGGGAAATTTGCAGAGCCGAGGCCCCTCTTGCAAAGTTGCAATGACCTTTATTCTTGAAGGCTCTCAGAATCCCACAGCAAGCCACTGACTTAATCCACGTTTTCCTGAACTTGCTTGACCACAGAACATTGTGTCTGAGAAATGCCTATTCACATACCTCAGAGCACACAGCACTAAAGGCAGCTGGGGAGAAGTTGGAAGGGCATTTGGACTCTGGGATTCTGGCTAAGAGATGGGTAGCCCTCGGGTTTTTAGTTCTGGACCATTAAGAATACAGCACAATGGGAACGAGAACCTCCGGCCTCTTTGGCAAACTCCCATCAGGATTATGACTCATATGCTCATTCAGAGGAAATGGAAATGATGATCATTTTCTCCTGGAAAAGGGCTTCTGGAAAGAGAATACTAATAGGGACCACCACGAATGACAGAGCCCCCTGCTCACCCTAAGGATGGGAGGGAGGTTCTTTTTTCTCTCTTCCTGCCTTTTAGCCTCTGACTATAAAAGAGGGGTTTCTATCTCCTTGGAGCCACGGGAGGTAAGCCCAGCCCTTCCCTCCACCTGCGTCCCTGGCTCCTCCCTCTGAAAAGTACCTGATGGGTGAGATGAGCAGGGCCCATCACCTGCCATCCTATTTCTCCTCAGAGCAGGGCTGACGCAGAAAAGGGAGGTTCTCCCTGCCTGCGCAGTTTTCCAGAGGCCGGCTGAGCTCCCTGACTTGCAAAAGGTGAGGCCAACCCCGGCCCTCCCCGCGGCTGGATGAACATCTCCTCTGCAGATTCACCTCCTGTGTGTGCCTCCCAAGTTCAAACACTGGCGGAGGCACCGAGAAGCCCATTTTGGCTTTAAGTGACAGCCGTCTCCTCTGGCCCGGCAATAAAGCCCGACTTTGGGGTCCTCTCCGACCCTGGTGTATATTTCTCGGCTGGCTCTGAGTTATCACCCAGAAAAATCTCAAAGCAGACGGGATGCCAGAATCCAGCTGCAGGAGAAGAGAGAAAGGTGTGTCTGGAAAGGCTTGAACTGGGGAGGATCTCCAGAAAGGAGTCAGTCCTCCCCCTCCCTGAGGACAAGTCTGAGGACATGCCAAGGGGACGAGCAGTCCTTCTGCTTGTAGGGCCCGGAGCAGGAAGCAAAGGAGCTGCCCCCCAACCTCCTCGCTCTCCACTGTTGGGTGCAACCTCCCCCCGGGCCCGCGTTGCCGTGATGCGACCCCAGGCTGGGGGTCTTCTCGTTCTTCACCTCCTCCACCTTGAAGCACATGCTTATCCCCCAAGTACTTTTTTTAAGCCAATTACTGTGTATTTACAGTGAGCACAATTACACCTAATTACTTAATTAGCACGACTGCATGCAGCTACTAACTGAGTATGTGATTATGGCGCGGGAGCCCAGAAGAGATGAGGTCATGATATTCAACAGGAGGGCAGGTCGTCTTGGCTCGGGGAGAAGGGGGTGAGTCTGGTTACAGCTCCAAAGTGTGTGCTCCAGAAGGTTGAGCGTATTCAGATAATTTAGGGGAAATGGTGTCATTTGATTTTTCTTTTTTTTTCTTCCTGGGACAGAGGAGAACCAAGACAAAATGCCACGCTTAGATGATGCCCACATCTGGGGTCTTGGGAGTCGGTGAACAACAGAGGTTACTCTCTAGGGGCTGAGACCCTGAGCACAAGTCTGTGGGCCCAGGACTGCATGGCCCTGACTCCCAAGATAGCCTACTCTGGCACGTTCCAGCTCTTTCTAGAAAGAAAGTTAAGTGGGAATGTGCCTGAGCCATCCTCTCCTGCAGAAACCTTGGGCTCCCCACAGTAGCACTGCAGGATCCTCATGGGTCCACTGCTTATTCTAGTTGTGTCTGAAAATAGGACTGAAGAGGAATCAGAGAGAAACAATCCTAACTTATGCTCATTTAAAATGTTCTGTGAGGGGTACCCGGGTGGCGCAGTTAAGTGTCCGACTCTTGGTTTCAGCTCAGGGCGTGATCTCAGGGTCTTGGGATCAAGCCCCACGCTGGGCTCCCTGCTCGGCACAGAGTCTGGTTGAGAGTCTCTCTCTCCTCCCTGTGCCCCTCCTCCTAATGCTCTCTCTCTCTCTAAAATAAATAAATGTATCTTTAAAAAAAGAAAAAGTTCTACGAAAGACTACCTGACAGGCAAGGCCTGGGGACAACCCATCGGTGAGAAGATGAAGGCAAACGTCAATATTATCTTCACCAGGACCTGATCTACAGGCGGACCTACAGCTGGCCCAGGGAGACCATTCAGCAGAATAAAGGAGGAGAGGCTGCAGAAGCCCCGCCCCTGCAGCGTCACAGGTAGCCCAGCCTGCCCCCTCAGTCGGCCACCCCCGGGAGGAAAGGGCAGTCCCTTGTATGCCAGCTTGGGCTTCTCCGCTGCACTCCCAGGGGTGGAGCTCCCAGCCCAGCCCTGGAACCAGATCCCCCTCCTTCTGTCAGGCAAGTCCATCAGAACTTTTGCTACAGAAAAATCTAGAAAGCCTCTCTCTACAGGAGCAGCTGCCGCCGCCGCCACTTCTATTCCTCGTGACAGGAGGGGCCCCAGCCTCCCAGACAAAGGAGCCCATTTTCCATATTTCATCCGCAAGTCCGTTACACGGAGCTAAGTGGCTGGGAATAAACACCCATCATTACCCTGCACTAAACGATGTTTGTTAGTATAGAAGGTGACAGAAATCTCTATCATGCCAACGAGCTATTAATACTATATTACATGCACAGGCTCCGGGTTCCCCACCACAGCTGGGAAACCAGCTTCGGCAGCTCCTCTTCCAGAAAAGGCAAGCTCCGTGGCCGACTGGCCCAGAAGAGGAGGCAGTGGCAAGCCGCTCGCTCCCTTCTGCTGAAGGAACCACAGGTTCCAGCGGACGGGGCACAGACCACAGCCCCAATGGCTCCGGCTTCGGTGATCCGTGTCTTGTAGCCTGGTATGGGACGGGAATGCATCAGGCAGTTGCCCCAGGGAAAGACAATGAGGTTGGGACCCCCAAACAGCAGCCATGTGACCAGAGAGGAGTCAGGAAGGGGGCAGGGTCCTCCACTCCACACCAGGGCCCATTGCTGAGTGTCTGCCACGTTGTGAGAAATCAGTGAATGTGTGATGACTGGCCGGGGAACAAAGGAAAAAAGAGAGTCTGAGGGAACCAACAGAGATGGGTTAGAGCACCTCATGAGACCAAGGGGCTACGAAGAAGATCCCAGAACAGAGCTGCCAGATCAGCCCAGGAAGATGTGGGACAAATCCAGGGAAGCAGCATGAAGACATGACCAGCCAAGAGGGGCTGAAATTTAAATACACACCTATGGTTCAAAGCTACAGAGACTCGTGTGGAAAACAGAACCACTTCTTCCTAGACACGTGTCCAAACGCAAGGGAAACAAAGGCAAACATGAACTCTTGGGACTTCATCAAGGTAAAAAGCTTTTGCACAGCAAAGGAAACAGTCAACAAAACCAAAAGACAACCAACAGAATGGGAGAAGATATTTGTAAATGACATACCAGATAAAGGGCTAGTATCCAAAATCTGTAAAGAACTTATCAAACTCAGCACCAAAGGAACAAATAATCCAGTCAAGAAATGTGCAGGGGTGCCTGGGTGGCTCAATGGGTTAAAGCCTCTGCCTTTGGCTCAGGTCATGTTCCCAGGGTCCTGGGATCAAGCCCTAAATCGGGCTCTCTGTTCGGCAGGGAGCCTGCTTCCTCCTCTCTCTCTCTGCCTGCCTCTCTGCCTACTTGTGATCTCTATCTGTCAAATAAATAAAGTCTTTAAAAAAAAAAAAAAAAGAAATGTGCAGAAGACATGAACAGACATTTCTGCAAGAAGACATCCAGATGGCCAACAGACCAGAAAAAATGCTCAATATCACTCGGCATCAGGGAAATATATATCAAAACCATGATGAGATACCACCCAAACCAGTCAAAACGGCTAAAATTAACAAGTCAGGAAATGACAGATGTTGGCAAGGATGTGCAGAAAGGGGAACCCTCCTACACTATTGGTGGGAATGCAAGCTGGTGCATCCACTGTGGAAACAGTATGGAGGTTCCTCAAAAAGTTGAAAATAGACCTACCCTACGACCCAGCAATCGCACTACTGGGTATCTACCTCAAAGATATAAATGTAGTAATCCAAAGGGGCATGTGCACCCCAATATTTATAGAAGCAATGTCCACAGTAGCCAAACTGTGGAATGAGCCCAGATGTCCATCAACAGATAAATGGATAAAGAAGATGTGGTACATATATATAATGGAATATTATGAAGCCATCAAAAAAGGAAACCATTTGCAATGATATGGATGGAACTAGAGGGTATTATACTAAGCGAAATCAATCAATCAGAGAAAGACAATTATCACATGATCTCATACATCAAATTTAAGAAACAAAACAGAGGATCACAGGGGAAGACAGGGAAAAATAAAACAAGATGAAATCAGAGAGGGAGACAAACCATAAGAGACTCTTAATCCTAAGAAACAAACTGAGGGTTGCTGAAGTGAGGGGTGCCGGGGGATGGGGTAACTGGGGGATGGGCATTGAAGAGGGCACGTGATGTCATGAACATGGGGTGTTACGGAAGGACTGATGAATCATTGACCTCTACCTCTGAAACTAAAATACTATATGTTAATTAATTGCATTTATTTGTTTAAGATTTTATTCATTTATTTGGCAGAGAGATCACAAGTAGGCAGAGAGGCAGGCAGAGAGAGGGGGGGAAGCAGGCTCTCTGCTCAGCAGAGAGCCCGATGCGGGGCTCGATCCCAGGACCCTGGGATCATGACCTGAGCCAAAGGCAGAACCTTTAACCTCATGAGCCACCCAGGTGCCCCAATTAATTGCATTTAAATTTTTAAAAAATCTGATAAACAGACCAAAAACCAACCAACCAACCAAAAGTGGAACCAGTGCGGGAGGCCTGGAAGTGTGGAGCTGGTCTGTCAGTGACCCATAGGGAAAGAGAAGGCATTCTCAAGGCTTCAGGGAAACCAAAACAGAAAGGGAATCAGTGGCTGGAAAGGTGAAGGCCACCGGCGCTGGGGTTGACATCACGGTAAACACTCCTGTCAGTCAACCGAGGGGCCGGTTTTGCAGTGAACATGGTTGACAGGCCTCTGACCAGTGACAAGTGAGAGGCGAAGTATGCTCTCTATTCGTCTGTGTGAATATCCAGTAAGAACTGTCATCACTTGCTGGTATAGTTCAGAGCACAAGAGAATGTTCTCTCTCTCTCTCACACACACACACACACAAACACACTCCAGAAAGCATGCTAAGAATGCAGGCATGCACGGCCAAGGCCCAGGAGATCCTCGGAGGGAGCTGACTCGTGGAGGCCAGTGTCCTATGAAATGAACAGAACTCAGAGCGGCCACTTTGCAAGCCAGTCTGGCAGTCTCTCCCAAAGCGGAGCACACTCCTACCATATAGTCCAGCAACCGCACACACTCAGGTGCTCACGCAGAGGAGTTAAAAAAGTCAGTCCACGCGAAACCTGCACACCTATGTTTATCGGAGCTTTACTCGTCATCGTCCAAAATAGGAAGCAACAGAGATGGGTTGAGTGTGTGCCTCCAGAGAGAGACCTGTTGAAGTTCTAATCCCCAGTACCTTAGAACATGACCTTATTTGGAAACAGAGTCAATATACATGTAATAATAAGTTAAGTCAAGATGAGGTCATACTGGAACAGGGGGTGGGGGGGTTGTTACGCCAATAGGCCAGGTGTGCATGTGCAGATGGAAGAAAAAGGACTGGAGTGGTGTGGTGACAAGGGACACTGGAAATGCCACCAGCAGCTAAATAAGGGTGAGGAAGGGCTTCCCTCCAGGTTTCAGAGGCACCGTGGCCCCCACTGACTCCTTACTCTAGACTTCTAGGCTCTTGAACTGTAAGACAATACGTTTCTATTGTTCGAAGCCCCCCAGTTTGGGCTACTTTGTCCCAGCAGCCCCAGGAAACTCACACCGTCCTCCAGTGGGAGAACAGGGAAGTGCTGCAGTATACCCATACGACGGAGCGACACGCTGCGGGGAGAAGCAATAAAGCTGTCAAGCCACGGAAACGCGTGGAAGAACTGCAAATGCCCGTTACCAAGGGAAAGAAGCCGATCGGAAAAGGATTCCAACTCTAGGACACCCAGGAAAGGCCCGGGTGTAAGAAACAGTAAGAGGCCAGTGGCCGCGAGGGGATGCGAAGGGGAGAGGACCGGGTGGGCTGGAAAGGGTCTGGAAGGCCACGGAGGCCATTCTGCGTGACAGTGTGATGGTGGAGACACCACCTGGCTTTTGTCTATGCGACCCCAAGAGTGAGCCCTGCTGTGAACCATGGACTTCAGTTGGCTAGAATATGTCATCAGTGGTAACAAATGTACCACGCCGACAGGAGATGGTGACAACAGGTGACGGAAGTGGGGGGTGAGTGGCAATTCTCCATGCATAAGCTTCACTGAGCCTCAGTCTTCTATCTGTAGAATGGGAACAGCAGCCTCTTCCTCAGGGAGAGGGTGCGAGGTCCCTTGAATAAAAGATGCATGACGCCAGCCTCATGCTGGTCTGGAGGAGGCTGCTGGGGCAGACCAGCTGCCGTGCCCTCTGTCCGAGCCTTCTCTAGAAAGCCCGAGCCATGAGGACACATTCGCCAGGTGTCGTCCGGCACATGGCACTGGCTGCCGTGTCCTTGGCCCCTAGGCCCAGGCTGTATCGTCCAGAGGAAACAGAAGAATTGTGACATGTGAGAGCTACTTCTTGGAATATATTCAAAGTCAGGTTTGCGAAACAGAACACACATTCTTGAGAAGTGACAGGATGACCTAAGATTTGATTCAAAGTCATTTGCGACATTTACTCTATGCCAGGGGTTTCGGGGGGGGGAAAGGTCACTTTACCACAGCCTGGGCCTAGGAAGAGGTTGGAAATGAGCCAGTCACTGAACAATGACTAGGGGCAGAGAGGAAGAAAGGGGTGTGGCGGCCTAGCCAAGAGGGGAGACGGGGCCTTTCAAGCAGGAATGACACAAGAGCAGCAGTTGGTGTGGGATCGACATTCTGGAAAGAAGCCGCCAGGGGTAGAGGCTGGGGAATCAGGGGCAGAAAGCTGGAGGGGACAGGCCTAGGCTCTGTGAGCGGTCTCCAGGGAGGCGGGTGCCGTTTGCATCTTAGAGATCAGCTACCATCTTGGAGATCAGCTACCGTTGGCAGCAAGTCCCTGAGGGTAGGGACCGTGAGTGCCCTTGTTCTCCATTGTTTCCAAAGCCTGAAGGAAGGCTTCCCACAAACCCTCAATAAATATGTACTGAACAGATGAAAGGGAGGAAAATCAGCTCAGCGAGAGAGGCTCGGATGCTGAAATGGGGACTGAGGGGAGTGTGGTTGGATTTGCAAAAAGATCAAGGCTGGTGAAGTCAGGGTTCCTGGGCAAGCGGAGAGAGACAGGGGGCTGCAGGGCAAGGACCCTGAAGAGGTTTGAGGCAAGGAGAACAAGCAGGGGCTGCAGGGCAAGGACCCTGAAGAGGTTTGAGGCAAGGAGAACAAGCAGGCGCTCTCTGCAGGGGAAGGGAGGGGAAGGCAGGGCCGGCCAGAGGTCCTGGCCCACCAGGCCCACCGGGAGGGGAAGAGATCAGAGGGATTGGGGGGTGGGGGAGGGCTAGCTCTGGGAAGGTGACAATCTGTGATTTAGCCAGGTGCCCTGACCGGGGGAGAGAGGAAGAGAGGGAAAGAGGACACAGGTTAACTCTCCAGATGGCCTTTGATTTCTCAACCAAGAGGCAAACAGTCTTTTGAGAATGGGTTTGGGAAAAGGAATGAACAGGGAACTCTGGGCAGGAAGGAGAGCCAAAGCGCCTTCCAGATGGCCTGCAGGAAAGAACCAGAGCCTGACTCTTCAGATGGCAGCCGGAGACTGGCCAAGGGCTGTTACAAGGGTGACCAAGGTAACCAAGGCCCCGTGTTGCTACAAAAACACCTCCCAACTTCTCCCCACAGACCCCTCTAGGCCAGCCCTGTGGTGTCTCACTCTGTAGGACCTAGCCCCAAATCGGCGGGGTGACCAGAAGGCCTGGATCCATTTCCTGACGTTTTTGAGAACAAGCGGGCTTTCAGTAAACAATGAGGGGGCCTCGTTAGGCATGAGATTCCATACCTATCCCCGACTGGGAGCTTTTTCAAGCCATCTGATAAGGGACAGAACGAGGGGCTCTCCAGACCTCCCTGCAGGCCTGACAGGCTCTGAGAAACGCTATGGACCAGACGGAAATCAGACGGAGGGAAAGGCGGGGAAAGGAGGGGCATCTTGATCACTGCGGTCGGAAAGGTCCCACCATTTATGATGAACACATGCTTAAGAAAGCAAAGTGCTTTCGTGCTCCGCCCATCACGGGGAGACTCGGGGAAATGACGTCTCAAGTCAGGTGGCACGATGTCCCTGCCATCGCTTCCCACGCCGCACATTTTCACAAGGGACGCAGAAGGGAATCAGACGGGAGAGTCCCTGGGGGGCCTATAGTACGAGCGCTTCTCCCCGAATCCCGTTTCTCGCCCTCTCCCCAAAGGCGCAAGCCCAGACTTGCCTGCAGAGTCACGAGTGCTCTCCCCCAGTGCCTGTGGCTTTAATTATTTATGATGGTGTCTCATCACACTCTGTGTCTTGGAGTCACTGGGTTCTCTCAACCGAGGAAGCCTTTGTAGTCAGAGACGGGCAGCTACTTAGCTGGCAAATCTCAGCTGAGGGGCGGGGCCTGCGCATCAATCAGGGACTCAGAGAGGCAGGGCTGGCCAGACCCAGTTACAAGACTCCTGTGCACGGTTGTTGCCATAGATGTTTTCACGAAACAATCAGGAGCCATCCGCTGTCTCCTGAGCAGACAGAGTGTCCTGCTTCCCTGAAAAGGGAACTTTCCCTAACATCGGAGGGTTTTAACAAGCTGGAGTCGCTCGTGATTCCCCTCAGATGAGGTACTGCTTGCTCCCTCGTGCCGGCGGGTCCTCACCAACAAACCCGCTTCTCCTCCGTCTCCATCGACCCCTTCTTGTTCACGCGCAAGTACTGCCTGACTCCTTCAAATGTCCACTTCGAATCACAAACCCAGGGATTAGAAAGGAAGGCTTTTTCTCTGCACGGTTCTGTAGGGCCAGAGCTCCTTGGCTGGGGCGGGGATCCTGACATTAAGGGACACTCAGATCCCATGGCTCTCTCCGGGCTCACACTTATTCCGATGTCCCAGAGAACACTTTCTTCCCACATGCAAGGCTCACCCCCCAGTCACAGCCATGGAGAAGCTGGTATCAGGAATTCATGCGAGCACAGACACCCAGAGATACTACATCAGGAGCCCAGAACTTCCTCTAAAGGGCATATCGCCCATCCCAATTATTCGCGGATTCTGGGTTTACAGATTCACCTCCTTGCTATATAACTTATGCGTAACCCCCAAACCAAGACTCGCGGCACTTTTACGGTCCCTGATAAACATGAAAGGAGTGGGGAGAAATGGGAGTCACCTGACGGACACGTTCCCATGTGATGCTCTGCCTTCTTGTTTCAGCTCTCATAACCAGTGCTCCTTTTGTCGTCTGTTTGGGTCCATTTTTTGCATAGTTGTGCCACTGTGGGTAATTTCACTGTTTAAAATGGCCCCAGCATAGTGCTGAAGGGCCACCTAGCATTCCTGCGAGCAAGAAGGCTGGGGTGTATCTTACGGAGCAAACAGGTGTGTTCAGGAAGATTGGTGTGTTAGGTAAGCTTTGTTCAGGCCTGAGTCACCATGCCGCTCATCCTGAGTTCGATGTTAATGAACCAACAATATCTATTAAATAAGGCATCTTCCAACAGACGCACACATGAAACAGGTTATATATTGACTCATTGATAACAAAGTTGTGACCAGACATTCACAGGCGCCTAACCCTGTATGTCCCCTAGGAGCAATGGCTCAGGGTCCTCTAATTCAGCATTTGTGGTGACTTTATTGGAATGTAACTACTGTGAATAACGAGAATCGATTACATGTTCAATAGAGCAATGTCTCACTCTCTGTTCAAATGCCAGTGTCGCTACAAAAACTCAGCATCGCCAGCTCTAGACCAAGCCCGGACCCCATGCTACCATCACAGAAAAGCTTTCCTGCCAGCCACACCCTCGTCCATCCAAGATGAACCTGACCCGAGGCAAGGCCTTTAGCCAGAGCGGAACTGTTCTGAGCACTAAGTTCCCCACTATTGTGACAGAGGGTGTCCAATAAACACTGAGACCAATTCTGAAGGACACTCAAGGCGGGGAGGCACATGACTGTGACTCGAGCCCCGTCCCTCCCATTGTGGCAATCCTCTCGCTAAAAACCAGAACCAGAAAAACAGAAGCAAAGGTCGGTGTGAGAGTTGAATGCCCCCCTCGGCTGTGAGATGGACCAGCGGCAAGAGTTCTGAGAGCTATGGTGTGGCCCAAGTACAGAGCGCTCAGCCAGTGCAAGAGAAAGACCCAGGGTGCTTCTTCAGCTGAGACCCTGGAGCACCAGAGAGAAGAGAACTGATGGCAGAAGCCAGGGGACAGGGAAGAGGAACTCACAGCCTCCCAGTATCTCAGTTTTCCCATCTGTAAAAGGAGGCCTTCACCTCGCCCTTCCCTTCTCAGTCTCCAGGGGCCTCCGTACTCTCTCCTGAACTAGCTGACCACCTCTTGAGGGCAGGAGCAGGGGAGGGTGGGCACTGGGGCTGCTAGGCCTACATGGAAGCTGGGACACGGCAAAGGGACCACCTGCTGAATGGAAGGTCCAAACCACAGAGGCTCCGGAAGTGGGGAGAGGCCCTGGGAGCCAGGAGAGGTCCGAGCGGAGCTCCGCAGAAGCCCAAGGAGAGGGACTGGAACTAACAGCGAGAAGCGAGGAGGAAACCGGGGCCCTGACTCCTCTGATCTGAGGGAGACGTCTGCAGAGGGAGGTGAGGCATCCTGGCAGTGGGGCCATGAGGGGATTCTCAGAGAGTGCACACTTTGGGGCACTGGAGGGGCAGCTAGAGAGAGGTTTCCATTCCAATGGGACTCCCCACACTTCATTCCCTTCCCTTCTCCTGGAGGTTTGCATGGAGGGTCTGGTGACCTCAGGGACTATTATCTGGACAGAGTCAGGTTACATTGCCTAAATGCAGAGGCCAGGTCTATAGAGAAGACCAGCCTTGTCTGTGTCCCCTGCTATACTGGGAGCACCTCTCCACGTGGGACTGGGCCTCCTGCATCCAGGCTGCTCCCTGCCCTGAACCCTCTCTGCCCACGGGACTCTGCACCAGTGGAGACCCTTTGCTCAGGCTATTTTTCAAGTTCTGAGACAAACAGGGAGGGTCTCTTAAGAGAGTGGGAGGTTAGCAGGTGGTAGGTCGCCTCAGAAGGTTCCAGAACCCCAGCTACGTGGTCTACTGCCATGCCACCCTCCCCTGCCCTCCCCTGGAAGGGACAACGCTCTACTGCAGTACTCACACGTGTCTGGCTTGTGGCAGTTGTGTCCCTGACGGAAGTACTGGGGATTCTCAATGACTGGGATGCGGGTCATGCCGATGACCACCGTGTCCGGCCCGGCGTCCAACGAGGAGGGCGTGGTGATGCCATGGTTGATGTGGTGCAGCGGGCTGGCTGAGTCCTCCTCGCCACTGATGACAGCCACAGGCCCTGCGCACACCGAGAGACACGGGACATCAGGGAAGTCACATCTGGCCAGTGCCCAGCCCTGCCCACTGTTTCTGCCATCACAGCCCCAGAAGAGTGAAATCCAAGAGCAGTTGGCCCTGAATGTTCTGGAATCCCCATTCAAAGAGCCACCGTGTCATTCTTTGTCTTGAGAGAGAGAAACGTCTACCTCATCACAACGGCTGCAAAAGCGTGTGTCAAAACGACTGTGCCATGAATTATTTTCACTTTCCCTAAATCCAAATTAGTTCAGAATAATGCAAATTTTAAATGAGTTTTTTGCTTATGTAGCAACAACGAGATTAAAAAAAAAATGTACATAGCAGTAATTTGCACCCTGTCCCTCCTCCCTTCAGGAGCTTTAGCAACTGTGATGGTGGGTCCTACCCCCCCATTGCTCATTCGGTTGGTCTGCGGACTGGGGAGGCACCTGGGCATCAGGATTTACAGAACACCCGTGTGAGTCCCATGCACAGCCAGGATCTAGAACCTCTAACTGGGGGTCTGGAGTGCCTCAATTAGCCTTTCCAGAGTGGCCCTCAGATTCCTATAGGAACGTATCCAGCTTTCACAGGACCCTGCTGTGGCCTCTCCTGGTCCACAGGGAGCTAAGCCCAGTACTGGCCCCAGGTCGAACCCGAGCCAGCCTTCAAAGTGACACAAATTCGGCCACATCACCGTTAGCCTTCCTGCAACGGGGTCAGCTGCCCTGGGGGTTCCAAGGAACATCATTCATGTCTTCTTCAAACCCAACTCTACCTCGTTCCAACCCAAAGAAGAAACCCAGGGACTCATATTATTTACAAACACAAGTTGGCCAAGATAATTGCCACAGTCTTGGCAGAGGTAGGATTCTGTCTCGTGGGGCGATTCCCCCACACCTACAAATAAAACTGATGTCAAGGGCATCGGCTGTGATGGTGGCTTCTTGCAGATGGCGTTTGAAATGGCTGCTTTGCAAGACACACGGTCCCAAGAAAAAGTGCCCGCTGTGATTTGGGGCTCTGTAGCTTGCACAACACTTCCACTGTAGAAGTCCGTGACACTTACTGAAGTTCATGGGGAGGATACTTCCCATTGAATAGCAAGGTGAAGCACCCATGAGGCAGAACCAAAAGGAAGAATAGTAAATGCGAGCGGAGGACCCTGAATTCCACTCCATCGGCACAAACAGGCTTATTCCGATGTACGACAAATGCCTGACGGGGTTTGGAGACCACGTGGGAAAGGATCAACACGTGGCAATAATCACTCGCCCTGCAAACACCTTGTAAACTCTGAGAAACTTCGCTGTGATTCCAATGAAACACTGAAACAGGGCACGGGTTTCTCTCCTTCCTCTCTCCCCAGATGCCTCCAAAATATAAAGAAATTAAAGAAATACTGGTGCACCAAGAGCAAGAAGAGGGGAGACAAGAAGAAATAAGGTATTTCAATGTTTTGGAAGATGGAAAGTAAAACGATGTAAGCTTGCTTACGGAAGGGCTGCGGCGGGAATATTTAGAGAAAATCAGTTCTGCTGGGTCGAGCAGGTGTTGAATGGAAAGGGTGACCCAGAAGGCTAGACCGGGGCTCAGGGCTGGAACAAAGTACCCGAGCCATGACCTTGGCCCCAGCCCACCAGTCTAGCGGTTTCTTCCTGGAGGAAATTAACTGGAAAGGCTGAGGGGAAGGTCTGGTTGCCTCCTTCCTGCTCCTGGAAGACAGCAACACCAAGAATACCCACGCTTCTCACTGACCCTACTCCCAGTCTCCACCCCTGGAGGAGATTCAGAGCTTGTGTCTCTGTAGGAACTGAGTGGCTCAAAAAACACCTAGATGTTGGGGCGCCTGGGTGGCTCCATTGGTTAAGCCTCTGTTGATTTCAGCTCAGGTCATGCTCTCAGGGTCATTAGATCGACCCCTCCATCAGGCTCCATGCTCAGCAGGAAGGCTGCTTAAGATTCCCTCCTTCTGGGCGCCTGGGTGGCTCAGTGGGTTATGATCCCAGGGTCCTGGGATCGAGTCCCACATCGGGCTCTCTGCTCAGCAGGGAGCCTGCTTCTCTGTCTCTCTCTGCCTGCCACTCTGCCTACTTGTGATCTCTGTCAAATAAATAAATAAAATCTTAAAAAAAAAAAAAGATTCCCTCCTCTCCCTCTGCCCTCCCCCTGCAGTCTGTCTCTCTCTCTCTCTCTCTCTAAGATAAATAAATCTTGGGGGGGGGGGGGGGGTGTACCCAGCTGTTGACATCTGGTGGTCTCCCAGTGAAATCATTCTTAGTCTGTGATCATGCCATAGTGAAGGCTAATAGTTGATGAGGCTCACCTATGTGCCTAAAGTACTTTCTGGAACTCAATTCCTAAATATGAGAGAACAGTCCAGGACCCTCAGACACTTCAGCGAAGCTTCAACATGAAAGAGCGCAAGATAGACAACAGGGCAATGCAAGGAGCAGAAGACTTTTTTTCTAAATCACAAATATTCTCTGAGAGACAAATGAAGACATCACATCCATAAAACGAGATATTTAAAACGTGAATAATTCAATGGTCAGAAAGAGTCCTTGAGAATTGCAACCAATGGAATTCGAAAGTCAAAGAGGAGTGGAAGATAAAGCCAAGGAAATTCTTCAGAAAGTCAAACAAGACAGGAAGAGGAGGTCAATCGGAAAGAAAAGAGAAGAAAATGCAAGACTGCATCCAGAGATTCGATACCTGACTGAAAGAAAGGTGGCGGGGTTGGGAGAGGGAGAAAGGGAAGGAGAGGGAATAGAAAAGATGGAAGGGAGGATAAAAAAATTAGGGAAAGATTTCTCTAAATAACCTGTCCACTCAGTTTCAAGCATAATTAATAAGTGCACGTACACATCGGTCCCCACATGGATACACACACACACAGGCACAAACACACATATATCAAGGCACAAAATTATAAAATGTCAGAACCCTGAGAATAAAGAGAAGATGCTGAAAGCTTGTAGGAGGGAGTGGTAAGTCCTATTTCAAATGAAACAGAAACGAAAAACACAATGCAATTCTCCATAACAACCCACTGTCACTGCACTGAGCAATGCCTAAAAAGATTTACTTATTTATTTGAGAGAGAAAGAGAAAGAGCTAGGGGAGGACAGAGGGAGAGAATCGCCAGCAGACTCCCCACTGAGCTCAGAGCCCAACAGGAGACTCCACCTTAGGGCTCTGAGATCCTGACCTGAGCTGAAATCAAGATTTGGATGCTCAACTGACGGGGCCACCTGGGTGCCCCAAGTCCTTCAAATTTTTGATGGACAAATTTTCAGCCTCAAATTCTACCCCTAAAAGTTTCTTCATTGGATGCCTGGGAGACTAAGTCCGTGAAGCATCTGCCTTCGGCTCAGGTCATGATCCCGGGGTCCTGGGATCGAGCCCTCATGGGGCTCCCTGCTGGGCGGGGAGTCTGCCCCCCCCCCCCCGCCCCGACCCCGTCCCTCCCTGAGACTGCCAGTGCTTGTGCACATGCTCTCTGACAGATAAATAAAATCTTTAAAAAAATAAACAAAAGTGTATTCATTCACCCATTGTAAGGGCAGAAGACAGACACTTGGAGGTGTGTAGACACTCACCACCCAGTTCCTGGGAAGCAGCAGGAGGGGAGGTTTTAGCAAAACAAAGGGGCAAATGGGGAAGAGAGGGAGTGTGAGATTCAGTTCCAAAGGACTAGAAGCCCCCGCCCCACACCCAGGTCTGTCCTCAGCATTATGGGATGTGCGTTGTTATAGCAACATGGCAGAGGACACAGAGTCAGGAGTTTGGAGGAGACAGAAACCATGGGACTTGGGCCTTTTACGAAAGGCTGTTTCTTTGAATCTGTGTCTCAGGGAGTCATTGGACAGCGAGTGGTCCACACAAAGTTCCAAAGCCTGTGATCTAAAACAGTCTCTGCTTTCTCAACATTATTCTAGGATCTGAAAGGACCAGGTAAGAGCCACAGGGAGGAGAAGGGGCCCTGCTGCTGGCTCCCAAGCCACAGGAAGGGACAGGGTCACCCAGGAAGACTTCACAGAAATAAATGAATAAAGCAGACTTCGAAGCCCTGGGAAACCTAATACTTAGAATGTGAGCCGAGGAAGAGGGGCGGGGAAAGGAGCACGAGAAGGGAAGGCCAGAAAAGCAGGAGAGAATCAGAAAAGGACATTGACTTAGAAGTCAAAGGAAGAGGACACCTAGAAGTTCAAGTACATCCTCTACTAAGGCCAAGGAGGATGAAGAAAGAAAATAGGCCACTGTCTCCGTCAACGAGAAGCTGGCCTTCCCGAGAGCAGGTCCCAGAGGGGCGTGGCGGGAGGAAAGCATTCAACTACAGCAGGTAGAGGAGAGGGCTGGAGATCTCACCACTGTCACCATTTTTACTGAGTGCTTTCCACGCATCAGGCTCTGTAAATGCAACATCTCTAACTTTAGAATGCCTCTGTGAGGCTGGTACCTTTACTCTCCCCATTTTGCAGATGGGAGCACTGAGACACAGAGCAGCAACCTGTCCAAGGACACACAGTGCAAAGTGGTGGACGCAAGGAGGTGGGTGCTCACTGGGCTGCAAACCTGGCCTGCCCCCGAGCCTGAGCCTGTCCCGGGGACACGGCACATCCCGGCAGACCATGGCGGGGCGAGCATGTGTTCAAAGGGACACATGGCCAATTCTGGTACCTTATCCTCCGCGTGAGCAGCTGCCTTCGACTGCGGGTCCCCAAGACCCTATTTAAAGAGGTTGCTCTTGATCCGCGTGAACGGCAACAAGAGTGAACACCTCATCAGATGCACACAGATAGATTACAGATAATTCATCATGAGCTCTGCGTCCCAGAGCAGCCAAGCGCCGGCATTCAGCTGCGCTCACATCAAAGAGAACACGGTGCCGTCAGACCGCTGTCCACTCCCCGGGGCCCTCTTACTCATCTCCCCTCCTCCACGAACCACATTCCTTAAAACCAAAGCCACTAAAGAGTGCAGAGACCCCTCACTTCCCAGAACCTGAGACCCTTACAGCTTGCTCCTGCCCACCCGCGCCCACATCCAGCAGGGGTCCCAGCATGTTTGTGGCTGGTGCTGGGGTGGGACAAGTCCTCTGGGGACAGGGCTGCTCTGGGGATGGCAGGATATGTGGCCTCACTGGCCCTGGGTGTTCAAAGCCAGTCTCAGGTTCCTCAATGCACCACAGATGAGGTACGTCGGGGGCTGGGGAGCAGGGAGACAGAAGGGAGCTCTCTGTACCTTCCATCCAATTTTGCTGTAAACCAAAAACTGCTCAGAACAATAAGGTCTAGTAAAAAAAAAAAATTTGTTTAAATAAATGTTAAAAAAGCTAGTCTCCCCCAGGAGACTAGTCTGTTAAATGTTAAAAAAGCTAGTCTTCCTCCCAGGACCCAACATATTTGCAAATACCCCCTGGGGTGACAGTAGTGCCCCGGGTTGAGGTCCGTTGAATGGGGCACCGCGTACACCCTAGGAACCAATTTCTCTTTCCAGCTCTGGCCAGGTCTCGGGCCTCAGGGGAAAACCCACAGACCTGGAGGCCCTGGGAGGAAGATGCATTCTTTCTCACCTTAATAACCCTAGAGAAGAATTTATTAAGCTACAAAGAAAAACGAATAACGTGGGAGATATCTCATCTGTCCAGGGAGCTTCTCGTCCTGAAGCCACCAAGGCCTAAGGCAGGTCAGGAGGAGGAGTCAAGCTTGCTGTCTTCTGAGCTCCCAACACACACACACATACACACATGCGCGCGTGGGCACACACTTACACACATTATCTTATTACGCAGCACTAATAAACAAAAAGGAAAGAAGACAGATGTGCAAGGCTTGCTGGTCAGTTCAGGCTTTTGAGAGAAAACCAGGAGGCAGTGTAGGTCTCCTCAGACATCTCCATCACATGATTCTCTTCCCAGATCAGTGCTTTTTTTTTTTCTTTCAGACCTAGCATGGGTTTTGTTCTTTCAACATACTATAACTGAACCACTGGATAATTGGAAAAAGCTCGAGGGCCCCAGCAGGTGTCTTGCCCAGCAGAATGGTCCAAACTATCTTTAAAGAGTCTCTTCTCTTTCCCTCTCTGCTTCTTCAGTGGGGAAAAAGGGGGGACTGAAATGGAATGACTTAGCTTTTTCCAAGTGGTTGATTCCAATGTGGGATCAAGTGCCCCCAGAGACCAAGGGTCTCTGATGAAAACACGAGATGTGACTTTACTGCATTGGAGTGCGCTCTGACCCGGGTGGGTGGAGGTCCCATGGCAGGGGTCTGGGGGATGCAACCTGCCATGAGGTCTGCAAGAACAAGGTGTCCTGCAGAAGCCTCTGGTGAGTCAGGGTTCTTGGTGGACAAAGAGGAGTGCATGTGTACATTGCCCAAAATGAGTGAGGGAAAAGCAGCTGTCTCCCTGGTAAGGTGTTATCACATCAACACTGCCCCTTTCCTCAGGGGCAATGCTTCTTTGGAATTACTTCTCCAACATCCACCAACACCCCAAATTTCAAAGCATTAACAATTCTCAGAAATTTAGCCCTCCAAGAAAATCCAGCCACTAGGTCGACATGATGGCTTTACTCAGCCAGGCTGTAGACATAGTTCTTCTCTGATTTCCAAAGAAATGACTCAGAGTCTGAAGGATGTAATCCTAATAATTATTCTCTTCTCATCTGACCTGCAAAATATACTTTTATTCCCATCTGACCAACTAGGAAACTGATCCTCAAATAAGTTTAACTCATTTTCCAAAAATCACCAAGGTAGGAGGTGATGGAGCCTTTATATGATCTATGTCTGTCCATCTCCAAAGTTCTCACTCTCCCCACTCAAGTACCCATTTCTCAATACTATTCCTGACGTGAAGTGTTTTTTGTTTTGTTTTGTTTTTTAAGATTTTATTTGAGAGAGAGAGAGAGCATGAGTGGTGCGGAGGGGCAGACTTCCCACTGAGCAGGGAGCTGCACGTGGGGCTTGATACCAGGACCCCAAGATCAAGATCATGACCTGAGCTGAAGGTAGATGCTTAACTGACTGAGGCACCCAGGTGCCCCAACATGAAGACTTTTTAACATGAGGCCATATAAAGAAGCCAGGACCTCTGAGCCAAGGCATCTAGGAATAGATCACCAAATATTTCCAAGGCAGTGCCAAGCCATATAAGATAACTTTGGGTAGTCAAGGCCAAATTTATGGCTAAATCATAAAATCCTGGAGCCAGAATCTATCCATTTCTACATTCCCTCATGTGTCTTTGTACGTCCTCCCAAGGTGGGGGGCAATTTCAACTACTAATTCAGAAAACCCTCTTAGGAACTGTAATTGGTATGACCGCTGTTTACCAAGTATTTCTTGGCACTGCTAGGACGGCAGTTCTCTGCACCCCTTCAAGTTACACAAGGCCCCATCACTCTCCACGGCCAATGAGAAGTGAGCAGAAGCAGTCTGCGTCATTTCCACATGGAAGCTTGAAAATCCAATGTGTGACCTGCTGCCTTCTCTTTTCCCTGCCTTGGTAGCTGTGGAAGTATGAGGCCAAGCCTCAGGAAGCTTCTGTCCCTGAGTGAGGCTACACAGAGCAGGTGCACCCATGGCATAAGTGAGAGATACAGTCCTGTCATTTCAATCACTGAGATCGACAGCGGTGCTGTTTGTTATCACAGAGTAACCTAGTCCGTGCTGACTAATACAGGAACGAAACCATCCCCACACTGAACAATGTTAATGTTTTCCTTCACACCGTTTTCAACAAATCTTTACAAAAGTGTCCTATGCAAAACAAAGGAGGCATCTTTCATCCTCAGTGATGTAATTCATTTTAAAATGTCTCTGCCCAGTTCTCTGTCCCAAAATTGAGCTCTAATCTAATCTAACCTAATCTTGTTCCACATAGAGCCAGACCATGACCTCCACTGTTGAAAGAGACTCTCCCCCCACCCCAGATCGGACTTGGGAAGTAAAAGAAAACAACCCTGGATGGGTCTCATGTTTTTAATGTGTCAGAATGAAGCAAACAAGCCAACCTTTGGATTAAGAAAATGATTTTTTAAAAACCTCAACCTTTTCCTACTGATAAAAATCAAATATTGATGTGTCCCTGGTGGGTGAGAGCTTCGCATCAACAAATCTGGGAGCAGGAACTCATAAAATGGAATAAGGTGAAAGCACGACAAACACAATTAAAAATCTAGCCACGCTCAGAGAGGGATTCCATTTACTGTCTCATAAAAGGAGCCTAGTCCTCAGAGGCAAACAAAAGAAAATCAATTTCTTTAATTTTTATTGGCAGACGCGGGACCAAGGCCAAGTGAACATGGGCTGTGCCCAGGAGCATTCCTGGGGACAAGTCACCAGCTGTCTGTTCCTCAACCAGCTCCTGGGGTCCCTTCCCCTTTATGTCTCCTCCAGCTTCCAGAGTGAGGTTACTATCGTCACGACTCCCCGGGCTTGTGGGCTTCCCAAGATGCCATGTCCTCCTCATTTATCTGTGTCCATCCCTGAATCATTTCCCAAAAGATAAGCTCTATTCTCTGGCTTAAATTCCCTCCCGGCCTCTTACAGAAACCAAAGGCACTGTTCATGCCTCACAGCATCCACAGCTTGGGGGTACCACTTGGTGATTGAAAATGATGCCGCCTGATCAAGCAGCCCGAGGCCACACATTTAAGGAAAGGGAAGGGAAGGCAGGACTGGTGCTCTGAACTCAGGGCTTCCCTTACCTCGGTTAATCATCATGACAACCCCGGGGGTCGATCCTGCCATCCCAGTAATGCAGTGGAGGAGACTGAAGTCCCAAGTTTCATCATTCGCCCAAGGTCACCCAGTTAATAAATGGTAGACAGACCCACCTCTATCTGACTTCACAGTCTGGGCTCACTTCACGGCGCCATGCTGCCCAACCTCTAGCATTGCTTCTCTGGCACTGCCACAAGCTATAATGAATCAAGCACAACCTCCTTCCCACTCCCAATCTTTATTCCCTTGAGACTCATCTGTAGGAAACCTGGCTTCACGTAGGAGTGAAGCTCGTAACATTTCCAGAGAACTTTAGACCCAGAACCTATGCACCAGGTTGTAGCTAGAAGGGGTAAGTCCTACATAGGAACACAGAGGAAGGAGAATGGCAGGCAGCGAGGGGCCTGAGAACAAGAGAACACACATCCAAGAGGGAAGACGAACGTCATCAGCTTTCTCCAAGGACTCTTTACACATACAGTAGTTCAGACACCCTACGCACAAACAGGAAGCGGGAAATTACCATCCAGTTGCACATAAGACAAGTGGAATACAAAAGTCTGGTGCTTTAGTCCAGGGCCCCATAAAAAGCTTGCAGCTCAAATCTCAACATTCCTCAGTTCATCTTTAGCTACTGCCCTGGGACGAGTCAGCGTCACCCCAAAATGGAGGCACTTATTTCCCCTAAAGAATTACTCATAGCTTTTCCCCCAACCTCGTGGGAACTTCTGGCAAATGAAAGGAGGCCTCGCAGGTCGTGAGCATGCTGTCCTGGGGGCCGCCATGTTGGGTCACTGATGACTCCGTACCCTTCACCCACCCACTCACATCACCCTTTTCACTAACAAAATGGTTCTGCGTAATCTGCACCATGTTATTTCAACAACATGACCAAGAGAATCACAGGCTGAATTCATGTGAGCTAAAGCCCCAAAGCCCCTCATTTTACCAAGTTCACAAATCCCCTCATTTTACCAAGTTCACAAATGGAAAACTCGGTACCTAAAACCCCATTGGATGACCTGCGGATGAAAGGTCAAGGGAAACTGAGGCCCTGTAGACATGGCTGATCGGGGGCGTCCCAGGAAGAAAGGCCTCCCGCAGGTACACGGGACTCACACACTGCTTTGCAGCTCACCTGGGGTACGTCTGACAGAAACCCCCCTCAGAGTACTGCCAAGTACATGTGGCATAATGCTGTAGCGACTTGTCACCTGTAGGAAACCCCGCTTCCTTCTCCAGCTAAGGCCTGCTGAGCGTTTAGTGACCACCAGGCCCTAGGCTGGGCTTTGTGTCCAGATGACCTCACTCAGTGCTCACAGCGCTCATCGAGGTGGGGCCTGTAGTTAGAGTCAGAGCAGTGAGGTTGTCTGCCCACGGCATGCAGCTAGTGAGGACAAGGTCATGATCCTAGGTGGACCTGGAGGTCTCCAGAGTCCCTATTCTTAATCACTCCCCTGCCTGCCTCATGACACGTGATCACGGGGCCTCAGATCTGCCAGGCCTACAATGCAAACACTTCAGAACTACAAGGCCCTGAAATCCAAGATGCTGAAATGTCCCCTGAATTTATAGATGGAGAGAAACCATGAAAGGGCGACAACTTCTTCCAGACCATTCTGAGACTGTGAACTCATTCCTAAGGCCTAAGAATCCTGTGTTCATAGCCAGCTCACCCTGGCCCATCACCTTATGCCAGACAGAGAAGATATTTCTCTCATTATTAGAAAATGTTCACTGGGAAGATATAAGGCCCCCTGGCAGCCTCATGGGGGGAGGGAAATGAGATCATAGACTCTTTTAGAAGAGGCGACCCATGACAGATGTTAACTAGACTTACTCTGGTGATCATTTCACAGTGTATACAAATATCCAATCATTATGTTGTACACCAGAAACTAACACAATGTTATGTGTCAGTTATACATGAATAATAAAAAAAAAAAGGTGGGAGGACCCCATGATTTTGGACATTAAAACCCATAATCTAACAGCAATGGATACCCCTCATTTCCGTACGATGCACTGTCACTCAAAAGGTAATTTCCTCTCCATGAACTCAATCACCACAGCAACCCAATGAGATGCTAAAGATAGGGGCTACATCCCCCTTTTCACACATGAGGAAACGGAGACTCCATGTTGTTAAACTGACCTACCACAGATTCAGGGGAGAGCTGTGACTTGAGCCCGGCTCTTCTGACCCCCAAGCCAGTGCTCTTTTGAGTCCATATCAAACTTACTTCCTCTAGAAAAGTCAAGGGTGGTTCGCCTTCTGGGAGTAAGACCCAAAATGGCATTTCTGAGAGCAGTGAGGACTCCCCACCAAATGGATCTCTGTGGAAGGTGTCTGGGGATTTCATGAGTTTGGTATGAACCCCTTAGCTAAGATTAGAAACTGACAAGGAGTGACTTTTAAGCCACAGGGCTACCACACATGATAGAGCCAGATAAAGGGAAAGTGTGCCTCGGGAAAGGCCAAAGTCAGCCCCATGAATGTCCAGAAAAAAACTGTCCCACAGAATGCAGATTCTTGCCACCATCCCTGGAAGGGATGACAGGACTGTCAAGACAGGCCCGCGTTTCTCTGCAGTCTCTAGATGAGAAAGCAGGGTTCAATGGTGGTACCCACAGAGTCCGGCAGAGTTCAACATCACCTCAAGACCCCACATCATGCATTACCACAGGCCCTGCCCTCACAGAGCTGATGGGTTGCAGGCGTGCATCCCGGCCTTTCTGTGGTCTCTCACCTACGGTTCACTGAACCAGCAGGTAGCACCTACCTACCTTGGTTGAACATCACCCAGGCCCAGCTCTCTGTCAAGGCAAGCATTGCCTCCAACGGGACTATACATCCAGCTCTCAGAGTCCTGTCACAACAGCCCTCTACCCTGCATCCATGGCAAGCGTCTCTCCATGGATGAGTCACAGAGTGGTCCTATGAAATTTCACCTTGGAACCTAGTTTTGCCATTAGCCTGTTACCATTTTCATCAGAAACGCCATGTCCTTAGAAAACTGTGAGAAAACTGTATCTGTATTTGACCCCCACCTTTCAACTTGTCCTGTTGTTAGATGGTCCCGGGGTCAACACTGATCTGTCCGCTTGCTCCTCCCAATTTGAGCTCCTCGGGTGGCCCCGAAGTCTCTAGATCATAAGTCAAGAGTTCTATCCTGTGTATCTTTGACGTTCTTTAAGGCCCTAATAAAATTCCTTTAATACAGCAGGTGGTTGGAAAACAGGTGCCGTCCAAGGGCTCTCCCAGGTACCAGTAGGCACCGCCTCCCAAAGCGTATCAGGGTCCTTTAGCTGCTATAACAAAATGCCCCAGGCTCAGTGGCTTGAAACACTGGAAATTCAATCTCTGACGGTTCTGGAGGCAAGAAGTCTGAGATCCGGGTGTCAGTATGGCCGTGCTCCCTCTGAGACTCTGAGCAGAATGCTTCTTTGCCTCTTCTTAGCTTCCGTTGGTGGTATCAGCCCTTGGACACTCACCGGCTTATACATGCATTACACTCCCAGTCCTGTGGCCACCTTCTATGTGTGTGCGTGTGTGTGTCTGTCTGTCTGTCTCTGAGTCTCTCTTTTTTATACGGCCACCGATCAACTTGGATTAAAGCCCACCCACTCTAGTATCACATCTTAATGGACATCATAGTCATGCCTGTGAAGACTATTTCTAAACCAGATCCCACACACAGGTATCAGGGGTTAAGACTTCAATATACC
The DNA here is from genome assembly GCA_004024625.1 of Mellivora capensis. Classification (NCBI taxonomy): domain Eukaryota; kingdom Metazoa; phylum Chordata; class Mammalia; order Carnivora; family Mustelidae; genus Mellivora; species Mellivora capensis. Next base: position 86,762 of record PISX010001650.1, on the reverse strand, counting down.
TTTCCGCAGGACACAGTTCAACCCACAACCCAAGTCTCCCACCTGTCTCATTCCGAACCCTAGGAGGAGAGGGCATTGTAAGGAGGGTGAAAAAAGCGGTTCTGGGGTGAACTGGGAATGTACTCCATGGGCATTTAACCTTCCAACGGCAACTTCCCCATGACTGTAGCACTAAGCCCATTCCAAAATCCTCAAAGGTGACCCTAACATTTTCGTTCCTCATTCAGGCCACACCAGCCTCCTCCAAATCAGCCTCCCCACACACATGCTCAGCAAACTGCTTCATGTGCTGGGCTGTCAGCTAGAGACTAGGGAGGGAGAAGAAGACACATGTCCGGCCATGAAGAGGTCACCAGGTCTACAGAGAGGACACACAATAAACCAAGAAAGATGAGCAAGGAGCATGTTACAGGTGCACCCAGGGCAGGATGACTGTGCAAGGGAGACACTGAGACAGGGCAGGAGAGAGAGAGAGAGAGAGAGAGAGAGAAGAAGGCAGCCTGAGAAGGACCCCCACCCAGCAAACTCCCTAGGTCCATCACCTTTCATCCCTGCAAACAGTCCTTTCCCCAACCCCGAGGACTTGCCTTCCCTCCTGCCCCATGAGACTCTCTCTGCTTACATTCTGGCCATCATCTCCAAGGCACTTTGAACCTTGGCCACTGCCTCTTCTCCCCACACACCTGGGCCGCAGTTGGGCAAGGCCCTCAGCAGCCCCCATTAATCTCTTGGCTCACTCATCCCTTTCACAGACAAGCTGTAAAAGTGATATAAGCGTTTCATTCGAACAGAGCTACAGCAGGAACAGAGGAAGGGGCAGAGGGCCGATTGATTTCCAGCAAGTATAAATACAATACCAAAATCAATCAAAATAACACCATATCAACTCTGTGATCTCTTCCCCTGTATGGCACGCTTTATAGACTGTGGTACCTGTTCCTGTTTGCACACCTGTCCCCAGCTGGGGGCAGGAGCTCCACTGGCCAGGCCAGCACTCAAAGACCCTATGTTCTCTGAGGAGCCCCTTGAGTCACAGAGGGCAGAGCAAGGATGTCTCAGGTACGTGTCCCATCAGGCATGTGTCCTGCCATCACACACGTGTTGGAGATCCCGTGTGTGTTCACACAGATGCGCTTCTGAGGGAGGATACATGTGAGCTCAGACATAAAGCAACACCAGTCTGTTGTTCCTTGATCGGGTGTATAAGGAGACTCACTGGTCTGCACTTCTCTAAAATTTCACTCCTTCTCCATATCACCAAACTCTTTCCATGGGTGATATACATAATGTACTTAAGTGTAAGGCATGGAGGAGATTAAACACTCAAACCCAATACGCTACCAAGGGGCAGTGAGGCAGACAGAGATGAGAGAGATGCTAATAGTAGAGAGTTAGTCGTTTATTTTCCTGAAGGTGGACACATAGGCTAGATTGGTACAAAGGAAAAAAAAAATCCCAAGACTTAAACCACCTAATCTCAAAATGCACAGTCTTCTTCAATTTTGAGACTTCCTGAAGTCACTTTTCACGTATTATTCTTGCACTGACTTCCAGATGAGGTAAAATATTAAACCTACCAATTCATAAGAACTTCTCATTTTCATCATCAAAACCCAGTTTCCTCGTGAATCCATTAACCTAAAGGAGATTCAAGTAAGGAACTAACACTTGTGAAAGGACCTCTTTGTTCAGTTCACGTATGTTTAGTTTGGAATTATTAAAAGAAGGGTGACTGAGCATCCCGATTTTCCTAGGGCCGTCCTTGTATGCACTTGGGTGTGGTTCTTCCTAGCGCCCCCTTTGCTTTGGGTGAGGAATGACAGAGCCAACCTAATGAATGGTAACTTGGGCTTCCCGGCTGTGGAAGTAAGACGGTGGAGAAAAGATGGTCATGGGCAGAATGGATTGCCCTTTTGGACTCCAGACACCAGGGGGCAATACCACAAGTAGACAGTGAACCCCTCTAGCCAACATGCTTCCATAATTTTCTAAACCCCCCAGGAAGCAATCTTGGGACGTGCTGGCATGTGTCTGCCAAATACCCACATACGAGGTTGTCCTTCTTGGTGAGCCAATAAACACCGCTTGGTGCTGATGGCGATTCAGCCACTGATTTTTCATTCCCTCCTCTCCCTCTCTTCCCTTCTCCCTCTCCCCTTCCTCAGGGTACAGGTCAATCAATCTTGGGCCATCTTGATCTACTTGGAAAAGCTTAACTGCCATGAAGCTAAACCACTTGTCCTCTGGCTCCAATCTCTTAGAGAAATTAGTGCCAATGGAAGTGTCAGTATCAATTTCATAATGTTATTGGATGAAGGCAAGGCTGGGCCAAGTCCCATATTCCTGACGGGCTATCAAAGTGATGAGGATTATGGGTAAGGAGACAGACAGCTCTGACAGGAAAGGCAATGACTCAAGATCAATTAGACTGACAAGACTATCTTTAAGCCATATCACTTAATGCTGACACGGGTATGTTTCCCAGAGAGACTTGGAATACTGGATGCAGAGTGTTCCTGGTGTCTCCAGGGGTAACTAGAGAGCCTAGAGGCCAGCAAAGCGGCCCTCAGACCTACACCTCTCCCGAGAGTCTCTGAACAAAGCGTTCTAGAGAAAATGAGGATTTTGCTCTCGTGATGGGAAGACTTAAATATCTGGCCCCCCGTTTTCCCTTTTCTATTTTTTTTCCCCTGCCTTCTAAAGAAAATGTCAAGATAAAATGTAGGCTTCGTATTTAAATTTAATTCCTTTGCAGAGTCGAGGGAAGGCTTGGGATTATTAAAATGGAAATCGAGATCTTGTAAAAGTCAAACCATCCTAGCAGGAACGGAGATTTGTCATGGAAGGCAAGAGCAACAGATGAATGCCACAAGGGTCCTGAATTCTAATCCAGGTTCTTAGCCCAGCGTCGCTGTGCGTACGACGGTGTGCGATGCGGAAGCAGTCACGTTGTTTCTTTGGGGCTTCAAATGCCTCGTGTAAGGTCAACTGTGACCTCCCGCTACACCTCACAGCACAGCGCTGTGAGGAAATGAAATGCCGACAGCCACCAAGGGTAACAGAGGGATTGGAGGATTTTTTTTCAGGCCTGGCAAGGTATGCAGAAACTGATTTTTTTTTTTTTCTTTTCTCCTGTGCTTGACAGAAGACACACAGAAGCAGCTCTGGCACTGAGGATGATGGGATGGGGGCACCAAAGAGACAAGAGAGAAGAGCCAGCCCGACGCCCGCTCAGTGTGCCCCGTGCAAGGATGTGAGGCTCCCACCACTTGCATAGTTAGCCCAGGCTATTTTAAATGGTCTAGGTTCACAGCTTATTATTTCCCCTCGTCCTCATGAGTTTATGCTCCCAGGGCAGCAGGCGTAATTTCAAGCCCATGAGGTCACACCTACTTAAGCAGGTTTGCTTTATTATTTTTTAATTGCTTAACATTATTGTTTGTTAGCATTCTATTAAAAACCCCACAGTGTTTCATAATGGAATTTTAAATCCATCCTAGTTTAAAGTGTCCATTTCAGAATGCGTGTGTGTTTACGGGATGAGGCAACACGGATATTTATTGGCTCATCTTTGACGTTGACCTCAGCAGTTAGGCAAAGCACAATGAGCGACGGGAAAGATCGGTAGGTAGCAAGCCTTAGCTGGATAACGCCAATCCCGGCCAAGGAGCTGTTGTCGATATTATCTGGAACTGCTGACTTCCCAAACGCACTCAGAACGTTGGCCTAATATGCAAATCTACGAATCAGGGGATTCCTCCTAAGATGCCTTTAAATAGCAAGCCCTTTAAAGGCACAGCAGTATAGATGAGGGTATTTTAAGATCATTAACCAACTGAAGGAGAGGTTGGGACAGAGAAAATCAAACAGTTAGAAGTCCCCGCTAATCAAAGATGGTTCAGAATTAATGATTAAGCATCTCTGGAACTGCTGGAGAAAATTCTAGGAAAGCATTAGACAGCAAAGAAGTTTTGTTAGGTACACGCATGGCATTGTTCTCCTCGTGCTCTTAGACTCAAACGTGATGTACTCTGCACTCAATGATTTGGAAACGTATCTATTGGGAAAGCTTGTTGTAAACTTTTTTCAAATAATATTATCTTTGTCGAAGGCAGGAGGTCTTCATTATATCAATTTATCCCAGAACCTTTTTTTAAAATGCAGTTAGCCAATATGAATGTAAACAAGAGAACTCCCAAAGAGAAGTAAAGGAAGTGTTAATATAATAATATCAGGGTATTGGTTCATTGGCATTCTTTATTGTTGGCAGGAATTGGAACATTTGTGGGGGAACAACTTTCACAGTGGGGAGAACTCATGGGTCCAAAACAAGAGAATTCTCCAAGTCACTACATTGTAATTTTTTTTTTAAGATTTTATTTCCTTATTTGAGAGAGTGAGCAAGCACGAGTGGAGGTTGTGGGGATGGAGAAGCAGAAACTCATGCTGAGTGGGGAGCCCGATGTGGGGCTCCATCCCAGGACTCTGGAATCATGACCTGAGCCAGAGGCAGGTGCTTAACCAACTGAGCCACCCAGGCGTCCCACCGCACTGTAATCCTGTAATCCTGTAATCCTTAAACTAATAAGTGACATGGATTTTAAAAATGGTTGACTTTTTTTTTTAAGATTTTATTTATGTATTTGAGAGAGAGCACGAGAAGGGGAAGGGCCAGAGGGAGAAACAGACTCCTCGCTGAATGAGGAGCCCAAGACGGGGCTTGATCTTGGGACCCTGGGATCATGACCTGAGCCAAAGGCAGACACTTAACTGACTGAGCCACCCAGGCGCCCAAAAGCGGTTGACTTCTAAGAAGCCCAGATATCATTCCCATCTTAACCTGGGTTCACAGAGGGTCTACATGTGGAATGTTTTCCATTTCAAATGTGATACATGTGTCTTCTCAAAGTTTCATAAGGTAGACTGAGTGACCCATAGATATTACATATATATGTGTATGTGCACATATGCACACACGCATGCACATAGACACACGAACTAGATGTTATTTATGGAGAATCCTGTATATCCCAGGCACTGGGCTATGCTTTCCTGTATTCTCTCTCTCTTTTTTTTTCTTCCACACTTTTATTTACTTCTCTGAGACAGAGATAGTGAGAGAGAACACGAGCTGGGGACAGGGAGAGCCCGATGCAGGGGTTCCATCCCAGGACCACAGATTATGACCTGAGCTGTAAGGCAGATGAAAGACTGAGCCACCCAGACACCCCTGTATTCTCTCATTTAATCAAACTACTGTTGGATGAATATCTCCTATGGCCAAGAACTGTCCCAAGCAACTCATAAATATTGCCTCATTTAACCTTTACAACATTGCAGTGATTTTCTCCGTCTCAAGGATAAAGAAAGAGAGACTCAGAACTATTTTATTAACCTGTCCATAGTCCTTCAGCTGATAAATGATGAAGCTGGAATTCAAATCCAAGACCAGCTCCCGCCAAGGCCAGTTCACATACCACCGGCCACAAACTATCATTTTAAGAAAACCTTAAAAAGCAGTATGAAGAGAGAACATATTTGACATTTTCCTTGGGTCTGTGGGCAGCGTTTCCTTCAAATTCACTCTCTAACTTTATGCAGGTGTGTCCTGATTCATAAACATGTACGACTTAGGCTTGACACTCAAAGCCCATCATCACCTTAAGATCTCCTAACCATAGTCCCTACTATTGAGCAAAATGACAATTTTTTTTGGTTATTTCCCAAATGTACAATGTACACTTCTATCCCCATCACACCTGTGCCCCAGCCCAACCCTCAAAACTCTGGACTTCCTGGGAGCCAGCTCAAGTCCATCACTGCCGGGAAGGCTTGCTTGTTCCTGCCGCTCCCTCCACTTCCTCTCCAGCCCACCCAAACAATCACTTTCTCCTCTCAATTCTTTTTTTTTTTTTTAAGATTTTCTTTATGTATTTGACAGACAGAGATCACAAGTAGGCAGAGAGGCAGGCAGAGAGAGAGGAGGAAGCAGGCTCCCCGCAGAGCAGAGAGCCCGATGTGGGACTTGATCCCAGGACCCTGAGATCATGACCTGAGTCGAAGGCAGAGGCTTAACCCACTGAGCCACCCAGGTGCCCCCCCCTCAATTCTTGCAACCCCTCTGAAGATCAACATTTCCCTGTCCCTCCTCTTGTGTCTTCCCATGACCCTCATTCTCTGCAACCCAAAATAAGGCTTTAAAAAAGGGAGGGGCTGGTTCTCACACCATCTTTTTACTCCTCTTGACTGAGGCAAGACCACAGCGCCCATCACAATGAGAAGAACATCGAATTCTTAAGCTTTAGTCCCATCGTTCTGTTAACGACTAGGAAATCGGTCGGGTCACCTCACCTCTCAAATATTTGTCTCCCCATCGACAAAGTGGGGTTCATCTCAGTGACCACCGCATCGGGCTGCCGCTAGGGTGAAATCAAGTGTTTATCTGAACCACTTGGCACAGCAACAGGGCTCAGCAAATGTTAATAATAATACTGGTAAAAACAGAAACAGACGGCAGTTAGCTAACACAAAAACTCTGTTGTTGATACTCTGAAGGCCCAGTCCTGTTACTGACCTGAGAGCCTGTTCTTTTAATATGGCCACGAGTGGTGGCACTGGCATGTTGGGAAAGTCTCCATTCCGTGCTATGGAACTGGAGCTAACCAAGGCTTCTCATGCCCGATCAAAGAAATAGTACTCACTGGTGCAAATAAGACATGAGCTTTGTTAGAAGTGGAAAAGATGGCCTCCACTGACCGACTGGCTAACTCTTCCTGGCTTCCATGGACTTCTGTCCAATTATTCGGTGACTCAGGAATGCAGGGACTCGGGAAGCGTTACAGGGCAGGGCTGCGGACTCTGCCTGATGGGCACAGTTCCCTAATTTCCAGACAGAAAGGGGGAACGCAGAGCGGGTGACACAGTAACTATTTCCAGGTGTTCATCTAAAATAACGGAAGAGGAAGTGCACAGCCTTTGACATTGGGCTCCCTCACCCCATACCATGTCCTAGAGACAGGAGGGAGCCTGAGGGAGGAAGGAGTATGGCCACTACCTTAATCCCCCAGTGACACAGTGAAAATAGGAGCTGTGGCTCAGACGGGTGGGCACATACAGCTACAAAGTGGAAATGTCCATTGGACCCACATCCGTTGGACTTCAAAAGCAACTTCTCTAGTCTTTGGACAGGGATGGCTACTGCTATCCCCCCAACATGCTCATGTCCACAGGCAGCTTCTGAAGGGGCATCTGGACTCCCGCTGCCAGAAGTCTCCCCCTCCACCCAGGCACTGTATGATACTGTAAGGTTAGGCATAATTAATGCTGATTGTAATCAAGAGGAATTAATAGGTGTATTATAATAGTCAACTAAAAATGGCTTATGCTAATAAGTCAATGAAGAATGCAATGGGAAAGTGAAAAGTCTTTGGGTAAAGGGGCTGGGGGGCAGGGCTGCCGGGAGGGGACAGACGTGCAGAAAGTTGCCGGCACACGTGCCAGCCAAGATGCCACAGCAGCAGAAGTGCTAGCCCGTGGAATAACATGTCACACTCCAGGTTATCCGACCAATAAGGAGCCGGAAGTTAAAGCTACTCTGGGCACAAGGGGAACAGCTGACAACTTCAGGGCCTCATTAGCTGTGTGCGTGCAGGGTAGCTTAACTCTCTGAGCTCTGCTGTCCTCAGCAGTAAAACAAGGGAGTAAGTCCTCTCACCACGCTTGACACTGACTAAGAGTCTGCTGTGTGCCAAGTGCTGTTGTAGGGACGAGAAACACAACAGCTCGTAGCACAAAGCCCTCATCTTGCGGAGTTAACATTCCGGGGGAGGCAGCAGACTGCGGATAAGTAAACCCATAAATGGGTGTCAGACCATAAGAGCCAGGAAGGGAGATGCAGCAGTGGAAGGTGGACAGGGAGGGATGGGGGCTGATCTACAGAGAGGGTGGTCGTGAGCCTTAGTGGGTTCCCATGGGCTGGCCCACAGGTGGCACATGGGAGTCCCCATGAGGTAGATGAGGCAGGAAACCTCAGACCCCACCAGGAGCAGAAGCACCGAGCTGTGGGGGGCTTCAGCGGCTTCCTGAGACCAATACACAAGATCCATAAAGGGTCCTTTTCAGGAACAGTCCTTGAAATCTGCAACCACGGGTGCCTGCAATTCACCCCGAGTTTGACAAGAGCAAACCAGCCGTGGATCTGACCGCCGACATACAGTAAGGCCATTAGCTCACTCGGTGAAGGGCTCCAGCTATGGCGAGAGACCCTCGAAGTCCAACTCCACGCTCTCTGGGTCTCCGCTGAGCAAGTTATTTTCCCTCTCCCGTGCCTCAGTTTCTCCATCTGAATAATGGGGAAAACAACAGCACCTCCCTTTGAAGATTCTAAGATTGTCAAAATATTTAAATTAAGGGCTGTCTGGAAAATGCTGTAGCACAGTGCCCGGCACATGGTAGGAGCTAGATTAATAGCATCCTTTGGTGTGGACACGTGTCTGAACATCTTGTCGAGATGACCATCTGTGATTAATGGAACTGCTAAGAATCGGAAGTTCCCATCTCTTACCTGAGATAGGGCTCAGCCAAAAAAGCACTGGTTGTTTAATCTGATGCTACAGGAAGTGGACAGAGGAAAGATCTGCATTGTGCCGCCCCCCCCAAACCCCTCCCCCCGCCCCTATTGCCTGGTCTGAGCTGAGGGGGGGGCCTGTGGGTCTGGGGGGGGGGGCGGAGCCAGGTGAGGACCTCAGTGCGCGGGCGATTTGCAGGCTCCAGCCCCACGACTAATGGAGAACCAGTTCGGTACAAGCTGGAGGCCCTCTGGGAAAAAAGAAATGGGAATAATAAAATCTGCCTCATTTGTTTCTACTGCCAGTTAGGCAGTCAGTCAATCCAAAAAATAGACTGAATGCCCGTAGTGAGCAACGCATTAAATAATAACATTAATAGCTACCATTTGTTGGGAACTTAATACAAGCCAAACCTGGGGTTCTGTATCACCTACCGACCTGGCTCGCATCCCCTTCTTCTGTGCAATCTGGTCTGCATGTCCCGCCACATCCACCTACCCAACCCCTCCTCCCTCAGCGTCCAGCCCCACGCTCCAACACGGTACACAGCCCTCCTTGCCTTGAAGGTGGTTGTGGGGTCTTGGGTTACAGGGAGGATATGTTAGCAACATGTCCAAGTCCCACCAAATGAGCAATGCATTGATGGGCATCCTCCATGGGTAGGATGGATGAATGACTCGCTGAAGAGATAATGCAAAATAGCATGTACACTGTGTTTCAGTTCTGGAGTTCTGAGGAGTCCTTGGGAGTTGACATTATGGTGGCAACCCCAGGGATCCGAACAGAATGCTCCTGGAGCTCCCTTTCCTCCTGGGTTGTTAGGACACATGGAACCACCCCTTGCTTCTGAAAATACAGCAGTGCCTATACTATGCCCCAGGCATCGTGCTCTTTGCATGCATTCCACCTCCCCACCACCACTGGATTCCCACAATTCAGTGAGGTAGGTCCTCCTAATGGCACCATTTTGCAGAAAAGGAAACAGGCTCAGGAATGTTGTCCCTTGCCCACATCAAGCAGGTGGAAATGAACAGAGCTAGGATTTCAACATGTTTTGAGTTAATCTTGGAGGTCCCACACTTCCAGAGCTTTAAAAAGCCATGAAGTGGCAGAGGGTTGATGGAGGCCTTGTGTCCGAGGGGGCAGCGTGTCCTGTGACTTAGATTCTGGCTCTGAACGCAAAGCCCCAGCCCCACGGCAAAACCCCAAGCCCTTGGAATACTGCAGACAAACTCAAAGCTCTTTGCCAACAATCCTTTTCAGCCCTCCCCACCTCTCTATGGGAAAGAGATTAAGACAGATCTGTGCCACTTAAAAAATTAAAGCAGGAGGAGTAGGCAGATGGGGACATGTGGCGTCTCAGTGACCACATCCAACCAATGCCACTGGTGAATCAGTGGCGGTTCTAGGAGAGAAAGCACTTCCCAGTTTTGGACGGGGCTCAAGCTCAGATTGGAATAATGCAATTTTATAAGAACAACCCAATAGCATATTTCCTGGAAATCGAAGATATATTAAACCCATGACCCTCAGGAACATCACGGTCACCGTCATTACAGCATCTCCTTACGTCTGCACGGCACTTTCTGATTCCAAAGCACTCTCAAATGCACTGGCTCATTTGCTTCCTTCTCCCGATTAGACTCTAACACAGATGAAGCCGGCCACGTCCTGCCCTTCCAGCCCGTGACCAAAGTATAACCCAGTGAATCGCCCAAGACACCCAATCCGCCGGCCAGTGCGAGAGCCCAGGATGCGGGTCTTCCGCCACCACCTGTGGTTCCACCCCACCTCGATTCCGTGCTGCAAAATACCCAGGACGGGGTGAAAGGCATTCCAGGGGGCAGCCACAAAGTCTGCTCTATCCAGGGTCAACATTTTCGCCCTCAAAGCAGCCACAACAGACTTGGGATTCAGGCCACCTCGATAAGGAAGGGAGGGCAGGACTGAAAGGGGCTCACACCCTATCTCTCCCATCGTCACCAAAATGAGGCAACGAAACTTCCAAAAGCCTGCAACTGGCAAAGAAAACTGCCCCAGCAGCAGAATGACCAGAATGTGGGTGAAGGCACAGCTTGCAGTCAGACTAGAGAGAAAAGAGGCCCAAGAGGAGAGCAGGAGAGGGGCAGGCCCGTGGCTTGTGGTGGTGAAGGCTTCCTTGAGCTCTCAACCAAACAAATCAGTTAAGACAAGGGGGGAGGCACTGTAAGCGCCGACCTTTCTCATATATATGTATTTTTAATGTGGAACCTCGATCATATGGTAGGAAGTTGAAGAAATATGTGTATAAAATGGAAATAGAGCAAAATTCATGTCTTTTTATAGCCAATGATTCATACAGTGATAGCTTTTAAATATTGATAATAAGTAAAAAAATTTTAGGGCATAAGGTTGGAGACGAAGGGAGAGGATAAAATTTCTGTGGCTTTTTCTTGTGTGTTGTTGTTGTCCGTGATCCAAATTTAGAAAAACAAATACAGTAAAGATTCTACCTACAGTTGGCAACACTTAATATAGTTTATCATCTGCCTCGGGGCCTTGGTTCCACTTGGGAACAAATACACTGCTCCAGCTTGACAATGAGATCATAATTTGGAGCTGGGAAGGAACTTGCTTCGAGAATTAAAATAATCTCACACAAATTTCAAGTATGACAGAGACAGTGTTTTCACAAAATGTACAGCTCGCTCATCACGGACTACCACAAACCTTAGCAGGCTTCCCCGTAGTTAGAAAATGTCTCATTAGGAGAATGAGATCTCTGCTGCCACTCCCCCAGTGTCTTCCCACTGAGAGAGGCCTCCACGGAGGCAGACAGTGCTCTGTTTCTGGCTCACAGGCCCAGGGCAGGCACAAAGTCCCTTCTAGCTGTCACTTCCACTTGAACTCCTCCAGGAGGCCTCAGGAGCAGACAGAAGTGGGTCCTGACCCATGGCGGTGAGTCATGGGTTCCCCAGGCCGTCCTGGAAAGTGCAGGAACAGGAAACCCCTGACGGGCTCCAAGGAAAGCTAAAGGGGCTTCTATGCTGCTTCTATGCTGAACCACAAGTTCAGGAGAGCACCGAGGAAGTCGGGTCCGCCCTCCCAGCACTAAGCTCTGCCCCTGGGGGCTGAGGGAAGCTAACCGAACAACCCCGATCCCATCCCACCCACCCCTACCCATGCTCGCACCCATGGACAGCCACTGCCTGTCTTCAAACCCACTCGAAATTACTCCCAGTATCGTTCTGGGAAGGAAGGATTGACCTCTTTGGACTTGTTCTTCCTTTGCCTCTAAGACGATGGGCTGGGAGAAGCCCACTGCCAGCATGTGGCTGATGCAGTGACCCATCCCCCTCTGCCCCGCAATGGATAAGGTAGGCCAGCCACGAATAGCCGAGCAGATGCTCGGACCTCAGAAGCCATGGGAGACAAAGCTCACTCCCCATGGGTGAGATCTCACACTCCTTCCAAGCCCTCCCTCTCCCCGGCAGGTAGGACGCGGGAGCAGATGGCAGAGAGCACAGTCCAGGGCTCTGGACTCTGACAGGTCAGAGGCAGGTTTGCAGGAACTCAGGTGGCTTTGAACTAAGGCACAAACTTGAACGTCCTGAGCTGCCGTTAAGTATAGGACTCTGATATCACATACATCTTGGGCTCAAATCCCCATTTCTCCATTTCCTAGTTGGGTGGCCTTGGAGAGTTTACTTCTCTATCAATTTCCCCACCTAGAAAATGGCAGTGATAAGCCCACCACACCCACAGGGTTGTTAAATGAATTAATAGATGAAAAACATCTGGATGGGTGTCGGGTTTTTATTACAAGTGGAACAGAGAACTTTCCTTCAAAGGTTAAAGGTCAGTGAGAATCTCAGGTCAAACCAGGGAAGTCCTGTCTTTGAGCCTCTCTTCTGTCCTGAAAAACTCCTAGCATGGCCATTTTCTACCTCTTTTCCAAAATTCTGCCCCAAAGCAACCCTAGTACCACTACCCTCCAGCACAGCCCAGTGCTCACTCCCAAGAAAAGAACTTAACGATCTCCTGCATATTCAGACCCAAGAACGGTCTCCAATTATGAGACCCAACTCAGAGCTGACCAAAACCACAAGGAGAGCAACTCAAGAACCACGTGTCAGGTTCCGGAAATCTCCACGGCATCGCATGCAGGATGATGATAAGCGAAGGGTCTAGCTGCCAGCGCGGTGTCCCCGTGCATTCTCCTCTGAGCCCACAGAGAGAAATGTGGGGCTCTGGCCTCTTCCTGATTCAGAGGATGATGAGCAGCAGCAAGCCAACTGCTCGCCTACAAGAGACCCCGCCCACCCGCCCGCGGGAGGGACGCACGCCCCTGGCTTCGGCCATACGCAGCTCTCCTGTCTGCGAGGCCCGTTACAGCTCTCCTAGAAAACATAAAATATTCCAGCAGCGACGGGTCAGGGGGCAGGAGAGGGGCCTGTGCCACTCCAAGAATTTGACGAGTGCCTGATACCAGCAGCATAACTAAGCCCTTTAATAAATTAGAAAGCTATTCATTTCAATGAATTCTGCTGTCCCTTCGCTGCCAGTTAATCTGTAATTCAGATAGATCAGGGATGGCTCTGCTGGGAGAGAACAGTCCAGAATAGAGAGTGGTTTAGTGCCCCAAGAGCTGGGGACTTCACTTGGTAAGGAGCACACGCATCCTATGTTCACTGCACTGTCGCTCCCCTCCTGCCCTCATATAAACCCTGAATTATAGGCACAAAACTGCAACAAAAACACACACTATCCCAGACCCATACAAATATGGCCCACGCACACCCCACACCTGCACATGCCTCGCAGACGTTCCATCTTGTGCTCAGCTCCAATCACGCCTGCGTGCACCGAGCGAGTGTCCCAGGGCACCTCAACCAACATGGGCAAATGAACGTGGCAGCAGGTGCTGGGCCCCGTTTTCCAGAACACCCGCCATATCTGCAGAGAGAGCTGCCTTCGCTCTGAATCCCAGTGGAGGGAGGAGAGCAGAACAGATGTGACGGGGTGAGGAGTGTCTCTCAAAATTCACATGTTCAAGTCCTAACCTCCAGCACACCTCAACATGTAACCATATTTGGAGATAAGGACTTTGAAGATCATTAATTTAAAATGGGGTCATTAGGGTTGGCACTAATCCAACATGCCCTGTGTCCTGATAAGAGGAGGAGACCAGGACACAGATGTACACAGAGGGAAGACCATGTGAAGGCCCAGGGAGATCACCACCTAGAAGCCAAGGAGAGAAACTCCAGAAGGAACCAACCCTGCCGACACCTTGATCTTGGGCTTCCAGCCTCCAGGACGTGGGCAGATTTCTATTGTTCAGGCCGGCCAGTCCGTGGTACTTTGTTCCAGCAAAGTTATGAGTCCTAGCAAGTTGTGCACACAGGGTCACACAGCCACCATGACAGGGGCTCTGCCTATATCAGGAAATGCTGGCCACCCTCTGCACAAAGACACCTGTCTCCAGAACCCTCCTGGTCTTCCAGGCCGTAACGACCAAATGTCTGTCAGAAAGGTTGGTGGACTAGATCATGCTTTCGAAGCTTTCCTGCTGCTGCTTCTACAGCTGCTATGCAGTATGGGAGCCCAACTCAGGGTCAAGGTCTGAGCACTCCCTGGGCATCCAAAGGCCATGGCCATTGGGCAAAAATGACAACAATAAAGGGACCACCATTTTGGAAACAGTGTCCTGGGCCCGCATGAAGCCCTTGCAATCCATCACCCCTCTGAGGGCTCCCAACAGTCCTGCCTACAGCAGGTAAGTTCAACTCCCACCCTTACTATGGAGCTGAGGAAACAGAAGCTGAGAGAGATTGGAGGAACCATGTTGGTGACAAGCAGGGACATGAGCCCCTCCCTGAATCACTACAATAATTTCAGTTCCCTTCTGCCACACAAACACGGACTGCGTTTGTTCCTTCTCCAAGCCCCGTGCTGGGAGGTGCTGGAGAACATCTGGTCCTTCCAGCCAGGGGCCCACTTAGTCCCCATCACCTACAGGTGTGGCTTCAAAAGTCAGGCTGTCCCTTGAGCGGCTGCTGAGGTCAGAGACCCTGAGGCTGGTCCCGGGCCTGCCCCACTACCTACCTAAAGGCTCTCAGCCTCAGTTTTCCCATCGGGGACAATAATGTCTGTCCTGGTCGTCTCCCAGGGTCCCTGTGATACCTGAGATGACAAAATGGGCAGGGGCACAGGCAAATAGCAACGGCGTGGCCCAGGCAGCACAGCAGGCCAAGTCTGCCCTGTCCAAGCTCTGTTCTAACAGGTAGGGACCCATGACACAGAGAAGAGTAAACACAGAACATACTAGGAGGCACGCTTACGTGCTGCGGGGGAACACGGAACTGGCTAAGGGGGCCGGTATGACATGGGGGGTGAGGAGCCCCCTGAGAAGGTGACCTCTGAGCAGAGGCCTAGAAGCAGTGGAGGAGGCCACCAGGAGCCCAGCCAGGAGAAGTGTGTGCCATGCAGACGGAACTGTGCATGCCATGTCCCGAGGGAACCGAGTGCTCAGCATGCTCAGGAATTCCTGAGCACAGGGTTTGGGGCGGGGGGAGGGGGGCGGTGGCAGGACTGGCAGGAAAGGAAGAGACAGAGGAGGGCAGGGAGGCAGCCCCTTGCCCGGGCATGTCCATCTGGCCATGGGGAAGCAGGCACACTGGTCTGCAGGTGGTGGGAAGCCATGGGGGGTCGGGTCCTTTTCACGGCCGCGATGTGTGTGGGGAGGAAGCAAGGAGCCCCGTAGAGAGACCACCTCCATCTTTCCCCTCCAGAACTTCACAGTGGCTGGGTTTTTGCCCCTTGCTATGAGACAAGGAGTCGCCATGCTTCTCTTTTCTTTTATTGTCTTTAAAAAAAAAATTTTAAATGATCTTCATTAAGAGGAAAAAAACCTTGTTTTTAATTTGCTCATCCATTTCCATTTTTTCATGTACCTTTATTGATTTTTATGTTTAAGTATTTCTCTCACTATTTCAAAAAACAGACCCCTTATTTAGCGATGTTCAAATCTGGCATCGGGTAATCATCTGCTTGCCAAGAAACTGTGCTTTCCCCCTCCACCAACTAATAAAAAAAATCAATAAGTTATTACACGTGCCTTTAATAAAGATTAAATAAATGAATAAATTTAACTTTTACCTGCCCGTGAAGCCTATACTTGTAATAGTACAAGAGCACAGTCACATTTGAATATTTAACTGGGCTCTGCAAACAGAGCCCCACTGAGGCCTCCTCCACGCTACAGACACACCTCACACTTAGCCACCAACGATCCGAAGGGACACAGAGTGCTCGTGCCTCCCTCTCCACGACGAGGACAGGGTCAGCCTGTGGCTGCTAAGAGCATCTTGAAGGCCCTGGGATGCCTGGGTGACTCAGCTGGTTAGGTGTCGGCCTTCAGCTCAGGTCATGATCCTGGGGTCCTGGGATCAAGTGCCATATCGGGCTCCTTGCTCAGGGAGGAGCCTGCTTCTCCTTCTGCCTGCCGCTCCCCGATTGTGTGCTCGATTTCTCTCTCTCACAAATAAATAAATAAAATCTTAAAAAAAAAAAAAAAAGAGCCTCTTGAATGCCCTGCCTTCAGTGCCCAAAGCAGGTCAGGAAGGGTTGACCTTAATTAAGAGAAGCAGTCCAGAGCAGGAGCGTAGCACAGAGCCCCGGCGGCGGGGCTGGCTGGAGAAGGCAGGCCCCACTGACTCTCACTCCCCTGCAAGGCCCGTCCTTCTCACTTCCTGCTTCTTCAGCTGGTGCCCAGTGGGGCGGCGAGTTCCCGCCAGGGCCAACGTCACACAGGCTGGGCTGGTTCCAGGACCTCGAGGCCCCACACCCACACCTCTTGCCTGCTGATGGCTGTGATGCCAGCGTAGAGTTTGATGGGGAAGACGGCAGTCTTTGAAAACACTCAGGGCTGGGCTGGGGATTCAGCTCTGCCTGTTCCTCACTGGGTGACCTCTGTTTCCTTTCTGAGCCCCAGATCCCTCATCGGTAAAATGGGAGTGATGATAACAGTGCCCCCATCGACGTGCCGTGTAAAGATGAAAGCGTTCTGCAGAGCAAATACCCCTAATCTGATAACAGTTTCTGGCAGTGACTGATACTTGCCCACCCTTATCCCATCTGGGACCTGGGCAGATGTCTTTGCAACATAAAGACTACATTTCCCAGATCCCCCAGCAACTAGGTTTGGGCATGTGACACTAATTTGGCCAATGAGTAACAGCTTATAGGAAGTCGCCTTAAGAAGAATGGATTAGGTCCATGTCTGTCTTTCTTTCCTCTTGCCCCTGAAATGCAGATGTGATGGCTGGAGCCCTAGCCACCCACTTAAGCCCAATGAAGCAACATAGTAAAGACAGCAGGGCAGCAAGACAGAAGGACCCTGAGGATCACAGAACCTAAATAAAAACCTTGAACTGTTTATATCCAGACTTTTTTTTTTTTCATGAGAGAAATAAACTTTTTTTTTTTGAAAGATTTATTTATTTGGTGGGGGGAATGCATGCAACAGTGGGGTGGGGGGGGGAGAGGGCAGAGGGAGAGGGAATCCCAGGCAGACTCCCCACTGAGCATGGACGCTGACCCGGGGCTGGATCTCAAGACCTGAGCTGAAACCAAGAGCTGGACACTTAACCGATTGTGCCACCCAGGTGCCCCAAATGTTGATTCTTTTTGTAAAGCCATCATTATTTGTGGGGGGAAGGGTTCTGCTACTCACAGCCAAACTGATTCTATCGGTGTTATCATTCCAATCATTGTTCTCAATACTGGCTTTGTCCGCGGGGAGTCTCCTTCCCGGGCTTCCCTCTCCCTGTGCCTTCATGGGTGGCTCCTCCATGTCAAAGGCCTGAGGCCCCCCATCCTCCTCCAATTCCAGAGTCCCAGGCCTTTAGAACTTCCTGTTTTTTCCACATAAAGCTGTTTAGCAAATGAGATGCATTCCCACTGCCTCACATACACACTGTTTGGGGAAAAGTCCAGATTCCTCAGTCTGGGGTCAGAGCTAGGTTCCAGGATTCCATCCATGGTGGAGGTGTTGATGGTGGTGGTGCCATGGTAATGAGAGCAAGGCCTGCCTGTCCAGCCTCCTCTCCTGCTTCCCTACCTCCAAGTCATGCATACCCCCAGGGACAGAGCTGTTGGTGGCTCTCTGGGCATCTCTGCAGTTCCCTCCCATAGCCAGGCTGCTCTTCCAGTCATGACCCACCCATACTCCCCTGAAGACCGAGCTCCCCAGGGCAGTGAGCCTCTATGTCCCATCTGTACCTGGCACTGAGCACTGGGAGACCCCGGCCGGTCCCCAGTCATCTGCATCACACACTTCCACACTTCTATTTTATCTTCAGGCTCCAACGCCTGGCACAGTATCCATCTGACAGGTAGCAGCATCCAACAAACACACCTTGACTGGGCAGATGGGTGCATGAACTGCTCCCTAGAGCTGCTTTTCTCTGGTCATGAAAAGCCAAGTCACCAGGAGCCCAGAAGCCAGGAATTGATGAGTTGGATGAAAAGAGAAAGACCCTCCCTTGCTTCTGTCTTGGTCAATGCAGTGGACTGACCTCCCCCGCCGCCCCCAAAAAAGGAAGATGATCACCTGGAAACTCGATTAAGACCTTATTTGGAAAGTCTTTGTAGATGTAATTAAGGCAAGAACTGGGAGGCGATCCCATTGGACTGGGCTGGACCCGAAATCCGGGGATATGTGTCCTTGTAAGAGACATCAAAGGACACACAGAGACATGAAGAAGAAGGCCACGTGAAGACAGAAGAGACTCTGTGTATGCAGCCACAAGCCAAGGACCACCTGCAGCCACCAGAAGCTGGAAGAGACAAGGAAGGATTCTCCCAAGAGCCTTAGAGGGAACATGGCCCTGCTGGCACCTTATTTCAGACTTCCAGCCTCCAAATGGTAAGATTATAAATCTCCATTATTTCCAGCCACCAAGTTTATGGTCATTTGCATGGCAGCCCTAAGAAACAAATACAGACAGTGCATCAAAGTCACACACGACCTTCCTCCAGCTCTAAACTTCACGCTCTCAACCTCTACATCCTCTCCTTTGATTATCTTTCTTAAAATGCCAGGAAAGAGGCATGCATGTATTATCTCATTAACGTGCCCAGAGCCTTTGGGGTGGGTTCCATTAGTATCCTTGTTTTGCAGGTTGGAAACAAGGTCCAGTGGAGAGGAGTCATTTGCTCTGGGAGGCACGCTTGGGCCTCCTGACCAGGTCTGTCCGGCTTCCGCACTCACAACAGCTATACTGTCATTTCTCCTCATCCATACCTCTTCCCACCCCCCAATGGCAATGAGGTTCAATGTCTAGATCAAGAAAGGCTAGACATGACAGAAGCCCAGAACCATAAAAGAGCCCAAACTCAGTCAAAACAGCTTTCTGGTGTCTCTGCTCCGGAGCCGCAAGTCCCATCCCTGTTTCCACGTCACTCCTTCACTCTGGGACTCAGTGTCCCCTCCCCCCACCACAGCAATGAACCACACAGTTTTCTGACAGTTGAGAGAGAGAGGAGTAGTGAATGAAAACAATGTCTTCTGCGTTGGGCCCCTTCAGTGCCTGGATCTTATCTTGCTTTCCTCAGTCTCTCTGACACCTGGCACACTTGCTGGCACATAACCCAGGCTTGATAAAAGTTTTTTGTAATCAATCAAGAGGGTAGGAAAAACTAGGTCACTATAGCCACTATAACACTATGACTCAGTGGGGTCCCTGCATTTGACAGATCCGAGCTCCATGACTGGACCTTCTCTACCCATTCCAGAGAGAAGAGGAGATCATCTGAGGTTCTCGCTATTGATAAGCAGCCAAGTTCACCTGGAAGACTAGTTTTTCCAGTTCTATCCCCCATCCTTTGTCTACTGGATTATCGTCCTGCCTACCAGTCTGACCATCCCATTATCAGCAGGGGAAAAATCCATGATAATCATAGCTTCTGGCTCTCTAGAAGAAAACTCTGTCCTTTGTCCAATTTCCAGCTCAGAAGACTTTAAAACTAAAGTCAAAAGTAAGCGAGGTGGAACCTTGAGAAATCCATATGGTCCCTGTCCCCAAGTCAGGTGGTTTGAGGCTCTGCCCGGTGACCAGATGGCTGTTCAGGGCTGCCCATTCTCTGGGACACCCCCCTGCCTGGAGTGGAGGGAAGGGTGTTCCAGACGGCCAAGACTGGGCAAGTACCCCAGAATATTGCTGGAGCAGAACCTATGCCCCTACCATATGCCATCTGGACGCCTGTCCCCTCAATTTTTATTCTCATGAATCCACGGGGATAAGCCCAGCTAGAGATTCAATCAGCCAAATCCCTACTGAAAAACTTCTCCTGAGAATTGTTCCTCTTCTTATTTATGGAAACCTCTCTTGTCTACAAACAGGGCAGGAATTTTAACTCAACAGAGGTTCAGGACCCCGAGCTCTCTGCTAAACTCCATCTAAAACTCTCCGATCAGACAGCTGTAGGGCTTCATTAGACTGCTTCCTACACCCCTGCTTGACTCTCCTCGCGCCTCCCTGAGTCATACCCCCACAGTTCTCCTTCAGCAGACCCCAATGCAGGGAAGGAGGAATGACTTTGCCAACACGGCCAACTGGTAGGACTAATCCCTGAGAACCATACTCAGACCTTACGACATTCGAAAGACCACCACAGCAACTAAGTCATGTGTAGAAGACAAAATTCCTGATATAAAGGAAACAAACACTGGGCTCTTTGTCCCTCCCCACTGGAGACGGAACCACAATTTGGCTTTCTGACAAACTACTCTTTTTTTTTAATATTTTATTTATTTATTTGACAGAGAGAGAGAGAGAGAGAGAGATCATAAGTAGGCAGAGAGGCAGGCAGAGAGAGAAGGGGGGGAAGCAGGCTCCCTGCTGAGCAGAGAGCCCAATGCGGGGCTCGATCCCAGGACCCTGAGATCATGACCTGAGCAGAAGGCAGACGCTTAACCCACTGAGCCAGCCAGGTGTCCCCTGACAAACTATTCTGATATCAAACTCTCTGAAGGTCAAGACCACGTGCACCTATGCTCCGCAGCCCCAACCCACCCCAAAACAAGGCAACATAATCAGTGAGTTATGTCTTCCAAACATGCATGGGAGAATGATGGGTAGTCAGCTGTCAAAGCCACGGCCCCCCAAAAGGACAGTGAATAGTCCTATCTTCCACCTGGAAAAGGAATTATAAGAAAACAGCATCTCTGTCCAGGATAGAAGTCCACATCTAATGACTGCAGACCCCTTCCTATTCTATCACCCAAAGGAGTGATTGACGGCCCATAAAGAGAGAGACACACTGTCAGGCTTTCCTGAACTACAGCCCCCTCCTGCTGTAGAGGCAAAGAGGCAAAGACCAGGGTGTGGAGAAGGACTTGTGAGTGGCTGTCTGTCCCAAGTTCACCCCACATTTCCATCATCTTCCCTGGCTACCTGTGGGCAGAGCCTTGGCCAAACCCAAATCCAAAAACAACAGGACCACAGTCATCAAAAAGAGAAACGGTGCTACCCTGGGATGGATTTTTCTCTGTGTGGTGATGACTTTGGGCCGCAGCCTCTAGATAGCCTGCTTCTTTGCTCGCTCACCTGCTGGAAGGGGCACCTGGCATTCCTCACAGGACTGGAGATCTGAACCCCCCTCAGTGGGGTCCCTGGAAGAGCCTGGGCCTGACTCCCCTTCCCAGCTAGCTTCTCTCCTCCCAGGAACCAAAGGGCCTAGCCTTCATCCCCCCCCACCCCAGTGAGGCTCCCCAGGTAATCCTACTTGCTGCCTGTGCCCAACACCCCGCGTGGCCCCGGCGGTCTGCTGTCCCCCTACATATTGCAGAACTTCTCCTGGACCGGCTCCTCCAAGCGTGTGCTCCTGAGGGCCCCGGGCCCGGCCAGCACAGCCCCTCGGAGCGGAAGACTCCCGCGGCTGCTTTCATCTCACCTGCCTTGTGTTATTCCACGGTGCCTGGTCTACACATTTATCCACAGAGACTCCCACTGAGCACAACTCCCGACAATAATTATCTATGGTTTCCGTGTATTTATCTCTGGTACCTATTTAGATGGGCATCTACCATCCCTCCTGGATCTATTTTCATGTCTCTCTCTGTCTATAGTATTTATCTCTATTTTAACACGACTGCCTTTTCTTTCTAACCCTCAAACTGGGACAGTTCCCAGGGGGATGGGTTTTGCCTGCAGTTAAAGGCACGACGTGATTCTACACGTGCTTGGCAGCTAAATTTGTGGTGGGTCAGAGCAGCAGTGCTGGTTCAGCAGAAAGGCGGGGCCTGGGAGAGCCACGAGGGCACCGGGGATGGGCGAGGGGGGCTGCAGGCTCTCTGGGACCTTCCCTGGGTAAGCCCACCCGTGAGGAAGGAGAACAGGGCAAAAGAGGAGGCAAGAGTGGAGAAATCCGGAAGCATACTCTGGGTTCAAATCCCAACTCTACCTCTTACTGAAGCCCTCAGCCCCCATTTTTAATTCTACAAAATGAGAATTCTATAAATCCCTAATGCAGATTCAGGGCCAAGATTAAGGGTGATACATACAAAAAGAAAAACAAAACAAAACAAAACAGACCCTCAGCATGGGGTTTGACACAGGTAAGGGCTCATCAGTGACAACTGCTCTCGTCAGTGCCGTCATCACCGTCATGACGGGACACCTTGTTGCTAGTTTTTATGACAGTCACCACCTTGCAGGCCATGAGTGTCTCAGCTGGACGCGGTGGCAGGTATACTCCTACATCAGGGACAGAGTGGATAACGGACATTTAATGAATGAACACACTTGCCTGAATGCTTTCTTTAAATACGGGCGAGGGGGGCGCCTGGGTGGCTCAGGGGGTTAAGCCTCTGCCTTCGGCTCAGGTCATGATCTCAGGGTCCTGGGATCGAGCCCCACCATCGGGCTCTCTGCTCAGCGGGGAGCCTGCTTCCTCCTCTCTCTCTGCCTGCCTCTCTGCCTACTTGTGATCTCTATCAAATAAATAAATAAAATATTTAAAAAAATAATAAAAATAAATACGGGCGAGGGAAGGTGAGGATACAGGACAGTGAGGTTCAGAAGGAGGAAGAATGCCAAGTACGGCCCCGAGCAGCTTCAAGTTCCACAAAGCAGGTGGGCTATTTCCCTGAGGGTCACAGACGTAAGCCACGGGGCTTAAAAGGAATGGACAGGGCCCGAGACTGCTGCTGTGGGGCGAGCAGGAGCTGAATCAAAGTCCTGCCAAAAAGCAGGGGGAGTCCTGGCAGGTTTTAATGCCAGATCTGCAGTGGACCCATGGAGCACGAGTCTACGGCTGCCCTGCTCGGCATCTCGGGACTGGGAACAGAAGGTCACATGATGGCGATCGGCAGAGTAGAGGCTGTAAAGGCAGGAAGAGCACGAGGAGCGAGAGGTAGGGGAGCCTGGGGTTCTAGGGAAGTGCCCTGAATGGCTAACAACGGGGTGGGTCAGGATGAGGAAGCAAGCGCAGCCAAGAGGGCCCAGAGGTCATAGGGGCCAAGAGATGGGACATCAAGGTAGGGGATAAGGAGAAGGGCCAGCAGGAAGAAAGATGGGTATAAAGAGGAGGGGCAGCAGGAAGAAGGGAGGGAGAAAGGGAGAGAAGTCCGGATCTTAGAGACATTCCAAACCACCGGGCAAGCGAAGGAATGGAGTGGAAGTCAAGGTCACAGATGAGGAAGGGGTCGATGACACAGGGCAGGTGGAGCACCATGGGTCACCAGCCTTGCCTCAGATCTCAGAACGTCAGTCCTGCTCTCCAGCTCTCCAGCAGAAGACTGAGCCTTGCAGGAAGAGGGCCAGCCTCCCCACCTCTGGACAGCCACCTTGCCTCCACAATCCAAGATGCATCAGAGTGCAGGATGCTGTTGGGAAGCTCATGGCACAACACCCTGAAGACCGCATCCCTGTACTGCTGGGATCTTTATGACTCAGGGCAACTCTGCACAAGTTTATCTGGAGGGAATAACTGAAAGGTGCTCCCCACAGCTGCCCGCTTGGAGAACTGGAGTGACATGCAAACCTCTGGGATTTCAAAGGCCACGCGGTGGTGCTGAAGGGAGCAGGGGCTCTAGGGAGCCCAAGAGGAACCACGCTCCCTGTAGAGTCATGCCTGTGCGAGACGACATGCAGGACGAGCAGGACCTCGACGCTCAGGACCCAGAGATGCCCGGGTCCCTGTGAGCAGGGCTGGCAGACAGATGGGGCCACGACATGGAGGGAGCTGGCACAGAACACACAGGATTTTGCTTCCAAACCACCAGATGCCAGCTCCAGCTTTCCATCTGCCTCTTCCTGTCCTCTCGGGCAGTGTTGCACTGTGTCCGTGGGATGCGGCCAGATGCATCTGCTGACCTGGGGGGAAGGCCGGGGACCTCAGCACCCACAGAGTGCAGAAAAGCAAGGTGCCTCCTCTCCGCCAGAGACCCAGGAAGCCAGAGTTCACAGGTCACTGCTTAGAGTCTAGAGAGATTTCAGAAAATTCCAGGAGGCCACAGCAAGAGCCACACCCACCAGGGCAGAACCCACCGCACAGCCTTTTCTGTCCCGCTTCCTTCTTCCCTCCTGCCATCCTTAGTACTGCCTCGTGACAGAGGACCGGCAATGGGGGAAACATATGAAGACCCCATGAGCTAATTCAACAGAAAACTGGCCTCCAGGGAGAACCCCGTTCTAGAAAGGAGTCTGAGGGGTAGGAAGAGGAAAAGAGGAGGAGAGAAGGAGAAAAGCCAAAGGAGCAGCCTTTGAGCAGGTGGGGACACACGGGATCGTCATGGATGACCCAGATGTGGTGACAGCACTGGAGCTGGAGAGCGGGAGAACTTCAGTCTCTCTCCCTCCCACAATAGCAGTTCAGGGCCTGAGGACTGCTTGCCGGCCGGTGGTCCACACTCAGCCCTCCTCCTCTCCTGCGCACATTGGCTCTTTCTGCTCTAACTCTCATTCCGGCATCCACTCCCTCTCCCTGCCCTCCCTGATCACCAGGGCGCCCCCCACCCCCGGCTACCACCACCCTGTGAAACAGAAGCCGGTGTACCTGTGTACTCGGTGCCCACCTCAGGTCTGCAGGGCTGCCTGGGAGCAGGAACCCAGGCCGGTCCACAGCAGCACGTCTCCCCCCATCCCGAGCTGCAAGCCCACAAGTGACGCTCTGAGCAAGCAGGGAGCCCAAGGACCCCTTTCAACTGGCAGCCGAGAGGAAAAGCCACGACTAAGAACCAAGGAGAGAAAAGGGGGCCCAGATGAAAAGGAGGAGGAGAAAGGAGATTCCTAACTCCAAGAGAAACAGAGATATATAAAAGCTACCAGGGAATAAATAAGAGATACAGAAAGAGACCTCAGCCTGGCCCGGCGTGATTTTTTTCTCTTGCCGCAGTAATGATCTGATTAGGGTTCAATCCTGCGTTCTTCCCATCCTAACTCATCTTCCCGGAGTCTCGACTGCCTCCGGGAGACGGATGGCCATCCTGCAGGAGGAGGGATGGGTGAGCTGGGGATTGCGCACGCCTCCCCGCACCTGAGGCCCAGGACCTCGCCTCGGCCCCACGACAAGGCCGACGAGTGGTTGCTGCTCTCCTTCTGACTGGTTCTGCAGAGAAAAGCCTGCCTTTGTGCCCGAGTGCACAATGTGGGCACAAATGTGGGAACCACGGAGCCCACGACTTAGAAGACTCCAGCCCGTCCCTCCTTCCTGTGTGTCTGTCCCAGCCGGCCACAGCCAGGGACCAGCGAGGGGTGGGCACTGCCCAGTGCACTCAGAAGCAGTGCCTTCGTCTCTGATACCCCCAGACCCGAGCTCCCGACGCAGCTACAATGAGGCAACGGGAGCAGCATTTGTCACACACGGACCCCGTGTTGGGCGTCGTGCTGTCTGGTTTTATGAACATATGTCCTTTACTCTGAAGAGCGAGCCTATGACTTAATGTGTCATTATGCCCACTTTATAGCTGGGGAAACCGAAGCTGGGGGAGGCAAATGACATACCCCGTGTCACAGAGCTGAAACGCACTGGCGCGCCGGAGGAGGGAATGTTGGAGAAAATAGGTTGACCAGCTATGCTAAAAGCACCAGGACTGGGCTAGAAGCAAGAACCAGCAGGCATATAATTCTCGCTTTTCTCTATAATATCTGTCCTTCCTCGGGGCTCCATACGCCAGTCTCCGGGCCTGCTTCTGTGCCTCAGATCTGGAGTTTCTGCCCTGAGAAAGTAGCTCATGGAGAACCGGAAGGTCCTGAGAAGCTCATGGAGAACCATGAAGAACCGGAAGGGTCAGCTTGGTTCTCCCCGCTCCCAGGACAAAACCAGCCCTCACCTCACACTCCCCTCAAGAGGGCTCGTGGGATCCCCAGAGGAAGGAAGGTGACAGTCCCCCAACCGGCTCAGCGAGGGACAGGTTTTGGTTTTCTCTGGATCCATCCCCGGGGCAGGACGCTGCCCGACATCTAGTCATTTATGGGAGATGGTGTCCATTCTCTCCCAAGTGGTACATCCAGTGAACCTGTTACTTTCTGTTGTTGTCTGTCTTTATTCTTTTTTTAACTGCTTTTAGTTACATTTAGGCAAGGCGGCCAAATGCTCCCGGTCATCTGGCCATAAACACGGTTCATTTTATTGTACCAGAGTTAACACACAATTTTATGGGACACACACATTTGTCTGGGAAATCCGGAGAAGCGGTAGCAAGAGGCTGGAGGTGGGGTGGGTATTTGAGAGCTGAGGGATCTGGCAGCCTAGCTGGGGCGGGGGGGGGCTGACAGCACTGCCAGGCTCGGCTGAGGGGGGCGGGGGGCGTGAACTGGCGGGGTGGGGGGGGAGCAGAAACCCACAGATGGGCAAACCCAGAGCTACGAATGTTGTTTCCTGGAGCCCCAGTCAGGACAGCTCCCATTTAGGAGAAAAGAAACCAAGCATTTATTTAACACCTACTATTAGCTTACCCAATCCTTACAACCACCTCAGCCCTTGTTTCCCTTTGACGGACAGGAAAACTGAGGCTCAGAAAGCTTAAAGCCTCAGAGTGGCAGAGACAAGTTTCGACCTCATGTCTGACAGATCCCAGAGCTGACACTCACAGAGAGACACCAGTGGTTCTCTCAAGCATGGCTTCCAGACCGGGAGCATCAGCCTCATCTGGGAACTTAAAAACACAAGATTATTGGGTTCCGTATCCCTCCCCTTAACTGAAGGAGAAACTCTGGGCATGGGGCCCAGTAATCTGTGTTTTAACAAGCTCTCCAGGTAAGGCGAACATGGATACTTCTTAGCCGACAGGCAGGCGTGGACTAAAAGAGGGATCCCCTAAGTGTGGTCTCCAGACCAGCAGCATCAAAATCACCCGGCAACTTGCTAGAAATGCAAGTTCTTGGGGGTGGGGATGGGTGGGGGCAAAATGGGTGAACGGGAATGGGAGTTCCAGCCACGGGAAGAGTAAGTCACAGAGATGAAAGGTACAGCCCAGGGAGGACAGTCCGCGGTACCGTAAGAGTGCTGTGCGGGGACAGGCGGTGGCTACACGAGGGCTGCGCCCAGCAGCACGCAGAGAGTTGTTGAATCACGGTTGCACACCTGAGACTACGTAACATCGTTTGTGTCCACTACACTGCCATTAAAAGAAAGAAATGCAAGTTCTCGGGCCCCATCCCAGACCTACTGAATCTGAAACTCAGGGTAGGGGCCCCCGTTGGGAAGGGGTGGGGGGGACTAGTGTTGTCACAAGCCCTCCAGGGGGCCTGGCTGCACACCCAAGTCTGAGAACCACTCACTGCTTTGCCTTCTGCTACCTCTTCCTCAGGTAGGACAGGGCGGCATAAGACACCCTGGTGGCTGGTCCAAGTGCCAAACGATGGGCTGTCCGTCCCTAACTAACAAGCTGCAGGCGGTCAATATTTCAACTTGTTATGGTGGCATGAAGGACAGGTGGAGAAGGCGGCAGGAGAAAAAACAGGAAGATGCAAGACCCAGGGAGAAGTCCAGAGAGCCCTGGAAGCGGAAGTAGGCTCAGAGGGTGGCTTTCATAGGAGGAGATCCAGGAAAAAACAGGTTCCTCCAAGAAGTTTTTTAGTTGTTGTTGGTTTTTTTTTTTTCCCCTTTTTCTGGTGATATTTATTCCAAAAGCAACTAGGGTTAAGTAGCAGAAAGACCAGTGGCCTCAGGTAAGTGCACCAAATGGAAATCAACCTATAGGAGAAACATGCCAGACTAAAGGGCTTGTCCTGGTCCCTGGTGGAGACGAAGACCACGCCAGACGCTGATGAGCACTGACAGTATGCCCAGCACCACGGAGCGCGCTTTCCACGCACCACGGCTCATGCTCACAATAGCCCCACCTTCCCTTTTACAGTAGAGGGGACAGAGGCTCTGAGACAGTGACCATTTGACACAGAGTCTCCCAGCTTGAAAGCCAGGAACAGGATCCACTCTTCCCTTGCTGCCAGTGAGAGCCAAGTGGCCTCTGGCCTGTGACTGTGCATTAGAACATCTGTAAGAAGGAAACCACTTGGCGCCATCCAATATGGTAGCCACACGTGATTACTAAGCCCTTGAAATACACCTAGTGGTACTGAGATGCTGGCTTTTAAATTCTGCTTAATTTTAATGAATTCAAATAGCCACGTGTGGCTGATGGTCACTGTATTAGACAGTGTAGACCAATAGTGAGTCTTAACTGTGATTTCAGGCTGGGCCTTGTCTCCTAGTGACCCAAGTTCCGAGAGAAATCGACACAGAATTCTAGCACAGGCTCTAGTCATAGAACCTGGCAGCAAACATCCTTTTGTCTGGATCCCCCTACCCCAGCATCCTCTTGCCCGCAAATGGTGATGTCAATGGCCATAGGTGACCTGGTCTTCCTGGGGCTTTGACAAAGCCAATCTCCCTTTACCTGGGGCACCAGCATTCTGCCTTCACACTACAGAAATCCTTCTTGACAGAAAGGTTTCCCCAGATTGGAGCTGGCCAGTCCTAGTTACAAATTAACCCTAGTCTTTAAGGAGCAGTACAGCCTTAGGCAGGCTACTGAGTTCTTAGGATCTCTGGCTCCCATCACCAAAAATGGGAATAAAGGAATTGCCTGGCGAATCGGATTGCTGGAATGAAAGGAGTGGCTGTGGGATGTCAGACACCCCCTACACCTCCTGACCACCTTTCCCCCCTCAGCCCGTACTCATCCACACACCAGTCCTCTTGGAGCTGGAAGCTTCTTCCCACCCTCCGGGGGGTTGTGCTGGCTATTCGTGGATTATAAGGCACCTCACATCTCTGCCTTCGACAGTATTTCCCCAAACTCCTTCCAGAATTGGCATCCAGAATCCACAAGCAACTGTGCAGTCCCCTGCAGCCAAGGCCCCCAGCAGGCCGCACCCCTCGGCTGCCTCAATCAGCAGGGTCTCCCCCTAGCAAGCTGGGCCACACCGGCTCCCTCAGGCTTGGCCTGAGCTGAGGTCACCTGAGAGCGCCTCACCACCCTCCAGAAGATCAGAGAATCCTTCCCATGATGCTGGCCCCTCTCCAGCTGAGGCCACGACTAGAATGTCTAAAATCAAATTAATTTCACTTCGCCAGTATGATTGTCAATAAAAAGTTATTATTCAGTCAGTGGATGTTTTAATTACCAAATGTCAAGCACTGTCACCTCCCATTAGCAGTGTAATGGTCCTGAGAGAGTCCTTAAAGAACTCCGGGAGAATCTCTCATCCCCAAAGTGGACCCCAGAACCACCTCACACTAAGCATTCTGAATCCCCTTCTTGAAAGCTCCCCACGGGAGGAAGTCCCCCACTCTCTTAGAAAGCATCTATGCACCCAAAGTTCCCTCCGTCCAGCTGGACCCTCCCTTGCTTCAGTCCTGTGAGCGAGAGCTACTATTTGTAGGACAGTGAACATCCGTTATGGGCAAGAGGATGGAGGAACTCTGAGCACCATCTCAGGGGGTCACATGAGAACCCCAGTCTTGCCACTGACCATAACGTTTATTCAGGACAAATTATGTAGCTTCCCAAAGGCCCTCGTTTCCACCTACAAAGTAAGGGTAGTCATACTTATTTCATAGGACAATGAGAGAGGTAAGGCTTCGAGCGCAGAGTCTGGGACACACTCATTGTGCAGTGTGTGCTCGAAACTGATTTTGCTGTGATGGTGCTATATAGGACAAAGGGAGCATAGAGAGCAGATTACATGGATTACCCTCCTTTGTTCTTCTAATACACCATACCAAGCTTTGTTCACCGATCCAC
Source organism: Mellivora capensis (assembly GCA_004024625.1). Taxonomy (NCBI): domain Eukaryota; kingdom Metazoa; phylum Chordata; class Mammalia; order Carnivora; family Mustelidae; genus Mellivora; species Mellivora capensis. The sequence goes on along the minus strand of PISX010001650.1, from coordinate 56,957 downwards.
TCATGGTCTCACTGATTCATTCGTGGCTTCGTTTACTCAATATTTATCGAATGCTTTCCATGAGCCAGAAACTACCCTCGGGCTGGGGCTGCATGCTCCGAGTAAGTAGGTCCTTCTCCTCACGATGTTTCCCGAAGGGGAGCTGAATTGCCTGCCCACCACCCGCAGAAGCGTTGAAACCGTGGTGAGTACAAAATACAGGAAGAGCTCCGTAAGCAGGGATCATGACCGGGCCAGGAGATGGTCTAGGACGTCAGGGAATCGCAGGGTTTTCAACACCCTTGAGGATGAACTTGCACTTCTCCAAGTAGACGTTGAGATTCTGGAGGGCAGACAAAGACCAGTCCCCAAATCTAGCAGCGTTCCTGGCTAAGACCGAATGTGTACTAAGGGCTGTTTGAATTGGTAAAAGAAAAAGCTACTAAGCGGGTGTAAGCGTGTTTGCTACACTTGTGGCTCTGGCACTCGGCCTTCCGGTCCCTCAACCCCCGGGGGTCTTGCCCTCATTTCCTCTGTTTCCCAGCCTGCCTTCGGCCCCACCCCGATGCGATGTCCGGAGTCACGACCTGCGTGCCTTGGAAAAGCCTCCCGGGTGCTCTCGCTTCTCAAAAACCCTGACACAGACAACATTTTCCATTCTGCCCTCCCAGCCCCGCCTGCCAATGCTCGCCCTCACCCCAGACTGGTCTCCACGTCATCCACGGGGAGGTTAAAAGTGGAAAACCACGTGCACAGAAAACCTTGAGAAACCGGACGCCTTGAAGAGGTAAGCACCTTCTCGGGGAGGGTGGTTTATGCTTGAGTCCTTTGTCTGGCTATGTCAGACTGCAAGGCCGTGGGCCGGGAACGGACTCCCTATCTGCCGGCGTGCTGGACGCAGTAGGGGCACTCAGCAAATCGTAACTCACAACGGGGATGAGGCAGCAACGGGGAAGCGGAGCAGAACAGAGAACGCTCCGCTCCTGCACACAGAGCCCGGGGGCGGGAGCGTGTTTCAAGGTGCCCCAGAACCAGAGCCCTGGCTGGACCGTCCCACTAGGTCAAGGCACTTTACCCTATTGGTAAAAAAGCAGGGAGATCTCCCTCCCAGACATGCATGACTCAGAAACACTGGTACCAACCACAGCTGACAGAGGAGGCCCAGGCTGCGAGAAAGAAAGAGACAGAATGTGGTGGGGAATCTGGGAGCATAACCAGTCAGGGCTGCAGAGACTCCCTGGACTCCAGAAATCCAACAGGCAGTCCCCACTGTCTGGGGAAAGGCAGCACAGAGAGCAGCCGCCAGCCCAGCGGTGGCACCTCCGAGCACAGGCAGAACGCAGGCGAGGCAGCCGAACAGAGCTTAGATCCAGAACATGTTCATGTCATGACCTTGAACCTGAACTGGTTCATTAACATCTCCGAACCTTAGCTTGGTCACCTTAGCACGGGGTTTAGGGTCTGTTGTGAGAATGTATACTCCATCGTAGGTCCTGGGGGGAGAGCTGTAGCAACACAGACAAGTTCCTGCTCTCAGAAAGCTTCCCTTTCAACTAGGGAAGAAGAAACAAACATCTTATATGGCAAATCGGGACAGGGACAATGATGACAGATAAAGCAGGGTCAGGGGACAGCAAGGTCAGAAAAGGCCTCTGACCTGTGACCTTGTGACATCAGAACAAAGACCTCAACAAAAGGAAGAGGCCTGGGGAAGCAACAGTCCAGACAGAGGGGAAAATGGGGAGCAGATCCTGGGAAAGGAAGATGTTCTCAGCAAGCCAGAAGGACAGCAGGGAGGCTGGGGTGGCCAGTGGCCAAACATGGAGGAGAGAGGCAGAGATCCAGGTCAGACGTGGAGGGCCCTGGGCTTTCCGCTGCATGACAGGAGAAGCCACAGCGGGTTTGGAGATGTGGAGACAGAACCCTCTGGCCGCTGGGCAGGGACAAGAGTGCAGGTGGCCAACAGGAGACCGTCACCACGGCGAAGCCTTAAGAAGTGTCACACAGAGACAAGCACCAGGGGTGGGGGCGCTGAGGAAAGTCAGAACCAGGCAAAGCGAAGAGGACCAGGAGCAGATGCACAAAGAGAAGAAAAGAGCCAATGAAGTTGCTCGCGTGCATGCTACCAGCGAAGCCAGCACAGAGCAGGTGCACCAAACACGTTAGGGCCCTTCTCCCCTTCCGGACCCCACCTGCCAGCAGCCACGGCGCCGCAGGAGAGGGATACCAGGAGGCCTGCTGCATCCAGACGCTCAGGACACAGTGAGAACTTGGGGGGAACGTGGCAGAGCCCATGTCGACCATGAATCGTGTCTCCGGGCGCGGCCAGTCACAAGCTCCCAGGTCCCAGTTCAGTTAGTGTAGGTGGCCCTGAGATGAGGCCAGCTGCTACAGGCTGAGTAGGGGCCAAGGATTCTAACATAGACCTTCAAAGGGCTGAATGTTGTTTTTAATTACAGAAGGAACACAGACTTAGTGGACATGACATTTGACCTCAAAACTCTACTTATATGAATCAACAGACGTTTGTGCAAAAATTTAAGCCAAGGACGTTCATTAACACATGATCAATAGTGGAAAATTGGAAACAACCTAAATTGCAAACAGTTAAGGATACGCTAAATCCCTTCTTTGGAAAGGGCAAAAGGAAAGCACAAGGTAAAAAATAAAACTCGCCCATAAATATCCATACCTAGAAAGAATCACAATTTGATTGCTGGCATGTTGTCTTTCCAACTTTTTTTCCTATGCATCTACATGAATTTTGGGGTTGTTAATATAAAATCGGGACCATAACGAATATACTGACTTACAATCTGACTTGTTTTATGTAGCAAACATTGTAAATATTTTCATGCCATTAAATATTGTTCTACAACATATTTTAATGGTTTCACGGTGTTTCATTATTTGAACGAAGCATGATTTATGTAACAGATTCCATACCGTTGAGCATTTCAGTCACTTCCAATTTTCTACCATTACAAACAGTGCCTCAGTACCCAGCCTCGTACATGAACTTTTGTGAACATCTCTGATTATTTCCTTAAGGTAAGAGAAATGTCAAGACATGGAGTTGCTGAGTCAAAGAGAAGATCCACTTTTAATGCTTTTTTTTTTTAATACTGTCAACCCTCCAGAAAAGTTGTAACTATTCATACCCCCAGAGCAAGAAATGAGAGCCCCCATTTCTCCACGTTTAAACCATTGTGTATTATCATTTTTGCCAATTTAATTGGGGAAAACAGAATCTTGTAACTGATCTAATTAGTGTTTCTTTGATCCCTACTTAAGCTGAACAAATTTCCATATGTTTATTAGCCATTTTACTTTTTTTTTTCTCCTTTATTTAATTCTGGGAATTGCCTGTTTCTGTCTTTTGTTTATCTTCTTCATGCTGATTTTTGAAAGCTTATTAGACCCAAAGGCAATTTACAAGGAAAAGTTACTCCAAAAGCCTCCAGGGACTGGAGGACGAAACATCATTTATAGAAAGTCCCTGTAGGTTTGGCTAAACCCCATGATGACCCGGATCTCCCAAGCTTGGGGTCCAAGGGCCCCAGACTGATGAGCAGAGGAGTTGGGAGCCAGAGCTGAAAAGACAGAGGCCAGTCCCTGGCCTGGTTCTCACCAGAGATGGGAGAGCAGGAAGGAAGGGACTGAGGCATGGCCTTGGTGGCCCCAATATGGCAGACATTTGGGATTTCTACTGGAAAGGAAAGAAAGTGGGCACACGTGGTTTGTCCAATCAGTCAAGTTCAAAACAATTACTTATCTTTCAAGAGGTAAAGTGTCAGGACGGGAGAACATCAGCCTCTGGGAGCCACCGGCTTCGGTTTCCGTAGCCTGAGCACTAAACTAGAAGAGGCTGGGATAAATTAGCCGGGTGGGGAATTTTAAAGCCGAGCTGTACATAGTTCACTTCTAGCACTGATTGGCAGAGGGCAGCTGCTTGGGTTGGAAAGAAAACTGTTTTCCAAAAGAGAACTGAAATCTCCCTCCTGTACGAGTGTGCCTGGCCTGGAAGAAGTTCAGGTCTCCACATATGGACCCTAGAAATGAGACAGAAAGCTTCAGGGCCTGGATCCAACGATGGGCGTAGAGGCTCAGGACGGGGACAGAGGAGTGGGGTGAAATGGGATGAGGCTGGAGATGTCCTGCACCTGCTGCGTCCAGGGGCAACCCAATGCGCCTCCCCCCACCCCCGCTCCCATGCAGCCTTGAACCCTGAAACCACTACCATACTTTGTGCAGGCCACATTCCTCAATCCCACTGACCGACTAGGTTTCCCATCCAGAGTCCAGGCACGCTAGCCCGACAAGGCTAATCCATCTCTTCCAGCAACCTTCCTACTGCCTGGGACAAGCGCAGCCTCTTTCCGGAAGGCTGACGGGCTGGTCGTGAACGCGCCATCCTCGTTGCGCACCTCCAGTGGGGCCCTTCTCTGTAGAAGGTGGTGAGACATGCCTGAGGCGGGGCTGGCCCCACACCCACTTGTTCCACAGGACTGCAATCCTTCCGGGGCCCGTCGAGCCCCATCCACAGCCTCAGCGCAAGCCTTACCTTTGGCATAAGGCTAAGGCAACTCAGAACCCTCCTGAGTGCTCTCAGTTCCACTGTGACCTTCTTGGTCACTAAAGCCCTGTCTTGAGCTGGAGACCCTTTTAGTACTTTCCAAGGCTGACCCTCCCCAGTGCCTTTCCCCACCTGGGCTCTCCCCTCATGCCTCTACCAAGAATCTCCAAGCCCAGATTCTCCATCATTGTGCTCAGAGGTTCTCCGGAGAGTGGCGCCCCCCACCCAGACTTCAGGGGGGAAGAGGGTAGGGACGATGTTTCTGTTTTTTAATGAACAAATCATATTCATATAATGAGGAGAATCCAGGGCACTGATCTTCTGCGGACGGCTCCAGAAAACTTTTCTGTGGTGTACACCTGCATCACCATCAACCTCATCAACATACAGAATAGTCCCAGCCTCCCAGGCCTCCTCCCAGGCGTTACCAGAAATGACCACTACTTGACTTCCATCAGCACTGATTAGGTTTGCTTATTTCTGAACTCCACGTAGATGGAATCACACAGCGTGTTCTCTCTCGCATCTGGCTTCTTTCACTCTACATAATGTCCCTGAGACACTTATTAACTTTGCTGCTGGCACTAAGGACCAAAGAATTTAGCGATTCCTACTCTATAACACAGTATGGGCTTTCAAACCATGTTCCAAGGAGACCAAGGGGTCCTGCCAAGCGGGGGGTGGAGGGAAGGACGGGACAGCAGGGAGAGTGAGCTCCCCTGTGGTTCATCTGGTGAAGCTCTATATCTGTGCTACACAGGGGGTTTCCATTAAGCTTTCTTTGGTCTCAAGGGTCCTAAGACAAAACAACAACAACACAGTTAAAGTACTCAGAAACTCTCCACATATGTGCCGTGTCTTTGCCCCTCCCCCCAGTCAAAAAAACTGAGAAGAAGGAAGTTAGATAGAAGACACAATGGCCAGCACACTTGGGACATCAGGGTGCTTTTGGGTGAAAAGCTGACTGTCGCTCAGGAATCCTTATTCCTATCATAAGACCAGAAGACCTCGCGGTCCCCACCATCCTCCGACAGCCAAGAATCGTGTCCAGGAGATCCAAGACAGAAGCGGCTGACCCCACCCCACCCCGCTCTGGAGCCCCCTTCTCCTGGCCATGAGGGGTGGTTTTCCTAAGAACCATGTCTGAACACCAACAGGTATTTATGTTGCCGAGAAGGGTTAAGATCGTTAGGCCAACATGGGATGTTTCCTAATCAAGGAGTGGGTGGCTATATCCCACAGGTCAACATGGCCCATGTCAATTTCTCTTTCCCCCAAGGGTTTGAGGTCTTTGCATGAGTTAGATGTTGGCTCCTCCCGCCATATGCAGGCACGGGGGAGATGTGTGGGGAACAATTCAATTAAGAGCAAAGGGACTGCAGGCTTGAGGAATAAAAAGAACAAACCAAGACTTGCTGGTGACTCCCCTGGCTCTGAGCCCCAGCCCTGAGGGAGAGGGGATATGGGGAAGGGGAGGTAGGCAAGGCTGCTCTGCCTCTGATTCCATCCCGGACCCTGGTGGAGACAGACACACATTTTTGACAAACACTCTTCCCCTAATTGTGAAGCCCCAGTGGATTGCAAGGGAAATTTAATCCATATGTCTCTGATTCATTTCTACTTAACTCATCAACATGCTGTTTTGTAAGAGCCATTTCGTGTCCAAGTGCCTTTTTTTTTTAAGCTCTTAAAACCCTGGGTTTTTTCTTCGAAACAGGAAATCATACTGTGCCAAGAGAACAGGAACTTGAACCCTCAGAGGTTCAAACTGGGTTCAAAGCTCCTGCTTCCCCAGAGACCTGCATCAGAAGGGTGTCCTGCTGCCTCTATGCCCCCCTGCACCACGCTGGGGGGCAGGGATCCTCAAAGTAGCCAAATCAAACCAGGAGAAACCTGGAGAAAGCCGCAGCACCGGGCTATTTCGGGGTCAAAGTGTTCTGTTCACAGCCAGGCCTGTGCTCCTCAGAGCCCACAGGGGCCTGCGGCCTGCAGGAGGGAGGGAAGATCCGCCAGGAGTTCCGTTCTGCTTCATTAGAAGTAGCATCTTTACTCAAAACAGAATCCTTACAAGCAGGTTCCTCTGGAAATGAATCCGGGCCCCCTGGTCTGAGCTCCACTGTGGGCTTTGGCAAGGTCTCTGGAACGGCAGTGAACTTGCAAGGTCCAAACCAGATGGATAGAAGAATGACATGCCGACCGGCCTCCCCTTCCTGCTCTCCTATTCCCTCACCTTGCCAACAGACACACAAACACCTCTCCCTGCCCTCCAGCCCCGTGGACCTGAAGGTCATCAGGGCGACAGTAAACGTGTGGGTTGATTTCCTTCAATCTCAGCAACAGCTACGAATACAGGGAGAGATTCTGCGGAAAGAAAAATGGGCTGGGGCCTACAAGAGTTCTGGGCAGGCTCGGTCTGGACCAACAGCGGGCTGTCGAGTCAACAGCAGCCGCTTGCCCCAGTGTGGGTGGGGGTTTGCACACAGCGCAGTCTGGAGAACCTACATTTCAGGGAGGACTGACCATCCTTGACTGCCTCCCTAGAGTAAGAAGAGAGTTTAGCATGAATCTTATGTCAAGGAATTCACAGGGTCAAAGGGGTAGAGAACCAGATAGCCAATGTCAAATAAGGCGCAGGGGCAGCAAAGAATCTGTGAACAGATAAAAAGCCCCAGTCCTGTCCTCCTCTTACACTGAGAAACAGGCTTACAGCAAAACAGCCCCAGGACAAAGGCCTCTCAGAGGCGGGGGCTCCGGGGCTCGCAACCCACAGCCAGGGAAGCTGAGTACCGTAGGGTTGTTTGGATTGTTAATATCCCGCCTCTCCCTGCCCCACTGGCTCTGGGTTTGGCTGGGTGACTTGGTTTGGGCAACAAAATGTAGGGAGAGTGATGGCGACAGTTCCAAGTCAAGGCTTTAAGAGGCACGTGTATTTGTTCCTGCCCTCGCACGCCTGCCACCTGCCATCGGCTTGGCTACCCCTGCGGGGGCCCCCAACACAGAAATGTGCTCACCCTAACCCACAACCTGGAGCAAAACTTCAGCCGAGCCCAGACAGCATTAGCCCAACCCCAGCCTGACCCACGGGCCTGCGGCCAAGAAACACATGCTCGTTGGAAGCCACTGAGACGGGAGGCGTTTGTTACCCAGCACTGAGCTGCCTGAGACACAGAATTAAAGTCTGAAATAACCAGACTAGGAAGAAGTGGTAGGGTCCGCTGTGCCTTCCAGGCAAGATGGGCCCTGGCTCCACCTTACTCCGTAAAACTGATCCCTATGGCAAGTTTGAATCTCTGCCATGGTTCCTTTAGGACTTCATTCCACGAGCGGCTACTGAATCCAAGGTGTGTGGCCGTTAGGAAAATAGAGATCCACCGGGACAGAACGGTGGCCCTTAAGGAACCCCTATGTCACGACAGACGCACAAGTCAAAATGCTGCCATCTCAGGGGTGCACCAACCTACGGGGGGAGCAGAGTGCAGGGGTGAAACAAAGGGTGGCCAGGGAGGACCTCGCGGGGATGTGTGATGTGGGAGGCGTGACTAGTGAGAGTTAAGCACCGAGACTGCTCTCCGCCAAGGATCCTGCCAACCAAGCATCCTTTCCCACACCTTGGGTGCCCTCACCAGATTCACGGAGACAGACACAGCCACAACTGCTCCCCTTATTTGTTCACATGTTCGAACCCTTTCCTTGAGCACCTACTATGTGCCTGCCCTGCACTGTCCAATTCACTGGGGAGACGGAAAGCTGGCTGGTCTAAGTTGAGATGCGTCGTCATCGTGACAACACAATGGATTTCAAAGACAGAGCACCAACTCATAAATGTCTAAGTCACCTTGTAAATCTTGAAAATTGGAAACATGTTGAAATGATACTGTGTTCGGTGTATGGGGTTAAATAAAATACATCAGTGGGATTCATTTCGCCTGTGTCTTTTTTTTTCTTTTTTTTTTTTTTTTTTACTATGGCTACTAGGAAGCTTAAAGTACATATGAGGCTCTCGCTGTATTTCACATAAACGGTACCACGCTAGACTTAAGGCCCAAATCTGGCCGCACGGGAGACTGCCCTGAGGATCTTTATATATTCTAAAGCCGAGGCTGCCCCACCCCACACACCAATGAAATCCGAATCCCAGGGTGGCACCAGACATCAGTATTTTGTGAAGCTCCCCAAGCGATTCTAAGTTGCAGACAAGTCCAGGAACCACCACTCTAGTGAAAGGCAAAGGCACAACCCTCTTTTCCTAGGCGTGGAGGAGACACACGTAGTCACCGGTGGTCTGTCACCATCCATGGTGACAATTACAAATGTGCTGGGTCTCCCCCCAACATACACATCCAATGTGTTTTAGGGAGAAATGGGGAGACACACCCCTCTTCTGCCCCAGGGCACATGTGGGCAGTTTTCCTCTGCTCAAGAGTGTTCCATGGGCTGCTCTCCTCTGGCCTCGGCCACAAGACAGTGTTTTTTTCAGGGAGCCAAGCCTAAGCCAAGTGCCATGGCCTCCTGCCCAGTACCTGAGCAGACTCAGGTCACAGAGGCATTTCCAGCAGTGAAACACACACCCAACTTACAGTTCATCTGAATGTTAACTGAGTGAGATGTAGATAGTGGAACAATTAACAGGACACAGGGAATGCCCAGAGGCACACAGTGCACCCCCAGGGAGTCCTGAAATGCCTTTGGTTTGCATGTGGAAGCAAGAAATGCTCCTGCAGAGTGAATAAGGTTCCAGAGCTAAGAAGTGGGAGGTGGTTAGGGCCCCCTGGAGACCCCCCCTCCACCTGCCTGAGGTCAGAGTTTTCTCCAGTAGCCCTAGGAGAGCACAGGGGTGGGGACAGGGAGGGCTGCTCTAGGGCTCTCACCTTCCTTGAATTTTGCCCCCCCCCCCCCCCCCCCCCCCCCCCCCCCCCTCCTGCTAGAGGCAGCTTCCCTGGAAATCAGTTCCTGCTGTTTCTCCTGGTTGTTGGCCACAGGAAGCCGGAGAACAGTGGCAGTGGGCTGGAGTCATGGAAGAGCAGTGGGCAACGTGGACACTCGACTCCTGAGAGCCGTGGGATGGGGCAAAGGGAACCACATGGGGTGACACCACAGACAGCTGGGGACTCCTCATGAGACCCCCGACATCAGTGTCATCAGAGCCCAGGGGCATCAGACTCAGGATGCATTCCCCAAATGGACTATAATGACAGTTTTCGTCGCCGGACAAAAGGTCATACATTTCAAATATTTCCAGATTGCTGTATGTAACTTACATCTCAACAAATCTTTTTAAAAGACCAATGCACTCTCTCAAATAATTAAAAAAAAAAAAAACTTAAAAAAAAAAATAAGGGTGGGGGAGGCACCTGGGTAGCTCATTCTGCAAAATGTCTGCCTTTGGCTCAGGTCTCGATCCCAGGGCCTTGGGATGGAGCCCTGCATCGGGCTCCTTGCTCTGCAGGGAGTCTGCTTCCTCCCTCCCTTCTGCCCTTCCTCCCCCAGCTCATGCTCTCTCCCTCTCTCTCTCTCTAAAATAAATAAATAAATAAAATTAAAATAAAATAATAAAATTAAATAAATAAATAAATATCTTTAAAAGATCAGTGCTGTGCTATGAGACTTTGGAAAAGTCATGAGACTTTCTATCTGCAGTTTCCCCAGCTGCAAAAGGCGCACATTAAAGCAACCCGCTTTTATAGTGAGGTTGTCGGGAGGAAAGCCAGCCAGATGCTTAGCCCACAGGCTGGCCTGGAAATACCAGTGCCTAGGTTCCATCTAGTAGTAATATTAATAATCAGCATTATCAGAAAAATAATTATGGCAATAAGACGAGGCCGTAGCTTAAGAGGCATGACAGGTTTCTGCTCATCCTGTTGGGCTCTGGGATGCCTGGGTGGCTCAGACAGTGAAGCATGTGCCTTCAGCTCTGGTCATGATCTCAGGGTCCTGAGACCGAGTCCTGCATCGGGCTCCCTGCTCAGCGGGGAGCCTGCTTCTCCCTCCCTCTTCCCCTCCCCCTGCTCATGCACACACTCCCTCTCCCTCTCTCAAATGAATAAATATTAAAAAAAAAAAAAAAAAAAGAAAGAAAGAAAAAGAAAGAAAGAACAGCATGCCCTGTCCCTTCAGCGCAGGTTCCAGAATGAGACACGGCTCCTGGTAATACTGATAGTATAGGATTCATAGTAATAATGTAGTAAGAGTTAACAGAGACAGCCTGTAGTAACAGCAACATAATACACACAATGTCACTATAACCTAATATGACACAGATACCACCATATACAACAGATTACCGCAGCAGCCTAAACGCTGTAACAAAGTAGACGTAACATAGTAGTAATAGTGGTAATGACTGTGAAAGCAGAGAAGCCCTCAGCCTGAGCATGAGCAAGTAGTTACCATTCAAAGAACTAAGGCACATGGTTGCTATCTTGGGAGGCCCTGTCGCACAGTATGGTTTAGTATGCAAGCGTTAGCTCCTGGATCTTTACCCAAAGAAAATGCAAACACTAATTTGAAAAAATACATGCACCCCTTTGTTTACTGCAGAACTGCCTACAATCGCCAAATTATGGAAGCAGCCTAAGTGCCCACTGATAGATGAATGGATCCAGAAGCTGTGGTATAATATATATACACACATATATAGGATAACCCACTATATATATGGACTATCACTCAGCCAAAGAAAGGGATGAAATCTTGCCATCTGCCACAACGTGGATGGAGCTAGAGAATGTGATGCCAAGGGAAATAAGTCCGAGAAAGACAAATGCCCTGTCCTCTCCACTCACACGTGGAATTTAAGAAACAGAACAAAAGGAGACAGAAAACAAGAGATTAACAAAAAAGCAGATTCTTAACTCTATTACAGAGTTCAAACCAGTAGTTACCACCGAGGCGGTGGGCTGGGGGATGGGGAACTAGGGGAAGGGGATGAAGAGTGCATTGAGTGCATTTCCTCCAAAGAGCACTGAATGACGAATAGAATTGTTGACTCACTATATTGTACACCTGAAACTACGACAACACTATGTGTTAATTACACCAGAACTTAAAAAGTAAATACATAGAAAACTTTTTTTAAAAAAAGAATGTGGGTGTTAGGGCTCAATCCTGGCTTTCCTACCTCCCAGCTGTGTGGCCTCAGGTAGGCTGCTTAACTCCTCTGATCTTCAGTGTCTCCATGTATTAAGGCAGCTACATTTATTACTGCCTCTTAGGGTTACTCTGAGTGTCCAGTGTGAATATTCACGATCTGCACTGAGCACAGTTCCCAGCACAGAGCTGATTAAAGAATGCAGGCTAGTTTCCTCTCCTTGGCCATCATCCTCATCAAAGACACTAAAACTGAGGCCACTCGGCCCTGCCTGTGAGTTGCGTGACTACTGAGCTCTCCTCAGTGTGGCAAGTCAGAGAGAAGATGGGTCTGGAAATCAACAAGCCTACATTCATCACAGCCCACTCTCCCACCTCCTAGCTACATGCCTGGAGGTCAGTTGCACAACCTTTCTGAGCTCAGCTCTGTTATCTAAAAAATAATTTAATAACCAAGAGCCTTAAAAATATTATTTAACCCAGCCACTCATTTTCTAGAAATTTAGCCCAGGGAGATAATCAGAGATGTACGCGGAGATTTATGTGCACAGATGTCCATCAGCACATTTTAAAAATAGTGAAGAGATGGGAATAACAGAGTGTCCGACATAGAAGATTAATTATATTATGGTACATCCAAATGAGGTGATCCTGTTCATCCACTAAAAAACATGTTGTCAAAGACTATTTAAAGACACAAGGGAGACGTTCATGACATTAAGAAAAAAAAAAAGTGGTTTACAAAACTACCCAGGTCATTGTTAGCCCTAGGGCGCCTTGGGTGAATTTGAGGAAGATTCTCACCCTCTGATGGAGGCTACTTCTTGATCCCATCACCAGCCTCCACTCCCTGCCCTTGAGCAGGACACAACCTGCACTACTGGAAGTGGCAAACCTTCCTGCCACCACCTGTTATGTCCCACTCAGCAGTCCCTCCTAAAAGACCAGCTCATGCCCCTCCCCTATTTTATATACTTCACAGGCTCCCTGCTTACTCAGAATGGCCACCAGTCTCCACCATGCCTGGAAAGCCTTGTGTGGCCTGGTCCCACATATTCTCACTAACTTCAACTTCTACTAGCCCTCCCACTCCCTCTCTCCCTCCCTCCAGACCCCGTCCTCCTTACTGTTCTTTGAACATGCCAGATGTCCTCCCACCTCAGGGCCTTTGCACTGGCAGCTCCCTCTGTCAGGGATATCTTCCCCAGATATCTGCATGGCTCACCACCTCATCTCTGTCAGATTTATCCCCATGTAGACCACCACTCATCAGGCCTCGGCCAAGCTTGCTGGATCTGCTCCAGGGCCTCTGCTCTTGTGTGTTCTCCAGGAACACTCCTTCCCCAGGGTCTGGGAGGCCCATTCCCTCTCTGCTCAGCTGGCCCTAATTCTAGAGACAGCCCTACCCAGCAGAGCCCCAGCCCCTCCACCTGGCTTCATCTTCTCTACCTTCTTCTCCAGCATAGCATGTATGGGCACCTGACACGTGAGACATGGGTTTTTGGTGCACTATCTGTCCCTCCTGTCCCCACTGGAGTAGAAGCTTCTCGAGAGCAGAGATTCCTGCTGATTGCTTCCCAATTGTAAACTAGTACTTGGTACGCCTGGATGCCCAACAATGAAGCCGCAAGGGCGGAAGGGAGGGAGGGAGGAACCCACCCCCCAGGCCACACAGATGATCCTTCTTCTACCCACATCTCCATAAAGAAAGGGATAAGAGTGAGGTCTGCTTAGAATCTCCCTCAAAAAATCACTCGCAAGCCCCAGGAGGAAATCCGCAGCGCAACTCTACTCTAGCCACCATCCTTTCTTCTTTGGAAATGAAAGGACAGAGGATTTTTCTCCAGTCACTCTTGGGAAGCTAACCCCAAACAGACAAAACCATTCACAACTGGCCGGTAACTTTCAGGATCCAGCTTGGCATTGTTTTCCTCCACCTTCTCCTCCTCCCACAAGCCCCCTCAGTGCCCTAGCGGCTCCTGGCACCACCCCCCCCAGTCCCACTGCATCCTCTGCCCAGGCACCAGACCCTGGCAAAGCCAGGAGGCAAATGCCAGCTGGCAGCTTGTTCCTCAAGGCCGCTGTTGCCGCTCTCCTCCCCTCCGGTGGCCAGGCCACGGCCTCCGGCCCCAAGCAGTGCAGACAGGCATGGCTTCGGTGACAACTGAGGTACCTTCCTGCCCTGCCCCAGCAGCCTAGGAGCCTGGTGCATGCTGCTAGTGCTTAAGGCATAGGACCAAAACTCTCACCTTAAAAAAAAAAAAAAAATATATATATATATATATATATCAGCCAACACCTATCACAGGACAGCTGCTGATTTCCAAATTTAGTCCCCCATGCCTCCTCTGTGATCTGTGACCCACAGAAAAGACAGGGGCCTGATTTCTATTATGACGTTCACCGCGGCTCTAAATGGGGAACCACGATAAATTGGGAACAGGTTTTATTACGTGCAGCTTAGCCCGGTCAAAGCCAGGGGGGGCTCGACTTCTCATTAAACAGGTGCTTAAAAGGGGACTTTGGAAAAGACCAGCATACCTGCTGGGAATTAGGGCAGATTCGTGGTATCTCAGGTTTGGGGAAGGAATTAGGAGGAACAGCAAATGGACATCACTTCACGTGTCCACCGCAATCAAGTGTTAGTGGCTAATTAAGGCGCTGTGTTGGGAAGGATTCTGGGCCTGAGTCCACGCCGACCAGTGCTGGGATCAATTAGTGATGTCTGCCACGAGCACGAGGGTGGGGCGGTCGCATGTCCGACTCCTATGTGTGGCTGGAAGGAAGGGGAAGTGTTCCTTGGTCGTGGCTCTTGGCCTCTTCTTATCTCCATGGCTCATCTGCCACACAAGTGTCCCCCAGGTTAGGAGCAATTCCCGGTGTGGCTAAAACCACCCCTTTCTGTCCTACTCCAGAGAACATATCAAAAACCAAGTTAGCAAAAGAACCATGAATCTGCCCTAATTTATAGGAAAAAAGTAAACCTTCTGCAGAAGTCGGCATTTTCATATTGCTAGCAAATTACACGCACCCTGTCTCACACTGGATCATACATCGCAATGTGGTAAATGGGAACCACGACTCTCAGACGCCCTCCTGCCTCGCACCAGACGCAGTGTCCCAAGCACCTGGGGAGCACTCTGCCAGCAGCCCAGCCCCAGCCCCGAGCGTCCCAACAACCAGACAACCTCCCCCAGGCACAGGGGGCCGGCAGGTCAGAGAAACACGACTGCCCACAGACCCTGGGAGGGCTGGGCCACAGCACTGGTCACCGAGGCCCCTTAGCTCAGATCACCATGGAGGCTCCCGCCGCAGGGCTTCAAAAGCCAGGGCCTGGCCATCCTGTATCCAACTAGCTTTCTTCGACCCCCAACCCTGAAACATTGGCACAACGGCCTCACCTGTAGCAGGTCTGAGCCATAAGCAGGACCAGGGCTGGGGTTCAATCTCCAGTGGGGAGAGATTTGCTTTCCCATCCCTGGGGTCTTCATGTTGCCAGGGCACTGACCCTTTTGAGGAAATCAGGCCACCGGGCAAGGCTGACCCCTGGTCCCCCGCTCAGCCCCAGCAGTGCGAAGGCATGTTGGTTTCCTAGAGCTGCTGTAACGAATGCACAAACTCAGTGGCTTCAAATGAAGGACATGTACTGGCTCATGGTTCTGGAGGCCAGAAGTTGGAAGTCAGTATCGCTGAGCCCAAACTACGGGCTCAGTAGGGCTGTGCTCCCTCCAAGGCTCTTCAGGAAGATCAGGTCTTAGACTGTCCCAGCTTCTGGGGGATGTCAGCATTCCTTGGCTTGTGACTACGTCGCTCCAATCTTCAAGGCCTGCACCTTCAAACCTTGCAGCCCCTTCCCCCACTGTGAGGGGTCAAACCTCCCTCAGCCTCTCTCTCGAAGGGATCCGTATGGACAGTGCCTCTGGCGGTTCCCGGATGTGTCTCTTGCTTCATCGGCGCTGGGACTGAATAGACCCAGGGAAGCCCTTTCTTGCAGCCTCCGACCACCCTCCAAACTTTTTTCCAGTCACAACCTTTGGAGCCATCTTCTTGGCCATCCTCGGGCTCTGAGACCCATCAACTCTGTATTTTGAGCTCAGCTCCTAATTACCAATCAGCCACAAGCTCCCAAATTGGTCAGAGTCATCCCAGAAAGGTAGAGGTTGCCGTTATCTACCCGGTCAACATGCGTCTTCGGGCCTCCTACACCTACTGCTCTCTCACCACCGCTCTTCTCTTTCCACCATGACAGTGCGGCTCTAGAGGGCGTGGGCCACTTCTGAGAGGCGCCTGAGAAGTAGAGAGCCCTGAGCGTCTCCTGAAGATCAAAACCAGCGTTGGCAGCCACACCTTCTTTCAAGACATGAAGACATCCCCCCAAGATGAGGGGGGTCAAACCCTGGTTGCCAGAGAATTTGCCATAATCCTGAAGAAGAACCTGAACCAGGCCCCTGTGGGTCTGCATGCCCTGGGTTTTGTCGGCACGGATCCCAGGCCTGGGACTTCCTGGGGAAGCGATTCCTGGATGAGGAGGTGAAACTCATCATAAAATTAAGACCAGGCCACCTGACTCACCTCTGCAGGCTGGCTCGCCCCTAGGCGGGGCTGGAGGAGTAGCTCTTTGAAAGGCTCCGCCTCTGACACCTCTAGAGCCCAGCAGCCTTTGAGGGGCCCCTCTGGCATCCCCCTGCTGCCGGGCCTGTACCTGAGCCTCTCCCTGTAGCTACTAGGCAGCTTTTTAAGCCCCCCTGGAGCCCTTGCCGAAGCCGCGGACCACATGGAAACAATAAAGCTTTCTGCACACGCGCATGTGTGCGCACGGGCCACGTGGAAACAATAAAGCTCTCTGCGCGCGAAATGGAAACAGTAAGGCTTCCCGTGCGTGCAAGCACACGCATGCACGCACACACATGGATACACATGACTTCGTTTAGATAGACCCCACCCCGGTAATCCAGGATAACCTCCCCATCTCAAAATCCTTAATTAAATCACATCTACAAAGACCCTTTCTCCTTATAAGGTACTACTCACGGGATCCAAGGATAGAGACCTGATATTTTGGGGGAGAAAGGCGGGGGAAGGGCGGCATTATTCTGCCTACCACAGAAGGTAAAACCAAGTGTCACTTTACTTCAGTGTAAACATAAAATTATTTTCCCTTGATAAGAAACCTCAGGCAGATGGGGAAGCATTTTTTGGCAAGGAGGAGCCTCAATTTGGATCACAAAGTCAAGCATCTATTCTTCTCCTTTAAGAAGCCAGTTCTGGAGAGAACTGAAACAAAGGAGGAAAGATATCCTTGTACCACCAGCAAATGGGCAGCAGGATGGGGGCGCAGGGAAGGGAAGGGACCGGAAGGGGCAAAAGACCCTCAGCTCAGGATTTTCACAGACAGGCTCTGTCTGCAACTGAAAGTCGTGTTTATTGCCAACTACAGCATATTTGTCTCAGGTGATGCAAGTGGGCATCATAACAGCGATCATGCACTCTGATCCCAGGGCCTCAGGCACTCTGATCCCTGGACCTACGCCGTAACCACGACAGGGCGGGCATCACCCTTGCCACGGGTACTCTGCAGAGTTCTGGCGAATGACTCAGGGAGAACTCTTTAACCCTCTCTACGGGCTTCAGCATTTTTTGTTATAAGTTTATAGTAATAACACGGGCCTTCTACTTATCTTGTGTAAAGCGCTCACATTTATTGAATGTCTCAACAGCATAAGGGGTATCCTCCCCATTCCTATGGGAAACTGAGGGCAGGGGAGAGCAAATGGCCTGAGCCAGGTCACCTACATGATACAGCCGGGATTGCACAGAGCCCTCCGTGATTCTGAATCCCATGACCCCAGGAGAGGATGCATCCCCACGCCCCTCTAAGGAGGGTGCAGCGCCTTGAAAACACTTTAGAAAAAGCCGGTGGAGTGCGCTCCTCTTGCTGCAGCCTTGGGAGGAAAGGGAGCTGTGGAGAGGTCTTGGAAGAAAGAAGAAATCTTCCAGGAGCTTCCCCAAAGTAGATCCCTCCCAGCCTCCAGAGAAGGTTGGGAGGAAGAATGAGATCATAAGTATAAAATACTCTGCCTTCCGGGAAGAAGGATTACTCATAGATTGTAAGCACGCCCGCCCCAGCCCCGAGGGCTGGGCTGTGCACAGATTCAGAAACCAGGGCCTGGGAGGATCTCTCTGGCCCAGTAACAACAGGTAACTGGCTGAGCAAGGCTCCAGTGCCCAGCAGATGTGAGTGCATCTTCCTCCCTAAATAGGTGATTGACTCCCAGGGAATAACCTGGACAGTGGGAAGAATAGGGCTCAGTGCTTTCTACCATTCTGAATTAATATTGCTTAGATTAAATCTGTCCAAACCCATCACAACAGAATGAAACTGACTGGCCAAATGCTTATTACAGAATTATTAGTAGAAATTTATTAGCTAAATGAGGGTTTAAGGCTCCTAGATCTTGTTTAGATAAACAATGGCTTCCCAACACCCATTACCTGGAGTTGTGGGTAAATCCAACCTGATGGCACACAGGGCCCGTATTAGTGGTACCTGCCACCAAGGCCCCAGACTCTCTTTTAGTTCCATTGACATCAGAACATCTCAAGAACAAAAAATGGAAGCATTCACATTCTCTAGAGTTGACTGTCTTCATAGCAATGGTCACATTCTAGAACTTACTACTAATCCCCTCAGAACGTGCTCTGGCTGGGAAGCCATATAAGGAAATAGCTGCTTTTCTGCTATGTGTGGGAATGTTTCAACAAAAGTGAGCGTTATTCCCCCCGCCTTCTTCTTACTGAAATGGGACTGAGAGCTGATCCTGCAAACCAGTCCCTTTCCAACCCCTTGTACTATCCTATCCAACTAATTGCAGATCAACATCAAATCTCCAAATACAAACTTCAAAAAATACAATGATTTGTAAATCCCTTGCAACCCAAATGAATGGGAGCCTAGCCCTCTTCGGAGTTGAAGGGCTGGAGGAGGAGTAAAGCTGAGGTGTAAAGACTTAGCTCTGGCATTCTGCTGCCCTTGAGGATGAGGCAGGAGGAAACATTAAGGTTCGGATACTCCCAATTTCTCCAAATTCTACTCTAAGAGTGTCTATACTGGAAACACTGATTCCCCTTCGGTGTTTTTTTTTCCCCCCTTACTTTTTATTGTGAAATGATTATAGACCCACAGGAAGTTGCAAAAATAGTACAGAAAGATCCCACATAGCCAATCACCTACCTTCCCCCAATGGTGACATCTCATATAACCATCGTGCCTGATCAAAAGCAAAAAATGGATCAGCGCGCTTTTACTCAGATTTCACCAGAAAGCCCAATCCCTTTCTGCAAGTGGACGTTTGTCCATTTTTAGCTGACCAGCATTCATTCCCTAATAGCAACTTGATTTCCTGTAGGGGAAATCATCTTAATCATATGTCGTATAATTGGGAGGATAATTTTAGGTGCTGATCCTCCAAAAGGAAGCCAGAGTGACCTCTCTCCCACTCCAGTTCGGAAACAAACAAGGGGACTGAGGGCACCTTAACCACTCAGTTTCACCATGAGATGTTAACGATGCAGCCAGCTTGCTACATCATAGAACAAAATCATATTCCCTCCCATTTCACAAACCGGCACTCTCCTCCCCAGTCCTATGACATTCTGAGTAACCTCCACATCCTTCTGTCAATTCACTTTTGCCTGGGGGCAAGAATCAGTTTCTGTTGCTTGTACACACGAATACAGAGTGAATCACCCATGATTACTATCAACTAAGAATGACGGGGGCTGGGATCATGCCCATTCAAGAGGAACCTGGCTAGGTTGGTTAATCATCCGACTCTGGATCTCAGCTCTGGTTTTGATCTCAGGGTCCTAAGTTCAAGCCCCATGTTGGGCTCCACACTGGGCAAGGAGCCTACTGGAAAAAAAAAAAAAAAAAAGATCCCACTATATATACCTTGACATAGACCAAGACAGATGCAGCTGCTGAGGTCTGACCCCACATCCCAGACCCACCTGAGTTTACTGACAACTCTGGGCGATAGTCTCAGCACCCTGACCACAACCCCCTCAAGAGCCTGCATTTAGGGGCACCTGGTTGGCTCAGTGGGTTAAAGCCTCTGCCTTCAGCTCTGGTCATGATCCCAAGGTCCTGGGATGGAGCCTCACATCGAGCTCTCTGCTCAGCAGGGAGCCTGCTTCCCCCCTCTCTCTGCCTGCCTCTCTGCCTACTTGTGATCTCTCTCTCTCTCTGTCAAATAAATAAATAAAATATTTTTTAAAAAAATTAAAAAAAAAAAAAGAGCCTGCATTTACTTTTCTGCCTGAGGGTTTCCTTTGGAACCACAGAAGCGTGCTTGGGCCTGAGCAGGGACACTTGCAATCTGGGGGAGCGTGAACACCCCCAGAGACAAGCACAACAGATGAATGGAAGGTAGGGGTCCATGAGTAGTCCCTGGACACCCGCGGGGAGCAATTCTGAGGCATGTCCCACTCAGTTTCTCAGGCCGTCCCAAGCAGGGTGACACGCCAGGTGCCCACAGCAGAAATCGCTGTGTCACACCCATCTTCTGCCGACTCACCCTCCCCTCACACTTTCCCACTTTCTCCCACGGGCTTCCTGGAATTCCCCTCCCAGATAAACTACCTGCCCATCAAGTCCTTGCCTCAGAGTTGGCTTTGGGTCAACCTGAACTTGAGACGGAAACACAGAACAGACTCTCAGAAGAGAGAGTTTGCTGGAGCTCTGTGGCTCGTTTCGGGGAGGGCGGCGTGGCCATCAAGGACTTGGGGCTCGTGCTACAGGTGGAAATGGTAATATCTCACGTATATGGGGTTAAGTAAAATCGAGTATTAATATCATCTCACCTGTTGCATTTTACATTGATGAACAGGTCTACTAGAAAATTTGACGTTACGTGCGTGGCTCAGATATATTTCTATCAAACGGTGTTGGCGGAAGGAATATGTCAGGTAGCAGTCAGGATATTCTAGCTACCATCACCGATGCAGGTAGCATGAGAAAATGAATGGACCAGGCCACTGCGAAGAGTGCCTTATTTATGGTGGTTATTTATACGTCTATCTGAGGAACGCCTAGGGTAACAGTAACTCATGGATAAAAACGTTTTCACCCAGTGCAAGGAGTGGGAAGAGTTACTTTCATACACTGACCATGGCTTTGTCGATGGGTCAAACTCTTCTGTCAAGCACCATATTCATTCTCCCCATCAATACAGGGGACTAATTGCATCATCAGGAATCTCAACTACGGGATTAACCCTAATTCAGGAAAATGATATGCACAAAGATGTTCGCCTCATTGGTATTTACCACTTATTTATAATCTAAGCGACCCATGAAAATGGAGAGCGACTGAATGAAAAAAGACAGATTAACTTGGATTGAAAAGCTTGTTGTCCTTAAAAATGATGGTTCTAGTGATTACGTAATGATATGGAAACCGTTTAATATGCCGTCACACGACGTGAAAGCAAAGCCATAAAACCATACGATAAATACGTGGAAAGGACAGACAGGAAATATGCCAAGATTGTGTAGACAGTGGTTATTTTGGGGGCTGCGAGGGCAATTTAATGGTTTTCTCTATTTCCGGAGTTAGTGTGATGGGCATCTGCTATTTTGTTAACAAAGAAAACAACCTTCTTTCCCACGTGAGCAGCTGCAAGCATGTGCTTGTTGGGCAAAGACTGTATCATCCTACAGTAACCCTCCATTTTGTCACATTTCTGTTACAAAACCTGTCTTTTCCTCTGACAGGAAGGAACAAAGGTATATCTAATCCAAACTACTTCTGAAACAGGGAGGGCAACAGGGGGCGGCGCACTATGAGCAGGAACAGCGAGTGACCCCTGCACACGGCAGTGAGGTCTCTTCCCCAATGACCAAAAACAAAAACAAAAACAAAAAACGAGGTGGGTGGCCAAGGAAGCTGGAGGCGGGGTGAGTGGACTTCAGAAAAGCTACCGGTGTGGCTTCTGCAAAATCCTCCCTGAAAAATTAATCCAAATGGGCTGGACCGCACATGCCCTGAGCCCCCAACATTCACAGGGCTCTAAGCTCGGTTTATAGGGACTTATCTGCGATGCCGTGTGCGGCGCTGCAGAGCCCAGCACGTGAGCCATGAAGGCTCTCGGATGAGGACAGCACGGACCCGGGCGGCATGGAAACACTCCCTGGGAGTCGGCAAACGACAGAACTCATGATAAAATGCCCTGACTTTTCTCGGGCGGGCCTCCTCCCCCCTTAACAGGCAGACTATGGAGAACTTGGAGGGAGGCCTACAGAACATGTTACCATCTTTGTTAACCAACTGGAAAAAGACAGAAGCAGGACATTAATTCACAAGGAATGAGTCCGCAAGGGCCAGAGGACTAGACGAGTACCAGCAAAGGATGGTGAGGGGCAGAGAAGGGACAGGAGGAGAATGGGTGAAAGCACTGGGTCAGGACACAGCAAAGGAGATGTTCCCCCTCCTTTCCAGGGGAAACAGGACCCCGCTGAGGGCACAAAACCTGGGGCGGGGGGGTGGAGAGTGGCAAAACTCAGTGATCAAGAGAAATAATAGTGCCAAGTAAGAGTGGAAAGAAAATCAACATTAATGCAAAAACCTATTGATTGTTTTTAACCTGGATTAGTGGGGGTTTCTTGCACCTTCTTATGTGTTGTGTCCAAGGTCACGCTCACTTCATTGTAATCTGGGAAGACACTCAGGAAAGGGAGGGGGTGGCCTGAATGACAAGGTCCGTCCACAAAGACCCGCTGGAGCGCACAGGGGTGCTGAGTGGCGCAGGGCCTGGCTATCGCAGAAGGGGGGCTGACGACCGGCGAGGAGCTGCGAGCGGCTCCGGGGAGGTGGTCAGTGCAAGCCCGGTGGGCAGCTCGTTCGCAGACAGATGGCAACAACTTGGAGGCAGCTCACAGAACCAGAGGAAGTGGCCCAGATATGGAGCCTGGCTGGATTTGGAAGTGCCAGGGGAAACAGGACCCCGCTGAGGAAGAGCCAACTTGATGATCTGGAGGGGACCAAGGGAGAGAGAAGGTGCCTCGGTGGGAGACCCTGCTGAAAGCTGCCACAGGCTGTATCCACAGGATGGTGGATGCGGGGAAAGACCACGATGGTGTAGGTTCTTAAGAGGAACAGGAATGCCAATGCTGGGCCCTTAAGTTCTCCGATTTATCCCATCCCTTAATTACCCAAGTATTCCCTAAAACGCCTAAAGATTCATGAGACAAGGAGGCCAGATGTTAAGCTCCTGGAGAAGCAAAATGTTACAGGGAGAGGAACACAGTGTCCAGTCAAGAGACCAGGTTCTAGCTTGGCTCTGCCCCAACCAACACTGTTCTCCGAGAAGTCACTTATCTCTCTCCAGACTCCAACTCTGTATCAAAAACAGGGCGGAAAGGACTTAAAACCACTTGTCCCTTATTCTATTACCACATTCATCTAATAGTTACTAAGTGTTCATATGACCAGGGAACAGACACGGAACTGGAAATTGGTTGCAGTGAGGCGACCCAACAGAAAGCATGGAATCCAGTCCCACAAGTTCGTACTGAAAGGCTGCAGGGTTTAGAGAGGGGAATACACAGTTGGCCAGAATAATCTGGAGCTTTTCCCGTCTGAGAACGCTAGGATTGGGAGCTCCCCCCAAGGTGGCAGTGGCAGACAAAGCTTAACGGCAGATTGCGTGATCCGCTGGAATTATTCCTCCAGAGAGGAGAATGAGGTCTCAACATTCCGTCACTTGAGGCTCACTCCTCACTCCTCTACACCCCGCCAGCCCCATTCCCAGCCCCGGTGTTGGCCGCCTTGCAGTCACTAAGCCGTCTTCAGAATTCATTGAGAAAAGGAGAGACACACAGCAAAGAGGTGAAATGGGAAGCAGGCTCTGCTCCAAAGAATGATCCAAGGGGTTTGGGTAATGCTGTCAGTGTATTACAACCAAGTTGTATTACAACCAAGGAGCCAAGAAGGACTCATCCTCCCATGTACCCCTGATCTCCCCAGGGTGCCCATCTAGAGAGCTTCATGTGCAAGTAATAGTGGCAGAGGGGAACCAAGCCTCAGGAGCTTAATCACTGAGCCAGTAGCCAACAACCCCCATGGACAGCTCTGGTAAACCTTAGATGCCCCACAGAGCGTCCCCTTCTACCCTTTGTGAACTGGAGTGGGCCTCGGCTACTCTGATAGATCAGAGAAGGTCACAAGAAATACATTCCTGACCTATTAGGCACAGGAATCCTGACCACTAGTAAGACATGGCCCTATGATGAATGTCATGTCTAGGCCTCTTTCCAATCAGATTAAAAACTCCTCCTGCCTTGGGATGGGCTGGAAAGGGAAAGATAGCTAGGAATCCCCACCAGCCAGCATAAGGACCTGCCCAGGGCCACTGTGTCAGCTTCAGGACACAGTCTCCCCTAGTGTAAGAGAATTATTGACAGTACAGGGACAGGATGCAGACAGAAGCAAGCAGGAGTTTTGGGGGACGTCCCCTGAGTAAGAGGCATTTGGGAAGATGTTTCTAACTCCTCGTGAGCTGCTAGGCTAAATTCAGCATCTCTGTTTATACTAAGAAATAAACAAAAACACACAACTTTCTATACATAGACCACCTGGGAAGAGCAAAGCAAAAAGGGAGGTAGGGGTGGGATTAAGGATTATTTTAAAGGCTCTCAAAAGATCCGTCACCCTTCAATACCTCCCCAGGAAGACTTCTGCCAACTGCCGCATTTCAAGCGGTATCTTCTTATCGGCTGAGAACTACCCCAGCCCAGGCTCAAGGTCACCTTCCAGAATCCCAGAGCCCTGCGAGGCCTGTCTATACTAGCTCGAAGGCCTGGTACACAAAGGGATAGCCACCTTCCAGGCACAGTTGATGGAGGGCTTCTGATGCTTCTGAGCCTTATCTCCCATGGCCTTTGAGTATGAGGCTAAAACCAACAGCTAGCTACCTACCGGTAAGCACCTACTGGGGACAGACTAAGAACGTTATGGATATCAGTGTATTTAATCGTCATGACAACCCCAGGCTATAGATACTCTAACTCCATCTTATAGGTAAGAAAACACTGAGGCTCAGAGAGGCTAAGCAATGTGATGGCTAGTTTTACATGTCCACTTGGGAAGACTATAGTATCTACTTATTTAATCAAACCTTAATCTAAGGGGCGCCTGGGTGGCTCAGTTGGTTAAGCATCTGCCTTTGGTTCAGGTCATGATCTCAGGGTCCTGGGATGGAGCTCCCTGTCACTGGGCTCCCTACTCAGTGGGGAGTCTGCTTCTCCCCCTCCCCCCACCCTGCTCATGCCCACAAGCATACTTTCTCTCACTCACATAAATAAGAGGAAAAAAATTTAAAAAAAAAACACCTTAATCTAGGTGTTTCTGGGGAAGTACTTCATAGATGTTGTTAACATCTACAATCAGTTGACTTTAAGTAAAGTAGATTCTTTGGCAATGTGGGTGGGCCTTGTCCAATCAGTTGAAAGTCTCCAAAACTATAATAAAACCAAGGTTTCTCAAAGAAGAAACTCTGCTTCCAGACTGTGGCATTAACTCTTGCCCGAGTTTCCAGCCCACCAGCCTGCTCTACAGATTTCAGACTTGCCAGCCCCCACTATTGCATGAGCCAATTCCTTGAAATAAATCTCTTTATAAATACACACACACATATACACACAAATATATATATATATATGTATATATGTATACATATATATATATCTCCTATTGGTGTGAGGAGGCAGAGAGAGCATGATTTTTCTGATTCGACACAGTGGTGAGAAGATAGGAGAGCTTTAACACTGCCCATGGATTGAAAAAGCAGAAAGACATTCAATTGTACAAAGATAGAAACCTCTTTCCTTCTTTCCCTCAAAAGCCCGTCTACCCATGTCACTCTTTCACTCTCGAAAAAACCACTGAGAGGGATATCATAGGGGAAAGTGCCTTTAAAATGGCACACATCTTCAGTGGCCAGGCCATAAGCCTTTCCCTCAAGAAGGTGGGAGATACAGGCATATGGAAATCCATCCATAGCCTCCCTGCCCCAAAGAGCTCCAGCCCTAACTGGAGACAGTGGGCTCCATCCCCTTTGAGAGCCACAGCAACCATGCTGCCATGGTTGGAGCAGCACAGCCTGGACTCCATTCCATGGGACACCAATGGACAATTCTAGAAGACAGACATACTTCCTACATACTTGGCTGCTGACATAGGTTTGCTTTGCTCCTGAATTTCCTCTCTGGTCTAGCCTTCCTAGCGCAATGGCCCCTCTGCTCCCCTGACTAGCCTAGCCACGTCTGCTCTGCCTCCAACCACGGGGCCAATCCCAGGGCAGGGAATGCCACTTTACACAATGTCTTAGCTACAGATGACACACACTTAAAATTGTGGGCTTCAACACGACAAGATTTGGTGAGTGGTGTAAGGCACATACCCATCTTTATCCAACGCTGCATGATGACGTCGCGTTGCTCTGGGCGGGAGGTGTGGTAGTGGCGCATGGATTCCCTCCAGCTCCAACCTGAGTAAGCCGTGATTTATGCAACAAAGGTGTCCTCAACCTCCTTTTGAAACCCATTCTGCTGTTTTTAATGAAGACGTGCATTTCCTCGGAACAAGGTCTGTCTTCCTCCCACAGTCAGAGATCAAGTCTTCATAATGTTTGGTCACTTGTTCCTTCCTTAACACTCTTTTGTGAGCTCGAGGGTTACAGCAGCTGGTTTCCCACTTTGTCATCAGTGCAAGGTACAGACTGAGGTTCGGAGGTGAGTGCGTGCCCCTGTGAGTGTGTTCACATCCGCATATTCACACGCATTATGCTAAAACCGGTAATTACTGAAGAACGGGGTTGCTGCTGACTCTTCCTCAGCAATTTCTAATGTTTTGACAGTTTGGTGAGTTGCCTTTGACTGTCTCATGCTGGTGCCACTACACAGCTATCAACACTGAAATTCAGTTGCTTCAACTGTGTGTGTGTGTGTGTGCGTGTGTGTGTGTGCATGTGTGTGTTTGAGCTCACTGCCCTCTCGCAGCCCTATCTTAGACTGTACCCCGGCTTCACCCGGTCATCTCACCACTCCCGAGGCCAGCTCTGTGCAGCGAGCTCAAGGAAAGCGACTGGCTACATCACAGAGAAGAAACATCGCTAAACAAGCTCATGGGCCTTGGCAGGGAGGGGGAAGGAGAACACAGGCGACACATCATCTGCTGAGAGGGGCTTGGGGCCAGAACCAAGGTGTCCACCGTCTGCCTGCGTGCCCTTCTCTGTGCCGGGTGCTTGGCCTTGCCCTGTGTCCACAGGGGGTGGCGACCGTGTAGCCTGCCGGACCCCGGCTACTTCTCACAGGACTTGGTGGCAAGCTGGTGGCGCTCTCCGTGGGTGGACATCTCAATCCTCCCTACCCCCTGCTTGTGCACTCTCGCTCTCTCTCTCTCTCAAATAAATAAATAATTAAAATCTTTTAAAATCGCAAGGAAGAGAAAACAAGCTAACAGCATTGAGAACCACACACGTGTGAGTGGACTAGCGTGGTTCAAACGGGCCTTGTTCAAGGGCGACTGGCACGTGCATATGACGAAGGATTCTGCTGTTCAGATCACATATTTCCCTGGCGCCTGTCCTGGCTTCCACACTGGTTTCTGCTCATGGAGGAGCTGTACCCGCAAGGCCTCTGAAATGCCCCACAGTGGGTGATCCATAACTGCAGACAGATGCGTGCCCGTGGTTGCCGCAGACAGAAGGTTAAGTCGCTTCTGCCAAGCCTCTCTGTTCCTGATGCTTCCAGAACAAAGCCAAGGCGAGCACCATGCACTGAGGGAGCTGAGAGGAGCAGAGAAGTACAGGAGGCAGGGCCCAGGTCTTCCCTAGGCTCTTTCACGCCCTTGGACCCCTGGCCATGTAGCCTCGGGGCAAATGGATTAAATTCTGAATTAACCAAATGAAACGGTATAACATAAAAGCATTGGGGAAAGAAGAAAGCAAGGAAGAGAAATAAGCTTTGTAGAGTTGTGGAAAGCTAGAGAGATGGGTCCTGTGAGTGGCATGGAAAGATGCTTAGGGAACACTGCTGAGTGGGGAAGAAAGGTCGAGAACCATAGGGCCATTCAAGATGATTTTCACTTAAATACATGTGTCAAGTATCAGTGTGGATCTTCACGCTCAGGTACAGACTGAGGTTCGGAGATGTGTGCGTGCCCGCGTGAGTGTGTTCACATCCGCGCATTCACACGCATTATGCTAAAACCGGTAATTACTGAAGAACGGGGTTGCCGCTGACTCTTCCTCAGCAATTTCTAGAGCTTCTAGGACGTAGTGAGACTCCTTTTATAAAAATAAGTATGTAAAATACAAAAACTAAAGAAAGGTCCCCAGTTTCCAGACCCTTGGTGGATCCAGAAGAGCCGCTGAGGTGACAGCAGTGGCCCCACCCACACCACAATTCTCCAAAAGCATCGTAGTCTCCCTGGGGAAAGCCTGGCAGAGACATAACCAGCTTGGAAAACCCTATCTAGCCTCCCTGGCCCAACCACGGCCCATCCCACGTCTGCCAAGAGCAATCGCAGAGACAGGAGCCCTAGTCCATCCACTTGCAGAGGGATGTGTCCTATTGGGTGGGATGGGTAAACCCTACCGTGTGCAGAAACTTCTACAGGAACTGGTGAAATGAAAATATCACCAAACCTGAGACCAGAACTCACCAAATCGAGTGCAGGATCATGACTGAGTCCCAGGTGGCAGTGGGAGAGGCCAGACTGGAAGGGGTCAGAACCGGGGGACCCAATAGATCAACATGGCAGGGAAGGGGCAGGCAGCTGGGGAGCACCCCAAGAACAGACCAGTGGAGAGGGTAAGTGACATCCTAGAAAAGGGGTAGCAGGCGAGGAGGTGTCAGCTCAAGGGGCCCACTGTCATGGCATCAGGAGAATCCGGGAGCTCTCCATGGGAGGAGATCCCCACTGGTGGCACCAGCCTCCAGATGATGGAGAGACTGAGAGATCAGACACTGGGATTCCCATCGGAAAAAAGTGGCTGGACTCCAGGTCCTGTAAGATACACATTTCTTACATTCTGTGCCCACCAAGGACAAAGATGTGTGCAGCTCGGCATTCCCCAGCCCCCAGTGTCCAGACTTGTGTCTCCCACAGAGAAAAGATCCTCCATGGGACTTGCAACATGTGACGTGTCCCTACACATACTCCTGCTGTTCAGAGAAGCCAAGTATGAGTGACAAAGGACGAGCTGCCGTAGTTGCCTGCCAGGTCAGCCTTCCCTGAGCTCTTATACCCACAGTGCAAAAGAAAGGTCATGGCCCATCTCCCTCAAGCTCTGACCCCTTGTGACAGGCCTGGTGATCTCAGAGGAAACACTGATTTGTAGAGTGGATGCTCCTCTCCAGCCTCCCTACTTCCTGCTCCCTCTGATCCATCCTGTCCTCCTACTCTGACCCAATCGACAGAATTACAGACCAGTCTAACCAGAAGAGACCTTGAAAGCCACTTAATCCAGATCCTATCATGGAGGACAAAGTGAAGCTTGTAAGATGTCCAGAGATAAATCAGATCACATCTGGCCAGAGCTAAAATGCCCAGATTTCTGAACCATTCCAGGACACTCTCCCAAACGGAAATTGCCGGGGTCAGAACATACACATGGAAGTCCCTCGCCAGAAGCTCAAGCCTTGCTAAGCCAAGTGTGGCTGGCAGACCACTGGCATCGGCCTCACCCGGGAGCTTCCGAGAAATCCAGACTCTCAGGCCCTACCTGGGACCTAGCACATAGGACCTAGCACATCAGAATCTGCATTTTTTTTAAGATTTTTTAAAATTTTATTTATTTGACAGAGAGATCAGAAGTAGGCAGAGAGGCAGGCAGTGGGGGGAAGTAGGCTCCCCGCTGAGCAGAGAGCCCGATGGCGGGGCTCGATCCCAGGACCCTGGGACCATGACCTGAGCCAAAGGCAGAGGCTTAATCCACTGAGCCACCCAGGTGCCCCTTTTTTAAAGATTTTTTAAATTTTATTTATAGAATCTGCATTTTAACAAGATTCCCAAGTGTTGTACATGCGCAGTAAAGTTTCAGGTGCTCTGAACTCCACAACTCCCCCTCTGATCCACCCGGACGGTCAAGCCAGAAGGCGCCCCTCCCCGTCTGTGCCATCCCATCCATCACTTTTCCCCAACCCACTAGAAAGCCTAGAAATGAATGGCAATAAAAACCAAAACAACAACAATGCTCCCATTTCCAGTCGGTAAATGCTTCTCCCCTCATCCACGGGGAGCCTTTGTGAGGCCCTTAAATCTCCCCGTTAAGCAAACAGCACGAGCGACCGCGCACGGAGGAACAGGTGGCAGATGACTGGCAAGGGCCCCGGTGAGCAGCAAGTGGGCTGGGTCATTAAACACTGCAGGCGGACAGGTGTGGCGGTGAGCCCCCACCCTGAGGGGGGCGAAAACTGGGGGCTCAGCCAGCCACATCGAGGAAGGAGTGTGCATGGAGGAGGGGGCAGAGGGACTGGAACAGAAGGACAGTACCCCAGCCCCACCCTCCTCTCTTCGTCCTTCAGCCTGAAGCCAGCCAAAGCCTGACATGAAGCAAGTCACTCACCCTTCCTGA
Organism: Mellivora capensis; assembly: GCA_004024625.1. Taxonomy (NCBI): domain Eukaryota; kingdom Metazoa; phylum Chordata; class Mammalia; order Carnivora; family Mustelidae; genus Mellivora; species Mellivora capensis. The sequence continues at coordinate 26,678 of PISX010001650.1, read as the reverse complement.
AGGTTATGGAAGAAACCGGGACCTTAATTCTTGGGTCACAAGTTCACAGTGAAAATAAAATGAGAACATGTAGAGAAAGAGCCAGGCACAGTGCCTGACCCATAGTTGGGGCCCAGAGCTTTCTCTGTGAGGTCTTCGGTCCCTCCCATCTCTGAATGTCCCAAAAGGTTTGTGTCGGAAGGAGGATGGGGCGGGCCACTGAGACTCGAGTTTGCTGCTCAGGAGAGCAACCCGGCCCACTGGGATTTTTTTTAACAGATCCCTGGGTGATTCCCAAGTGAGACCAAGGCTGCCAATCACAGCCCCAGCAAGACCCGTGGATTACACACAGCTTCTCGGAATGCAGCAGAAGGCAGGGTATCTCTCCCCTCGCTACCTTAATTGAGTGATGATTAACATGGCCAGGGACTAAGCAAATTGCTTTATACGTATAATTTCACTTAATTCTCATCTACCCTGCATCATGAGGACTCCCCTCTCATTTGTCAGTTGGGGAAATAGAAGCTCAGAATAGTTAGTAAGTCACTGTAAGTGCCACAGCTCCCAAGGGACAGCCCCGGGACTCAACCCCCGGCTTGTCTGACTGTAAGCTGTAATGAGCACCGGGAGGCTAGGGAAGAAATCGTCACGGTGTGAACACGAGAAAAAGCCATACACGTGGCCCAAGTCTGCGCAGGCTGTGGGTAAAGGAAGAAGCACTGAGGGAGACACGTGGCCACTTAAACACGGGGTGATCTTCGGGAAAGGAGTCCCATCCTAGCGTCTCTCTGTGTGGGGGCCCCCATGGGGGTGGGGGAGGGGACCCATGCAAGGAAGAGCTGTTAGCTGGAAGAGACTATGCCCATCTCTACCTTATTGGCGAATCAACAGGCATCAAAAGAAATATCCCGGATCACATGTCCTACCAGAGTAATCACAAAATTGGGGGCGCTGGGGACCCAGGGGCAGCTCCAGGTTCCTGTCCTTTGGGTGCAAAGCCCAAGGTGGTCAGAGGACATCCGCGCACCCCTGGCATTAGGCAGACTGCTAGCACTCATAATGCTGTGTGAGCAAGCCCGACACGGTCAGTCTGCTGGGAAGGCAAGCATTCACCAAACTCCCTCCGTAACTGGGCAAGGTGCTAGAGAAGGAAGGTGCGTGGTGTTATGAGGGCCAGTCACAGGGGCACCCCAGCCCCCTCCCCAGCTCTGGGTGGCCAGGGCAGGCCTCCTCGAGGGAGTGAAGATTGAGCTGAACGGAAAGGAAGAGGTGGGAAGCTAGGAAGCTGTGCCGGGGGACCGTTCAAGGCAGGGGCACTGTAGTCCTGGGGAGCACAGGACATGGGGGAAGAAGAGGAAAGGCCGCTGAGGCAAGAGTGGAAATCCTGCAGCAAGGTGAGGCTGGGGTTCCAGCTGGAGCGTGAACACATTGTCAGGGGGGTCGGCTCTTCTCCCAAGAGCAGGGGGATGCCCGGAATTTCTGGAGCATGGAATGGGACACAAGCAACTTTCCACCGCACGGTGGGGACTGCTACTTTGAATGCAGTGGGGAGACATGCAGAAGGTCCAAGGCCATGGCGGGGGGGAGCACTGGGATGGAGGGACGGCAGGGTGCAAAGACAGAGGGAGACTGCTTCCAGAAGGACTGGGACTGTACCAGAGCAGGCCAGGGTGGCAGGGTGGGGACCAGCAGAGGAGAGACAGAATGAATGACCCTTATATCTCTGGCTCATCGGGCAGACCCACAAATAATGGGGGCAGGGGGACACCCCAGAGCATGGTTTGGGGTACATGGGCTGAGGCTGCTGCTTCTCCCCTGGCTCAGCCATATCTCTGAACCTGAGCCAAGCCCTCAGGTGGGATCTAGAAACGGGGTTTCTGCCAGAATGCACGATGCCGTTTCCCAAGTTACTGTGCACTTACAGAGACAAAAGAAGAAGGAGCAGGAAGGTGTGGGGACAGGGATTCAAGGGCCAGGACCCGCCCCACAAAGGGCCCCATACCCTGGCAGCTGGGTGTCTTCCTGACACAGGATAAACAGCTTATTAACTGATAAGAGGCAAGTACCCACTGTTCTCGTGGGGAGTTTGCCACTGGCTTGTGAGGAGGCAGGAGGCTCCCGGAGGACGGAGGGAAGGAAAGACCCATCTGCCCAGGCTTTCTACAGCTTCTTAGGCTGGAACCCACCATGGCTGCTGGCAGCCCTGGAGCCGCTTCTTTTCTGACTGTGAAACGTACAACACTGACTTAAGAGTGTGGGAGTCCGACAGACCCCGCGACCCCACCAGGGCTGCTGGAATCCCAGCTTTCTTGTCTGTAGAAAATGGGATGATCATGTCAACCTCAGAGGACGGCTGACTGTCAGACTAACGGCAGTGACTGTATAATTAGCTGCCCTTTGGTTGGGCAGTTACTCTGCTCTGGGTGTGGGATTCTAGGCATGGTTTCTGTTTTATGTAAATGACCACTGCTTACCCAGTGAGTAAGCCAAGCCGTCCAGATTTTCAGTAAGGAGCCCAGCACCCCAAGGATGGCTAGGCTCTCAGCAGGCAACCGGTGGTCTCCGTGGGTGCTGACCCACCCCTACTGCTTGCTGGCAAAGCTATCGGCTGAACCACCAGCTTCAAAGCCTGCCCCAAGAGGACCGTGAGGTGGCTGAAACTAAGGAAGGCACGGGTGGGGAAATGTGAGGAGAGAAGAAATGGCCCAGAGAGCAGACACTGTCACTCCCACTCAGAACCTGTCTCTGACGGGTTGGGTATCAGCCCATCTCCATGGGCTCCAAGTGGGGTGAACGCTGGCCACCTAGAGCCTTGAGTGAGCATCAGAGGAGGGCCGCGAGGAAGTCTCCTGATGCCCACAGGTCTTAGAGACCCCAAGATGGCTCAGGACCCCACTCCGCTAAGGCAAATGTGAGGTACAGAGGGATCCCAGGACTTGTACCCCCACCAGGGGCACAGCCGTGGCTATTCTTCCCTAGCTTGGGAACATGGAGGGACATGGGGACACCTGATGCCCTGGGAACAAGAGGACTGTCAGTCTGTCACACCACAACCTTCTTCCTCGGCTGTGCATTGAGGCCAACCTGCCATCACTATGCGGTCTGGGGCTAATCGGTTTGTCTCTTCGATTCACTGTCAGGGTAAGACAGATAATAGCTACTGTGTCGTGTTATTTTAAGTTTTGCTTATGTCTGAAAAGTCCCTGGCACATAAAAAGCATCTCATTGATGGTCACTATTTATAATATGACCTGTTTCTTCAAATATAAGGAGCCCTTGGAAAGCTCTCCCATCTTCTGACTAATTTTTTTAAGGTACTATGTCCATCTCCATCTGGAACTACGGCCACATCCCGACTGCGGCCCCTTTTTGTAAATAAAGTTTTATTGGAACAGAGCCAAGCCCATTCATTTACATGTTGCCTAGGACAGTTTTCCTGCTACCGCAGCAGAGTTGAGTGATTGCAACAGAAACCAGATGGCCAGCAAAGTCTAAAATATTTACTATCTGGGTTTTATGAAAAAGTTTGCCAATTTCTGACTACACACCAAGTCTCCCAAACATTAATGAGCACCTCAGTCACTGAGGGTGTTTGTTTTTGGTTTTGATTGTTTTGTTTTTTTAAGAAAATGGCTTCCTAGGGCCTACCACCAGAATACTGGCTTTAGGAGCTGTGGCCCAGGAAACTGCATTATCATCAGTCCCCACCACCATCAATGATTCTGATGCAAGTGGCCTGAGAACCCCTTGGAAGGAGCCCTGGGTCTGTGCAGCCAGTAATCCTAAATGACACCAGGGCCCAGGTCGTCCCCTTGAAGGGGCAGATGGAGCCTTGGTAGGGAGTGAGTCAGCACTCTGCGTCCAGTAAAGGAGGACAGCCTTCCACCTCAGCAGCTTCCTGCTCTGTTTTAAGGTTCGGGGCAAAAAACATGGAACACAAAACAAAAATCACAGAGGATGAAATAAAAAAGAATCCGTTATCCCAAAACCCCAACAGGACCACTGTTTCCATTCTGAGCTGTCGATAAGGTCCTGGTATTTTTCCTAAGTACAAATGTGAAAATATTTTCCCTTTATTTCAGTAAAAGAAACCAAGGAGAATCTGCTTGCAGCCTTTACCCACTTGGAAAGACGCATTTTCACGTGTCCATAGATATTACTTAAGTATCATTTTAAAAATATGCAACTGGAAACACAGTGAATATATTCATGTATCACTTGATCACACTGTACACCTTGAAACGTACCCGGTGTTATATGTCAATTGTAACTCAATAAAGCTGGGAAAAAGAAAAAAAGGATACAGTAGATCTCTGAGCCGATAGGGAACGTTCTCAAGGATAGTTTGTTGGCGAAAATAACCTAGTGCAGAGCAGTGTGCCTACAAGCTGATGTCTGCGCGAGGGCAGTGGGGAAACATCTGTCCTCAGACAGGACTGACGGTCTCTAGAAGGATATGCAAGAACCGCAAATAGTGGTGACCCCAGAAGCAGAAAAGCAGTCCGAGGCAGACACTTACCACTAAGCTGTCTTCTATGCTATTGGTCTTTCTTACTATTTGCAAGTTTATCCTTTCAGAAATAGTAAAAACCAGCGCGCCTGGGTGACTCAGTCGCTTGAGCATCTGTCTTTGGCTCAGGTCATGATCCTCGGGGTCCAGGGATCGGGTCCCGCATCGGGCTCCCTGTGAGAGGAGCCTGCTTCTCCTCTGCCTCTCACTTTCTCATGAATAAAGAATGTATTTTTTTTAAAAACTGTAAAAACGTACTTTGGAAAAATGTCCTTCCTAATGCCTACAATGAATCACATCGTACTGATGGATCAGAATGTGCTTCACTGGTCATTTATCATCAGATATTTAAACAATTCTGACTTTATCAAGTTGACTGTGTCAGTCACAGTGGGATGAACAGCCATACCCATAAATACGAGTAGCCATTTGTGATTATTACCTTCAGGGGAACGTCTCAGAAGGGGACTTACGGCGACAGGGGCTTCCCGTCATTGGAGCCTCGTAATGAATACGCCAAGCCACGTTCCAGAAAGGCTGCCCCAATCCACACACTTGGCAATGGCAAATGTGTGCATCCATTTCCCTTTCTCTTTTATGACTCCTCATTACTGCTCGGGCTTCTCCTGAGAAGTCCGCGAGCCCACACACAGCCCCATCAGGCAGGCGTTTCCCCCACAGCAATGCAAGCCCGGGCGGAACCAGGGTCTTTGGAGCCGCTGCCACACGGAACGGCTAATAATAGCGCTCAGACCCTGCCTGCTTTTCCTAGAGGCCAAACCAACGACGGGGTGCCCCTCGGCAGCCCCGCCACTGGTCCCAGGCCAAAGCACAGAACGCCATGTATTTGGAAGGATTCACTTTGAAAAGCAGTTCCTAGAACCATTCAGGCGTCCCCTCAGGGCTGTGGGTCAGACAGTGCTGGCAGCCGGAGAGACGCTGGTATTCTTCTCCCCTGGCTGGAACAGGTCTGCACGGCCACCACTGCACAGAGGGCCCTTTGATTCGGGATTCCTGTCAGGTAGACAGGCTTGGCATTTCTGGGACAAAGAAAGAAAGAAAGAAACAGAGAGCGAGAGAAAGGAAGGAAGAAAGGAAGGGAGGGAGAGAGAGAGATGAAAGGAAAGGAAAGGAAAAGAAGAAAGAAAAGAAACTGCTCCAATCTTTGGTCAGCTCTTTGCAATTCTCCTTCCACAGTAAATCAGAAGGAAGACAGGTATCCTGTGTAAACACGGACCCCTGGAGCAGCAGGACTGAGAAGGCAATTCCAGCCTCTGAGCCCAGCACACAGCCTGGGCCACCACCAGCTCAACCCAGGGGGCCTCCTCCCCCTGATCCAGCCCAGAGCTCACCAGTCCACACTTCTCCAGTTTCCCAGAGCACCCCACCCGCCCCCCGCAAGCACCACCCTCAAGGAACAGCCGTGGGAGGAAGAACAAGCAGGACGTAGAAGGTTCCAGAAGAGGAGAGGAACTCTGGGCTGGGACTGCCAACTGACTGCTGGCCTCTCAGGGGCCCTGCCCCAGCTCTCTTCAAGGGGGATGTCACTGTTAATTGACCTCACACTTGTCCCTGAGATAAACGGACAAGGCAAGTGCCTTGTCATGGAAGGAGGTGGCAGTTTGGTGTGAGCCAAGGAAGCCACGACGGAAACTGCTCTAGGAACTATGAGAAGCTTCTTTACCCAAAGAGGGTAGAACTAAAAGCCTTAGAAGTCCAGGCGTCCCTCAGAGTCCCCGCCGGTTTGGTTCCAGATTCATTGCAACAACAAGCAAATGGCAGTAAAGTGAGTCAAATGGATGTTTTGGTTCCCAGTGCAGATAGAAGCTATGTTTACACTACATCATCGTCTATTCAGCGAGCAACAGAATAACATCTAAGAAAACAATGTACATACCTAAATTAAAAAAAAAAAAAAAAACCTCATGGCTAAAAAATGCCTGAAACTGAAAAAACTCATCCTCTGAGTTTTCCGTGAATCATCATCGCTGAGCACAAATCAGCAAAACACAGATAATAACACATATAATCACGATAAAGTTTGGAATATTCTGAGAACTACCAAAATGGGACCCAGAGACAAAACGTGGGCAGATGCCACTGGAAAAAAAAGGCACCGACAGATCTGTCCGACGTACAGTTGGCGCCAGCCTTCAAGTTGCAACAAACAGACGGTAAAAGGAGGTATGCTGTTGCGTTCGTATTCCGTAGTCTTGTGGTCACGTCATTACGCTGGGCAGTAAAGGAAGACTCCGAGGTGGGCCGGCGTTGCCAAAGGCCCATGGGAAGAATGGAAAGCAGGGATGGGACCTAAGTCCCGGGCCACAGGCCTGGGATTCCCCCCATTGGCTGGGACCCTGGTAACTGGAAGTGGGCCACAGAGCAGCAGCCTCTAGAAGCTTCTTAGAAATGCTGACTCTCGGGGCACCTGGGTGGCTCAGTGGGTTAAAGCCTCTGCTTTCGGCTCAGGTCATGATCTCAGGATCCTGGGATCCAGCCCCGCATCGGGCTCCCTGCTCAGTGGGGAGCCTGTTTCCCCCCCTTCTCTCTTTGCCTGCCTCTCTGCCTACTTGTGATCTCTGTCTGTCAAATAAATAAATAAAATCTTTAAAAAAAAAAATGCTGACTCTCAGCCCTTTTCCAGACGGTTCAGTCAGAATCTGCATTTTTATGGGATCCCCAGCCTTGCCCAGGGTTCATCTGTACCTGAAAGCCTGAGGAGCACTGGCCATATTATCATCCCTCCTTTTCCTACAAGTCCCAGGCAACAGTTCCTGAACTTCGGTGAGCCTTAGAATCCCCTAGAGAGACGGCCTGTCCCCCACTTCACCCCAGGTCTGACCCAGTGGGTGTGGGGGTGAATCCCCAGCATCTGCAGGTTCAACAAGCTTCCGAGGGGTCAGATGGGCTGGTCTGCAGACCACACACACACCTGACAGCTAGGGGAACCGATGCGTGAGCATTGCGGATGGAGGGCACCACTGCTTTCCAACCTTGACCACACCACTGAAGTCACCCAAGGAGTCAAAAAAAAAAAAAAGCCTGTGCCTGGCAGTTCACCTCCAGATTCTGCTTTAATGAGCCTGGGGTGCAGCCTGGGCCAAGGGCTTTATGTCGTTTCAATACATAATTGGAATGTGCAGCTACGATTGAAAACCACTGATCTCCGTGACCTCGTTGAAAACCTGGTTTTCCTACTTACCAGTCACATGACCCTGGGCAATTCCCCCCAGTCTGAGCAGCTTTCTGGTCTTTACAATGGGGAGAACTGCTACCTGTGAAGATTATCATAAGACCTATTAGACACCCAACACACCGTAAATACTCAGTATGTGTTCCCTGCCTCCCGTTCTCTTTCCCTGCTATGATTAGAAGTGACAGATCAGCTAGTATTCTTGTCTTTACCCCAAATCCCAGACTTGCTGGAAAAAGGAAGCATAGAAACAGGTTTCCGTCAAGATCATTCAGGGAAGCATCAAGTCCTAGGGCCTGTACTCAGGGAGCAAAGCTGGACCCATGGGCCTGCACCCCAACTCAGTGCTCAGGGGAGCCCCACACTTGGGGCATTAAGCTCTACCATGGCCGTCTTGAAATTCTAATACTTTTTGAACACCTTGCACTGGGTTCCACCAATTAGGGAGCCACGTCTTGGGGTCGTGGTTGGGGGAGCCAGCGAGGCTGGTATAAGCATGCCAGCAAATCCCTCTCTGGCTGGTGGAAGCGGAATTAAGATAAGAGAAGAGCATAAAGGGCCTTGTACCCAAGTGACCTGGCGAATCTCTCTCTACGCTAAACGTACTAGGGTATTGTGGAAGGGAGAGAAAGGGTGCGTCGTGAACCCTCCATGTAAAAGACCCAGGAAGAGTCCCATCCAAAGTTCTTCCTCCTTTCCTCTGAAAGCTTGGGGCTGGAGCAGGTAGCAGACATACCTGGAGGCTGAGCCACAGCTGGGTGATTGCTTCTCCTGCAGCACCCCTCTCCATCACCCCATCCCGCTCAGCACCCATGATGGACGCGCAGCACGGACAGAGGGGTGAAAGGACCTGTGGCTAGGAATTTGCAGCGGCTGGCTGGTTTGTTAGTGTTCTCAATAGGTGCCTTTTTTCCACTCGTCCGAACGCATGTTTCCTGATGAACCGCTGTTTTGCCTTCTGTGCTTTGTTGCCTACGGTTTGGAGGGCTCCTCTTGTGGGCATCCCAAAGCCTTCTGCAGTTCATGGGAGAACAGGCTGCATGAACACAGGGCTCGGGCACTGCAGCCATGGGGAAGCTGCCCATTCGCTCTAGCCCACGGCCACTCTTCCTCTGGGCAACGGAAAGCAGGATGTTACAGAAGATGCAGAGATGGTAAGAACATGCCATGAGGAGATGAGGAGCCACTGGAGCGGCTTCTGCAATTTGACTTTTCAAAGGCAAAACCACGTTGGGCAAGGAACACTGGGAGCAAGCCCAGGTTGGCAGGTCCCACCCCTCTCAGTTTCCATCCTGGTGCCGTGATCCAGGAGGATGTCTGGATCAGTGAGGAAGTATGTCACCAGAACTTTAGAGGGATAACAAAATACTGAGAGTTCGTGAATTTTTTGAGCATAAAAATTAGTATAGATTTGATTTTATTCCCAGTTTTAAAAATCTCTTTTGCTAACTCATATCCTGATATAGCTTCCTTACGTGAGAAACTACTGGGAGGGCCAGCACTTGTCCATCAGGCTGCTCACGCCTACAGGAGTGTGTAAGGCATCTGATCAACGGTCACGTGTATCACCCGGGGACAAAAGGTAGAGAACTTCTACCCCGCAGTATCAAAGAATGCTAACCCTGTGCGAACCAGCTCGAACAACCTGGATTAGTAAGAACCGTATTTTGTTGCCAAAAGCAAGTGAGTCAGAGAGGCAATCATTCTGGCTGTGGAGCCAAACACACTGGCCATCCTTGGCCCTACGGAATGGGACGCTGGGGCCTGCCAAAAACAGCCAGCTCGCAGGTAACCAGAGAGGAGAAACGTTTTGTAGCAGACTCTATTTCCAGTGACTTTCTTTGAAATACAAGACTCTGCTCTGGAGAACAGCTTGTTTCCTGGAGCGCTGAGAGAGGAATGGGGGAGCAGCCTAGCCCGAAGACGACCAATGGTGACAGTGCGGGGTCTTCTAGAACTTTCCACTGCACACCTGCAAAGCCCCGACAAAGACGGGGCAGCAAAGGCACACTAGAAAAATACGCACTGCCTTCCAGCCTTCTTATCAGAGCTCTCTGGGCACCGCATTCTAGAATTCAGTCACCAAGTGGGGTGAGACTTCATCCGCAGCCAGAAACTCGCAATAAAGTCCAAGAGGAGGAAGGGAAGCAGAAGGCTCCTGGCTTCCGTTCCTTCACGTCCTGCCTGTGGATTGGCCACACACCCAGGCTATTGAACTAGGACTTGAACAAATGCTGGGAGTGTTCGTGGGGGTAGGAGGGTCTGTCAAGGAGCCCAAAAGGAGAGAAAGGGCATGAAACGTTTGTTCGGAGACTACAAGGACGTAGGCTAATGACATAGGAAATGAATCCAAAAACTACTCTCACGGTTATGTCCAAAGAGCCCTGTCCACCAGGAGTCCCTTGCCAGGAACCCCTAGCAGAGGCCACTGCAAGGGTCAGAGGTACCTTCCTCCTTTGAATAACCTCAATTCAGAGGAGAGAATGGGAAAAGAAGAAAGAAAAACAAGCAAGAAGGAAGAATGAATGTATTTGAGGGAGTCAGGAAACCCAACTGCTTCACCGTGTTTCACTTCTGCCTTGTGCGGCTCTTGGCTTCCAACTCAGTCACGGAGAGATCAGGTAAGTCTGTTTCCTGGGGCACAGGAGCTGTCCTGGCAACGGCATCTAAGTGCGCTCGTCTAGGCGCCGCATCACCTCCCAATCGCCTCAGAAGTCTGCTGTCTCCATACCACCCTCCCTGCCTCCATCCCCTGCAGTGTGCTCACAGCGAGGGACACCCGCCCCCTCCCTCTACCCCCCTACCCCCACCCCCGCCAAGGAAGAAAGGATCATCCTTTCTTCCTTGTTCCTTAGGACCTTAGGAGTCCAAGATCCCTCCCAATCCCATCTCCACTCCAGCCAGAAGAAACCTTTCTTGATCTGATGCTCCAAGGTTAGGAGGGAGCCCAGAAGGGACTCCTTCCCAAGTCCAACCATCACCCTTTGCCAACAGGTTAACCAGAGGGAGAACAAGGCCATTCCGTACGAGCAGCAGCCCCCCCCCCCCGACATGTTTTGGCAGGAGCCAGCCCCTCCAAATCAAGACTCTGGCAGGATTCTACCATCCACTCAGAGGACAGTTCCCATCTGTTTATGGAAAGAATGTTAATAACCCCCAATCATAATCAAATAGGCAACCACTTTACTTTAAGTACCTATTAACGGACGCTAATTCACAATGGAACAGTCTTGGAGTGCCCATCCACAGGCCCATCAGAGGCACGGGCACGTGTCCGACCATTAGGATAAAAAGCCAGCGAGGGCTGCCGAAGTGCTTGCTGTAGGTCTTGACCACATCCTCCCCAGCCTTTCGGCTTCCGCTGCCCTGCAGTGCGGTCCCTGCCGTGCCCAGAAAGAAACGAAGGACGTCTCCTTCGCCGGGGAAGCAGCATCCACCCCTGCTCAGCTCCCATCTTCCCGCCCCCACCCCCGCATCCCCGCAAGCCAGGTGAGCTCCAGCTTGAGGAAAGTAGATCAAGAAGAGGCACTGCTGAAAGCCCCTTTCGAGATGGACAGCACCCAAGGACAAAGCATGGGAAGAACCAGCTTGATTGTATTCCTCCTCCGGCTTCATTTCTGGGCCCTCCCGGGCTCTCTGCACACAGCACGTCCCAGCGAAGCAGGGCCAGTGCTGCCCTAGCCCACTGTGTGCTCGGACGTGTTACTGCACTTCTCTGGTCTGTTCCCTTCTCTGTACAATGGGGACACGGGCCTAAGGAGCCTGAGGTCTGTTTCAGCTCCAAGAAACCATCATTCTGTCTCTTCCTTGGGAGAAGAGGAAGCCAAGAAGCACGAAGGACACCACCACCACATACCACATCCCTGGTCTGGAAATATGTAGAGACACTGAGGTCGTCACAAGGCCAGAGGCCAAAGAACATACGCTCTTCTTACAGGTTGTGAAAACCCACGTGAGTGTTTCTTCCTCTATTAAATAACTACGGTAATGGATGAAAACTATGGGACATGATTTATTATTTAAAGACACTCTTGCATCGTCGACCTGGCTATTTTTTTTAAAGATTTTATTTATCTATTTATTTGACAGAGATCACAAGTAGACAGAGAGGCAGGGGGATGGGGGGGAGTAGGCTCCCCGCTGAGCAGAGAGCCCGATGCGGGGCTCCATCCCAGGACCCTGAGATCACGACCTGAGCCAAAGGCAGAGGCTTTAACCCACTGAGCCACCCAGGCGCCCGACCTGGCTATTTTTCTGAAGATGGCAGGTACACCGGGGCTGCTCACTGTGGGACAGCCAAGGTCAAGGAATAAGGCAGTTCGCTGGCCTTGGAAAGGGGCTGAGGCTGTAAGTGGGGACTCCTAACCTGGCCTCACCGGACCGAAAATCCAAAGCACGATGCCTCCTCTTCTCACCGTGGCTTCTTCAGAAGTACACACAGCTGCCACAAAGCCCCAGCCAGATCCTTGCCATGGTCTTCTGACGGCCGACAGAAACATATCATGTGAGGGGGAGCTTGGTGCAAATGTTGAACCACATCACATTCAGGCCCAGGGCCCACAAGCACAACATCCTTAGCTGTCAAAAACACTGAACCATCTGGGGTGCCTGGGTGGCTCCATCAGTTTCAATGCATCTGTCTGCCTTTTGCTCAGGTCATGATGGGAGGCAGGAGGGAGGTCCTGGGATAGAACCCTGCATCTGGCTCCATGCTCAAGGGGAGCCTGCTTCTCCCTCTCCTTCTGCCCCTCTCCCACTCTCTCTCTCCCAAACAAATAAACACAATCTTTAAAAATATAAAATAAAATAATGAAATGCGGAAATGCCCTTCTGTATTTCTGTACCTCCCAGTGAATGGCTCCTGCCCTACACACATTCAGGGCTCAAGGTGCCTCCAAGATCACTCCCTCCACCCAGCAATTCAAGAGTTAATGTCCCGCACAGCAGGGAGCCTCGAGGTCCCAGTTCCTGCTGGCTTCCCTTCTGAAAGTCAGTTACCACAGGGAACCACACTAAACACATCACATGCAAACATAAAACCAAAACTGTAAGAGTTGCTTATTCTAAGCGGTGTATTTGTCACACCAACCTTTGTGTTTTTGTCTTTTCCTTATTTCTCAGAAGGAAGTGAAGTTCACACCAGCAATCCCTCCTTGTGCACACACCGTGTTCCGGGCCCTCGGATGGGGAGGCTGTGAATTACGTATGCGTCCCCCCATCAACCCCACTCTCCGTCCCACAGCCCAGACCCCTCCCATTGCCAAAGTAGCCCTTACTGGCCCGTTACTGATTCACAAGCTGGGCTTTTTTTTTTTTTTTTATGATTATAAATGCAGTCATCCATCTTAAGTTCAATGAGCATTTGTCAAACACCGTGCGAAGTTTTAGGCTCACCGGACTGAGTAATCTGTGGTTTCTGCCAAGTCGCTCCTGGCCTGGCAGGACAGATGATGTGTGTGCAAAGGAAGGACAAGGTACTGGGGTTAGTGCAGAATCCAGGCATCCTGACGAAACACGGTATGTGACAGAGGTGGGCGTGTGCGAGTCCTGGGAGGGCAGCCCTTTGTAGAAGGACTGTGAAAGGAGCCGAGAGAGGCTTACACGTGAAGAAAAGAAGGGGAGAACTACAGCCATGGGTCCCCCTTTTATCTGCCAGGTCCACACATGTCTCAACACTCAGAGCCATCCCATGGTGGCAGGGGAGGCTGCGAGGGGTGGCGTAACTTCACTAAAACCAAGGAGCAATTAAGTGGCACGGCAGAGCCTGACCCAGATCTGAACGTTCAAAGCTGAGGATGGGCAGGTTCGGAAGAGGTGGGGGGTTCACCGGAGTCAGAGTCGGGGGGTTCCTGGTACCCAGACCTTCACTCTCTCCTGCACCGGGATGCCCACTGGCAACAAAGGATCGGGGTGGGCATAACCTGGGGCACGTGCTTACTCATCCTGGGAGGAGGTCCAAGCCCAGGGCAGAGATAGGCGGCTTCAGCCTCAACAAGGTCAGCCTTAGACCCCACATCCGGCCTCCAAGTACAGCCTCCCTCCTTCAGGCTGCTGGGCTCCCCAGGAGGGGACACTTTCCCTTCCACCCGGTGGGCCGTGCTCTCCGGGGCCATCCAGGGCCAAGGAGGCAGCTCAGCTCTGGGAGAGGGGAGCAGAGGCTGGGAGAGGCTCTGAGGACAGCTGAGGGGAAGGCACCACCCTGGATCCTGCCTAATCCATCCGACATGGGGACACACTGTTCCAGAAACCGGATGACAATTAATAGGAAAAATCTGCTCTCACAGCGCTGCCAAGCATGTCACAGGGTCTCAGCTGGTGGCGCTGCCTCCTCGGCGGGGAGCAGAAATGCCCCATTCTCCCCTTTGGCCGACACCCTCATGTTTTCTCAGGTGGAAGAAGGGAACAGCCATGGTCAGAGGGTTCCTCCTGTGGTCCGAAAAATTTGCCAAAGCAATAAGGCCAGTCCTCAAATCCACGGACCCAGTGATTAGGCTAAGACTGAAGGCTCGGGGCTCGCCCAGCAGGGTTCATCTTCGAACCCCATGCAGCCCTGTTTGGGCATCAGGGAATACTGGCAGATAAAACATCTCCCATCGAGGTGCCTCACAGTGGTCTGATCTTGTTTAAGTCGTGGGGCTTTGGGCCAAACTTCTATCGCCTCTCTAGAATTTGCCTGCACAAGTATTTCTCTTGGTCCAAATATTTCATAGGATTCATGAAAACCTGGCTTGCCTTGCTCTGACTTGTTCAGCTTAAGCAAGAACAGAAAGAGGGTGTAGAGGTAGGCAGCCTTGGAGAAGCCAGGCAGCCTGCCCTCTTGTTTTCTGCCCTTTGGTTCTTACACAGGGATATCTTGCTGAATGCCAGTGTTCTTTTAGGGGAATCACAGAATGTTTTGAGAATATAACACAAGGAGTGGACTAGTTCCTTTCCAAACCACCCCCTCCCCACCGCCACATACACCCAAACATTTGCATAAGTTCAGGGGACCACCGTCCCTGCGGATCTCATTCACGTGCCCTCCTTCAGTCCCTGAGTCCCAAGGTCAGGACTCTCCCCACAGATCCCGGTTCATGTACAGAAGCTATAGAAACTCATCTTTCTGGATCCCATACTCTCAACCCTGGATTCTAGTTCAGCAACCTGACCATTTGTTGAAACTTTCCTCATCCTTCCCTACCCACCTCCCATCGAACATTAGCCATAAATGGAAACCCCAGTGGGGAGCAGGTCTTTAAATTCCAGTTTCTGTTTGAGAACCAGTACCCAGCCTCCCGGAAGCCATCTGGACAGATCCATCCCTGAGACCAGGCAGATGGGTGCTAATTCACCGTGTTAACCCCTTTGGTGCCACTCCCCCCACCCGAGCCCTGGTGGGAAGCCTCGTCCCACAGCCTTCCCCAGACGGAAGGGGGCTAAAGACTTGGGGTTGTGGAAGCTGGCCAGCAATTTTAGCAATTGTGTTGCTCTTGGCATTCGCTCCGGGACCCTGTGTAGAGCTACGTGCTGAAATGCCATCATGTGGGCAATGTCCCAGCACTGGGGTCCACCACCCGACATCTAGCTAACTAATACCTTCGCAGCACAACTCCGAGGGAGGGTGCAGGCAAGAGCAAAACCAAGCCACTCACACAAGGAGTCCTTTTTCTCAGCAACTCCCTTCACAAACTACCCTCCTTCAACAAACAGCCCAGCTCTATGCTGCTTCCTGGTCTCAGGGCAAAGCCAGGCAGACCACAGTCTGGGCCCCGTGGACACCAACACTGCCTCTAACCCATCACCACCAGCAATGAGGGGCAGACAGGAATCTCCACCAGGACGCCTTCAGCCCACCAGTGGAGGCCTTCTTGGGGAGCAAAGGGAGAATAAAACAGCCTCTTTTGATCAAAAGGAACCCGATTCCACCCGCCCCTCCCCCCGCCAGGAGACCGTTGCAAGGGAAAATCCCACCTTACCCTTCATTCCAAATTTGGACCGCCGACCGTACTTGTTGATCATGATGAAGAGAACCACCAACAGGACGCAGGCAAAAGCAGCAAGTCCCACGGCGATGGACACCTGAGGGGGCCGAGAGCAGGCAGGTAAGAACAGTCACCGAGAACCCGCAGGCCAGGGAAAGTCGCACATGCCCAAACGGACGTCATCCCATCGGGGGAGCCGCGGCAGCCCACTCCGACCTGCGCCACTGAGTCGGTTCCTCAGCAGAAGTAACTCATGAGACCTTGAGCACATTACAGGAGAATTAATTCCCCAGCAGGATGAGAGAACGTCCCGTGGCTCAGCCTCTCATCTGCGGGCCATCGTCACAAGCAACGCAAGGGCAGGCCTAAGATGTCTCTGTCTATTGTTTGTTGTTTCCATTAGCAAAACACCCTCTGCACCTTCACATGGATAATCTTTACAGAATATCTTCCAGAAGATTCTGGAGATCTAGACTCTTAAAAAAACAAAACAAAAAAACACCTTTGCTCTCCTCCTCAGGGACATCTCTGGCTCTGAAAGTCAGGCAGGGGAGGGTCGGGGGAGGGACTGGAAAAACCCACCCAAGGGGTTGCTCTGAGCAATTTTGACTCTTGCAAAAGGTTTGTGTGGTTAGTATTGCCCTCGAATCAGGCCCAGCCAGGCTCCTAACAGAGGGGGGGTTTTCAAACAGTTTTCTTCCGAACCCTAGGGCTTAGAGCGGATCCTCAAAGAGTTTCTCAAATAATGACTTATTCTCATCAAACAAGGAAGGTTTCAACCACCTGAAAGGAGGTCATTCAGCATAGTTTTTTTCTGCCGCATATGCTGGGATTCCAAGTAAGATAAAATTCCAGAAAGTTAGCTCCAAAAGTGAAGTCAGTAAACACCATCCCCTTGATCCAGGAGTGACTTACCCCAAAAGTGTCTTCCTCTGGTTTGTGGGTCACCGTGATGGGTGTGGGGCTCACGTCGTAGACTGAAAACCAACCAGACCAGGAGGGTGGTTAGCTTACCAGCCATTAGAGGCTCAGCCACAGTCCCCACCTGACTCCCAGGCCCCCTACAAGAGTTCCTGCTCTGGCTTTGCAGAGGTCCCTGGAGACCAGGTCAAGCACAGGCTCCACGAGGAATAAAGGACCCTCACTGCCACCCACCTACCCCCATTCCAGAGTAAATAATGTCACCTGGGCAACCTAGGCCATGAAATACTAGGTACAGAGGAGTAGAAAAAAATGGTTTGGGATCCAGGCCAGGGTGCGGATTGGGCACATTTTGTTGATGACAACAGATGGTGTTGACATTCGGCTACCCTCTGCCAGAGGCTCTCCTTTTCCTGTCCCTGGCTCTCCCATGCCCTTCCTTTCTCCCTCTTTACTCCTCAGTGAGACCAGGAGACCCATTATCCCAGGAACGGCCCACTGTCCACTCCCCTACCACGGAGTTCAGAAAACAGTGGCCGCCCGAGGTAAGCAGCAAGTCCATCTGCCCCGGAAACACCACCTTTCCAAGCAAGGCCAGGATGGGAAGCCAGTCTATCCTCCATCTCTGATCATCTCCTGGGAAGGCAACAGCCCCAATTCAGAAGTCTCTGGAGGGACATTCTGGGAGAGGACAAGTCCTCTCAGATCAAGGACAAATGAGGGAATCACAGATAATCTGCACATCCATGCCCAGCAGTAAGGGGTGTCCTCAAAAGGACTGTCCACCACCTCAGGCCACACATAGGGCAGAAACGACAGTGCTGCTGCTGTGAGTATCCCATGGGGAAAAAAGGAAAAGCCATAAATACAGATTTCCCCACCGTCCATGACCAAAACACCAAATGGGGGATGAGGGACGGGATGTCTGATCCTAGCCCCAGATTGCTTTTAAATTGAGCCTCAATAATTCTACTTTAGGGGCGCCTGGGTGGCTCAGTCGGTCAAGAGTCCGACTCTTGATCTCAGCTCAGGTCCTGATCTCAGGGTTGTGAGTTCAAGCCCTGCATTGGGTTCCACACTGAACATGGAGCCTACTTAAAAAAAAAATAATTCCACTTGAGGACACACAAGCCTATCAAGAGACCTTGTAAATTACTCACAAGGTGAGTCCCAGCCAGATTCTGGGGCCCCCAGAGCAGGTGAGAAACATAGGTTTCTCTCCCCGCTTCTCTCCACAAGGACACATGAGATGATCACCAGGGGTCTACCTGTGCATGTGAAACCCCATGTCCTTCCTGACACCACCCATTCCTATCCAGGCAGGGAGGCCCACAACATGCTCAGACCTTAGGGAACTCCCTGGGGGAAACTGAGGCACGGAGCCCAGGAGATGTGCAAATGGAACTACCCAAGAAGTATTCCTACTCTCCAGTTCCCCTTCACAGTTCCCTGAGATGCTCTCAGCTGCCGTGGGTCTGGGGCTGGCCACGGAACAGGAAAGAGGGCTACGTGGAATTAGTAATCACCAAAAGTACCAGAATAAAGCAGTTTCAAAGCAAAAGATAAGGCAGACTTACTGGAGACAAAGTTATCCGTGCTCTCTGCAAAAAAGACAAAGAGATCATTAACAAGTGTCATAAAAACCAGAACAGAAGCACTGTATCTTCCTCATAGGTACAACCTCTCCCACTCACCACGAGTGCCCCTTTACTCCAGCAACTGAAAACTAAAATCCTTGACACACCACCCCTCCCCCACGCCACACTCCCCCCTCCAGGAGGTGGTCTTCCAAGTGGAGAAGGAATGCAAGATAAAGCTCCTGGTTCTGAGGGAAGTGGCCCAGCCACCCCAGGGTCTATGAGATGGAAAATTACATCTAGACACAATGCTTCACCCACAGTCCTCTCCCTTTCAGGTACCCAGAGCGCTAGGGATGATGGTGGTACCCCAAAGCCAAGAAGAAATGCAGGGTGGGTTTCCCTGGACTTTGGTGAAAATGCCAGCTGTGATCCCAAGACAGAATTCCTCAAATTGATATAGGGAGTTTATTCCAGCAGGTCCCTGAGATGTTCCTGGGAATCCCTTTATGAACCTGCCCATCCCCCAGATGAAAATGTGCTATTGGATGTTCGCCTCTAGAAATGGCTCAGCTAATAGTGAAAGCACGTCATTATTAGACACTAATTATAAGCCAGGGGCTGGACTCAGTGCTTTATGTAACACATCACTTGATCCTTATAACCATCCAAGGAGGTGGAGAGCATTAGCCCCATTTAACCGAAATAGAAACGGGCTTCTAGAGATTAAGAGACTAACTGACTCTCAATGAGGGATTATTAGACTGAGCTGGATTCAAATCCAAGCCTGGGCTCTTAACCACTCCAGCAGAGATTCCCCAATTCTAGCATGCAATGGAATCATCTAGAGGGTGAGAGCACTACCATTCTCCAGTAAAAGGAATGAGGGCTCCTTGGAGAAATGCATAACTTCAGGCCTGGGGCAGAGAAAGCACAAGATGTGCCCGGAACACCGTGTGGTACTAGAAAGTAGGAGTGTGCTCCGGATCAGTGGGAGCATGGGAAAGAGCACGGGAGCCTCCAATGACCAAATGTGGGACAATTTAAGCAACAAAATGAAGACAGCCATGGATTGTTACAGGCTGAACTATACCCGCCCCAAATTCGTACGGTGGAGCTCTGATCTCCAGCACGTCCACAGAGGACTGTTTTGGGAGACGGGCTCTTTAAAGAGGTAATTCAGTTAAGAGAAACTGATTAGGGTGGACGTTAATCCAATATGGCTGGTGTCCTCGCAAGAGGAGGCGATCAGGACGAACCACGGAAGACCACATGCAGACACGAAAAGAGGACGACCATCTGCGAGCCAGGGACAGAGGCCTCAGAAGGAGCCAACCCTGCTGACACCCTGATCAGACTTCTCGCCTCCAGGACTGCGAGAAAAACATGTGTGTCTTGTTTAAGCCGCCAAGGCTGTGGTCCGCTCTTATGGCAGCCCCGGGAAACTACACAGATTCTAAGTCATAGCACAAAATGAACATCCCCGAGTCTGTACCAATGTAAATAAGCAACTGAATAACACACGAGGGAAGAAGGGACGCTCTTCCTCCTAGTAGCATTCCACCCAACACACGTAGAAGGAATGATGGGAGGAAGAAAGTCACCACTGGCAAATACCATGGTTATAAACCGCTTTGGGCAAGAACCATCAAGGAAGGCTAAGATTAATGTGTGAAAGCATGGTAAGACACAAGATGTTCACAAAGTTTCCAAACATTATACTCATTAGGTACAAAGGGAAAAAAAATCACCTTGAGGTGGAGAACCCTGGCAGATACCATGTCCACCCAGTGACAGAATTAACTGATGTCACCAGGAACTAGAGGTGTGGACACCACGTGCCCCCCACAGTGATGTCCTGAGCGAGCATGGCATCGTTTCTGTGCTGTTCATGCCAAAATTGTGTGACCGGCATTAACTGGGAGGCAGTAGTTGACAGACCCAAATGGGGTGGGGGGGGCGTCTACAATATAACTAGTGTGTATCCTTCAAAAGGGTCCAGCTTGGGCACCCAGGGGGGCTCAGCTGGATGAGCGTCTGACTCTTGATTTCAGCTCAGGTTGTGATCTCAGGGTCGTGGGTTTGAGCCCCACGTCAGGCTCCACATTCAGCGGGGAGTCTGCTTGGGATTCTCTCGCTCTCCCTCTGCCCCTCGCCATGCTCTCATGACCTCTCTCTCTCTCAAATAAACCAATCTTAAAAAAAAAAAAAAAAAGAATGTCCAGCTATGAACAACAATGACAGACTGAGGAACTGTCCCAGACTGGAAGAAAATAAGGTGACAGAGCATCTAAGCATGGTGTATGATCCTGAACTGGGTCCTAGAGAAGAAAGGACAGCAGGGGACAAAAGTCAGGTCCGTAAATTCGATAACAGTGTTAGTGTTAATATCCTGCTTTTGCACATTGCACTGTGCTTAGGTAAGATGATACCCTTTGGGGAAGCTGGGTGAAGGGTAAAAGTTCTTTGTACCATTTTATTATTTTTCGGGGTAAGTTTTTTTTTTTTAAGATCATTTATTTATTTGAGAGCGAGAGAGAGAACGGAGTGAGAGAGGGAGAACAGGCATGGAGCAGGGGCAGAGGGAAAGCAAGAAGCAGGCTCCCCGCTGAGCCCAGGACCCAGGGGTCATGAACCAAGCCAACTGGCACCCCAGGAGGTAAATCTTAAACTAGTTCAAAATGATGAGTTAAAAAAAAAAAAAAAACTAAAATTTGTTTTCAATAAACATGCATTATCGGGCCTCATCCCAGAATTTCTGAGTCAGGAGGTCTGGGGAAGGTCTTGGGAATTTACATTTCTACCCAAGTTTTCAGGTGCTGCTGATGCTGCTGATCCCTTTGAGAATTCCCTGCATTATGTTACATCTACTGTGGCCACAAGCCCACCACACTCTGAAAAATAAGAACAACCCGTTCGTTCATTCATCCATCCATCCATCCATCCATCCATCGACCCATCCATCCACCCATCCATCCATCCATCCATCCACCCATCCATCCACCCACCCATCCACCCATCCATCCATCCATCCATCCACCCACACATCCATCCACCCATCCACACATCCATCCACCCATCCACCCATCCATCCATCCATCCATCCATACATACATACATCCCTTGGTCTTCAGGCTCTGGGCTAAGTCCTCACAGTCATCGTAATTATGGCTCTACTAAACAGGCACCAGCTAATATTCTTCTCTAACCACCTATGGGGCAAGCGGTGCTTTCTGTGAAGGAGTCTAGAGAAAGCCCTGTTTTCAGTAGGTGCACGGTTAATGGCTGGCTTGTCTGCTGCCCATTTTGTGTTGTCTGGGGAAGGCCAACAGAGCCTTCTCCAAATTCCTGAGCCCAACCTTCATGCCACCACCCTCTTGTAAGCAGCATGTACCAAACGCCTGATGTGCGGGGAGAATGGCGGGGAGGGGGCCCGAGCACTGGCTTCAGAGCCTAGGGAAAGACAGGTGCCAGATCAATTCATAGTTAATGCTGATCTGTATATTTCTCATAAGGCTCCCATTTATTCGAGAATATTTGGGCAATATTGGGCACATGTTTTGGCCGAGTCTCTGAACCCTGTAATCTCCCAGTCAGCCCATGTGCTTAGCTCCCTTGCTGGAGCCTGGGAACACGCATCCATCCAGGAAACACATGAACCTAGGAACAGGAGGACTTCCTGGTCCCCTCTAACCAGTGGGGGAACTCAGAATTTTGCACTGGAAGAGAATGGTACCCAGGAATGATCCCCAACTCCTACCCACAAGCAGCTGGGAAGGACAACTGGAACCACAGGCCAAGGTGCTGTTGAATATGAATGGGGGTGGGCATGAACGCCCGCTACCCTAGTCCCAGACCGCACTTCTTCCAATCCCAACACTCGTCAAGAAAGGCCTTGTGGGAAAAGCCAGCGGAGTCCAGAGAAGGGAGAAGCGAGGCAGCAGCTTGTGTCCAGACAAAGAGGTGGACTGAGATGTGCTGTTGGGAGCAGATGTCCCAGGTTTAGGTGTGAGAAGGCAGTGGGGAGGCCAAGCCAAGGCCCGCGCTCACACCGCCCATCCTGCACAGACGCCCCATCTCCCCTCCGCTGCACGCAGCTGCCAGTGGCTCAAACTGGGAAGAGAAATCCCTCCTTTCCCCCTAACCTGGCAGCCTGGGACCACATGCTATTTCCACAAGTTCCTTAGGGCAAGGAAATCCAGCTTGACCGAGGCTGAGGGCACTGGGGCACTGATTTCTCCATGGTTTGTACCCAGCGTCGTGAAGGAATTCTGCTTTCTGCCATTGTAAAAATCCCCATGAAAAACTGGACTTCTGGCCAAGTAAAAAATGAGAATGTAGGAGTTATGGCAGCTCACTTACTCCTAAATGTTTTGTCAAGTAGTCTCAGGTATTTTTTGCACACACGCACACACACACAGACACATACACACATACCCCTTGGCAACACGCCTCCTTCTATCACATCATCATCTAAGGAACACTCTTGCCCAGCCTGCAACCTTCTAGCTACCACCTCCCACCCTGCCGTCACTCAGTCTCTCCAGGTCCTCCCTTCCTGACATGTGAATCCCTGATCCCTGGTGGCTTCCCACCCTTATGCTCCGATCCCCTCCGGCAGCCCCGGTAAGTTCCTGGAACACCGAAGAGGATTTAGCTCCACCGACCTCCCTAACCAATCTTTGCAGAGACCTCCTTCACCAAGGCTGGATGCCATGTTGAGGGTTTTATCCCTTCTCTGGAAATGTGGGAGGAAATCCAACATTCCTACAGCATGTGTAATATTAAAAAACAAACAACAACAACATAAACTTTTCCAGAACATTTTCATTTTAACGTCCTACTCTGAGAAAATCTTTACTGATGGAAGCCTCTGTGTTTCCAGATTGTTCCATTAAATATTCTCAGGACCACGGAGAATCAGAAAAGGAGAACCACTACCTTCAGATCTGATTCTGCCCCCAAAACAGATCCCCTGTCAGTCGCCCTTGGGTGTGCTTTTCAGAAAAATAGAAACAAACAGTCCCTCTGTGCTTACTCTGTGCCAAGCACTGTTGTAAGCATTTCCAGTGGGTGAATCCACTGTGCGTCAACCAATCTTCACCACGGCCTTTGAGGTAGAAGCAGGGGCTGAGGAATTAGCCTGAGATGACAAAGCTGATGAGCGACTTAGAGAGACTCTGAACCCTGGCGGGTTGGATGGCTCCCTGTCCCTACAGATGACACTGCCTGGAGCCTACCTGTTAGAAGCAACAAGCTTGACCAGAGAACACTGCTTCTAGAACGCCTACGTTCACTGCATCTCGCCATCCCAAGAATCCTGGCAATAGCTGACAGCTGGTCCGTCTTTTCTCTGTCTCAATACAGACCTAAACCCTCAGCATGCTTCATTTAATCCTCATGGCAGCTGAGGGAGGAGCCTTTGTTCTTGCCCCCATTCCGCAGATGGAAAAGTAGAGGCAGAGTAGAGATCGTCTTTCACTGCATGCCAGTCGCATACCATGTGCCAACCCCGTCCTGGGTGGGAGCTGAGGCCCCCTGTCTGGTCGGGTCACAGACGAGATTTGCACCTCCATCTGCCTGATTTCGGAACCCTCGCTCTTAACCTCTCCACTCTGCTTGCCTCGGAGCGAGAGAGGAGTCGCTGTGATCAATACAATGTCGCCACACGCTCAGGGCCGAAGAGAAGAGCAGGACCCCGCAGACAGCCTTACACTCAGAGCTCGGCAGGGATGAGGTTCACTGCCCGCTCCTCCAGATAATTTACTCTCCCCAACATTTAGACGTTTTGTCGTTTGACACAACTGGCCCATCTTTTCCCTGTCACGGCCTTTTCATCATCCACTGATTCCTCTAGGTTCATAAAACAAGCAAACCCTCACACAGGGCTGCCCAGGCGGGTCTGAGGAAAAATGTCTTCTGGTGGGCTGTTTCCCTCTGAGCTCCCCTGACTCTCCCCTGCCTTCCACCTCCTGGGACCGGAGCTCACCAAACAGCAGGGCAGCTGATTGTTCAAACACCCCGGGGGGCTCTGATGCCGCAGGTCTGGGTGGGGCTGGAGAGTCTGAGTTCTAACACATGCCCCGGGGGATGGTGATGCTGCTGGTCCAGGGACCCCTCTTTAAGAACCACTGGCCTAAGGGGAGCTGAGAAGGTGGCAAGGGGCTGCTATGTCTCTTGGGGACAAAAAGGGTGTCTGTATGGCTGGGAGGATGCGGAGGACTGCTCTGAGGACAGCCCCTGTGGGGAGCAGCCCAGAGTGGCTCACCCTCCCGCCGGAGCATTCCAGGGCTCTCCACGCTCTCCAGGCCCCAGGAGCTCCCCTTTGGAAACAAGCATTGCTTTAGGGAACCTCTCTAGCCCTTCGCACCGGCAAGGCCTCGCCTATGTGCCCTGGCAGTGCCCAGTATCTCTGTATCTAAAAGCTGCTCCCTCTACAACACACCGAGGGCAGGGACTCTTCCAGTTCCTGGGGCAGAGATGGGTGTGGCTGGCAGTGCCACTGGGCATGCTGGGGATGGTGCTGAAAGTGCTGGACCAAATGGGACCGCCAGGGTCTTAAACATCAGCATGTTCAGGACCCTTTCCTGAGCGACAGTGCTGCACTAACTACCCTGTGCCTCAGCGGCAAGAATCTGGCTAACCATGCACATTTTCATCTCTGAGCTTCAAGCCGGAATTTCCCTGCACTGAGATAAATAAGGCCTCTGGAGTGGAGCTGCTACTGTATGTGTGGGCTGAGAAGTCCCCTTCACATAAGCAGATGAGGCACCGTGCTGGCTCTTGCTGGCCCCCTTCTGTGTGCGTGTGCACGTGTGTGTGTGCATACGGGGGATCGGTCTTCTCACTCCCCTTTATCTCACTAGAACCCCTGAGTCCTGGAGACTGAAGGTCATCCAGCCTGTTCCCAGCAGAAATCAGCAAGGCCATCAGTTTGCTCGGTTTCATTGACAGAAACCCATCAGCTGCTGGACCAAGAGAAGCTACAACCGTGTCCACAGAACTCTTCGGGACTTTTCTTCTCTTGCAACTTGGGAAGGTATTGGAGAGACTGTAGCTCAGACAGAGATAGTCACCCCCCTCAAAGAGTCACACAAACAAAGTTCTACCATTCCTTCAGTTACCAACCCTGGCTCCCTGGGACATAGCAAGCTCAAGGCTGGAAGCCTACCCCCTCACCAAGCCTTGCTACCAACCAGCAAGCAGAATGAGGTTCAGTTCACACGTCTGTTAAATGTGGGGTTGAACTAGAGAGACCCCAAAGCCCCTGCAGTGGAAGGTCATCGAACCATGATTATGTGTCAAAGACTGCATGCTTTGTAGACCAGAAGTCATGAGTCTTAAAGGAGCAGTGTCGTTGTGCCCATTTCACAGATGCGGGAAATGGAGGCTCAGACAAGCAAACTATCGTGCCCGGAGTTCCGCAGCAAATAAAGGACTGTGTCAAGATTCTCTCTGTCTTTCTTGTCTAGCTCTCAGGCCCTTCCTCTACCAGAACAGAGCATGTCCGTGTGTGCACAACTGTGCATTTCTGAGGGGGCCTGACAGCCCTGGAAAAAACGGGCTTTATCTGGTTTACACGAAATGCTGGCAGGAGTGAACTTGGCCCCAGTCAGACTTTGGTTCACCAGCGGTAACTGTGTCCAGGGGATGCCATGCGCACCCCACACCCTCCCGGGAGGCATCGTCAGGCTACGGGGGCCTCACCTGGGAAGGGCTCCTTGAGGAAGTGGCCGTTGATGGTCTGGTTGGCCGTGCCCAGTGGGTTTTTGGCGATGAGGGTGTAGTTGCCGTTGTTGTAGTGCGTGGGCTTGTTGAAGAGCAGGCAGCCCTCCGAAACCTCGCCCTCCTGGTAGTACTCCACATGTGTGATCTTGGACTCCCGCAGCGGCTGCCCGTTGTGGAACCAATGCAGCGTGGGCGGCGGGTTGCCCCGCACCACAAACTCGATGCAGTGCTCCAGGCGCAGCTCGGGCTCCTCCAGGCTCACCACGCGTGGGGGGTCTGCAGGGGACAGGCCCATTGACTCCCAGCACGCAGAGGCCCCTGCACCCAAGAGCAGCCCCCCAGACACTAGGATGGGGATCCCGGTTCTCCCCCCATCCAGCTCGAAGAGGACCCAGGGGATCAGGGGTTCCCCCACCACCTTCCCAAAAGTGGGGAAGAGAGGACTGTCGTCTCCCACGCTTCCCAGGTCCACCACCACTGGCCCCGTGACCCTCTAGGAGTGAAGAGAAGGCAGATGGGGGCTGACATGGGGGTATCCTGAAGACAAAGATGAGTTGTAGGCATACCATCTTCTGAGGGACAGGGACGCCCTTTCTGGGGTTACCGGCCAAGAAGTGCCTTGCTCGGTCCTGCCCCCCTAGCACACCGGCCCCCGCCTCCTGCATGACCGTCCCCCGGGGACACAGCCCCCTCCGAGATGGCAGCCACTCACAGTGCACGGTGAGGGCCACACTGGCGTTGCTCATGCCCACCACGTTCTCTGCGATGCACGTCAGGGTGAAGCCATTGTCCTCGCTAGTCACATTGAC